>JAOTOL010001517.1:560000-957500 GCA_034440575.1 Imbricaverruca yamaguchii
CTGATTGTGATTTTCCCTCTCTAACCTGACCTACGGCAAAATTTACCAAACTCGCTTCATGACTCGATTCTTAATACCAGGCAAGACAAATTAAATGTGACAGTTTGCAAGCACGCAACTGATGTCAACATCAACGCAGAAGCACGTGTGGTGGCTTGGACCTGAATGCAGCTGGTTAGGAATAATGACATCCCTGAAGGAGCATATTTTGATCGGAGGGCACTTGTTGGAAAATCTCGTGCATTTATGTCTTCGTCCCAATATCGGCCTAGGTAACAATCTGTCATTGATATAAATATCAGTCTGTCTTGATCGCAGTCTAAAGATCTTTCTGTTTCTATCACTGTTCTGATCTCACTCTAGGGCAACACTCGGTCCCAGTTTATCTGTCCGTCCCTGGCGTGGTCACGATCTCGATCTCGGTTTATGTCTATGTATGATTTCGGTCCAAGCGTCACTCTATTCCTGACTCTTTTCACCCGGGCGAATTTACGGCGGATATGGGATAACGGCAAGAAGTTTGACGGACCCCGCAGAGTTAGCGAAAAAGACGGCCTGCCAGCTGCCCTCCTATGGGCGATATGTCCTCGAGCATCGACGGTGTGGAGCCTTTGACCATCCCTTCCTCAAGGGGGGAGGGGACGGCGAAAGGGCACAATGTCGAAACTCTCCCGATTGTTACTTCTGGGCGGCATTTTCAAGTAGTAACTGTTAACTGGGTCTCTAGGGAACTAAGGTATCCCTTGACCGAAAAATCACGCTGACCTCTGTAACTCAGGGGCGCAGATGGGCTTCGAGCCCGGCAGCATGTAAGGCCTATACGGGGAGGGGCATTGCGGGTCGTCGAAAGTCTTGCTGGAGGACAGTAGGTAGATACACCACCCCGTTCTCTATACGTGGGCACTGATGGTAGAGGTTCGGGGGACACACGGACTGGTTTGGCATGTCGTAAGCCCAGGGCTGAAAGGATAGGGCCGGCTAGGATACAAAGACGACCAGGGAACGTACTCAACGTGGTAGGGATCCGTGCCCACCCGTTGGATACGTAGGCCTGGTCGCATATTTTCAACGTTTAGGGCCAGGCATGGCATCGATTGAGCAATGAGTAATCGCTAGGCAAGTTGGCCATTGATACCTGAGTTCAGTTGTAAGACCGCACAGAAGCCCACGGGAAGTTTCACCGCCCTGTGTTGCCAAGCCTTAACACGCGTACATCCGGGGGGGGGGGAGAGATATCTGCCCCTCTCCGGATTTTCCCCATTTGCCGCCAAACTAATCGGGTTAGCACGGCCAGACCTCGCATAGCTGTTCATTGGTCTTTTCCGCATATCCTCATACATTTATAATCCTGGGTCATCTCAGGTCAGGTCACCAGGTCAGGCGAAGTGACCCAACTACACTCGGAGTTCTAGGTGGCATAACTTCCACAATAATTGAGCGATTGATTTCAAACTTATGACATGTCATGATCTCATCAGGGACCATAATATGTACATCGTTTTTTTCGTAGCATTGATCTTAGGTCAGGTCGCGGGCATGGCTTCCCCATTATAGGGCTATGGTAAAATATACAAATGTTTCGTAGTTAAATATTTGCGCTCGGAATGATCTTACAACGGTTGTGACATGTTACCGCTACCGCATGTTACCGCTGAAAATTTTGCTCAGTGACCTCACCAAGGTCTCTGAGGTCACCTGAGATCACTACACATTTCTGCGCATTATATCGCACTGCATTGAGCTAGAAGGCTGGCTTGTATCGCCAAGACGTGTGATTGGTACATTACATGACCTCCCTAGGAGACTTCATGGGCTTAACCTGAGGTCATGAATTCATGACCTTGACCTGAGTTTCGGTTGACCTGACCTTAAATTACACCGCCTATTGTCGGTAGCGCATTTCAAGAACTGTCGGATAGCGTTCGCCGTTTGTTTCTATCTCTTACAGGTCCTGAGATATGTGTCAATATCTGAGTCCCACCTGATCTGGTCGAATTAGACCTATGATGACCCAGTGACTTGAATGTTGACCTGAGCGAAAAAAATGACCGAAACACTTTCGATGGAGCCCGTCACCAGCTACCCAACGCTGTTTTCCGTTTGTCGCTAGCTAGCATAGTTCTAGAGATCTTAGGTGGTGCAGATATCTGTCCCCCCTGGACATGCGAAGATGGCGCGGACCTCCGGACGTGCGAGTGTTAATGGCAGCAACAACAATATATACAAATTATACAACCAGGAGAGTCACGTCAGCCGATTACAAGTAGGCCTCGGAGCGGGTAATTAATATGCACTCGGGACCAACGAAGTCCCCAGTGAAAGTACTACTCGTTAAATGAGTGCGTAACTCGTGGGCGAACTCGTTTTCGTATTGTTAGGGACTGAATGATCGTGCGGAATGAAAGGAGCGAGCGGAATCATAGCCATCCACTAGTGTCACATCTCACCCTAAGCCCACATCCCCTCCTCGTTGAATGACCAGCCGGGCGCACTGACGGGCGTATTTGATGTGGACAGAAGCCTGACCTCGCCAAAATAAATTTTGGTGGCGAAGAACCGCAGCAGGGTTGGTAGGACGTCGGAGCGGTTGAAAAAGTGGTGGGCGAGAGGGTAAACAGGAGCAACCATACAGCCGGCCCGGCAGTGGTCAGCCGCGATAGTCTGCACAGCGACCCACTACCCAGCCGTTCCGTCAATGGCTAATCCGCTCTGGCACCGCCCAGCCCAGCGTGTCCCGGGCCGCCCTACACTGTCAGCAAAACAACACTTTTTTTTGGCTAAATAAAAAACCGTAGAGTGGTACAATCCACTTTATCTGATCTGTCCATCCACCAAACATCAATGAAAATATTGTTCTCCCAAGAAATGTATGCCATAAATTCACTCCTGTCGACAGATCAAGAGGAGCATGTGTGAACTGGATGTATGAGGTAGATCTCATACCCTGTAGCGAATAAAAACAAGCTTCATTATCTACTTCTTCACCCACCTTAAGAACAACCTTATGCTCCACAGGAAGGTCATTCCAGTGAAATTTTATGGTGTTTTCTAGGATCTGAAGTCCAACCTGCCGCACAATGTCCGGCCTGCAATCGGCAGACAAACAGAGGCCACATTGCAGTGCCAGCGGCGACTCCTTGATGCGCTCGCACAGTTCGTAGGTGCGCTGTCTCTCGGCGGGCGGCAGAGTGGGCGACATGAGCGCCTGAACTGCCACTGCCACCTCCTCTGCGGTCGCCTCAACGTCCGGCGAGATGTTCATCTGAAATCGACGCACACAGAAGCATTGTCAGCTATCATTGACACCGAATATCGCACCAGTGGTATGGTCTTGGCCAGAGTCTGACACCAACAGGGATAGGCACCATCACAACAACTTGGAGGGGAGTCACAAATCGTTTGAAGCCAGTTCTTTCCAGCATGGTTACTGTTAAAGCTCGCACACAGTTGGGGTAATGCGGATGTCCCCCATCCGCGAGATCGTTAGTTAGTTATAAGGGGTTTAGGGCGCATCCACTGCAGTGGTTATACAGCACCCACCTTCCGCGAGATCGTCACCACACCGGACCCCATGATGCCAAATGGCACTATCCCACCGGACCCCACGACGCCAAACGACATCACCCCACCGGTCCCCACGATGCCAAATGGCACTATCCCACCGGACCCCACGACGCCAAACGACATCACCCCACCGGTCCCCACAATGCCAAACGATATCACAAACGACATAACCCCACTGGACACCACAAAGCCAAACTGTATCACCGCAAAAGACTCCATGATATCAAATGGTGCAATTTTCCAGCTCTACCACTCCCAAAACCTAACAACACATTTGTAATGGCAAGAGGCCCTTCACCCAGTGGTTCATCAGGTCCCAATCCCAATAGACGGATGACATGTCTATCTGCAAACCAGCTAGCAGGAGAGAACATGGAACCTATGACTAGGTACACACATACTACGTCCATAGACTGAAGAACATCCAACACAGTGACCAGATGTCCAACAATCACACATGCTGAGTACAGCCATAGACTGACAAGCATCCAACACAGTTACTGGGTGGTCCAACACTCAGTGAAACACTCACATGTTTCAGTTCCCATGTTAGATCAAGTACTTTAGAGATGCAGATAATGAGCACTGGGGGCTCACTCAACACTCACTTGAACATACAATACATGCCTGCAATACATCAGTAGGAAACATGTAAATGGACATCCCTGAATGACATTGGATGCACACAAACATATTTCCTTCCACATTCAAAAGAAATGGTCACTTAGTAGTGCCATTAGATGTAGATGAGCCAATTTGTTATGGAAGGAAAAAGAAGAAGAAATCAGATAGCATATAAAACAACCATCCAGAGAGCCATGGGACATAGATGAACCAAATTACCTTACAACTCATGATATAAAATGGCTACTCAGAGGCACTGTGGACATAGATGAGCAGAATTGCCAATGGTCCTCAAGGTAAAGACCCCTCAATGCTCTTCAGCAAGAAAAGGCTAATCCCATTAAAATAGTGTTCTCTAGCAATATCATCGCATGTAAATGAGCCAACTTGCCTTCCAAAAAAGAAAAACAAAATCTGCATATGGTAAAATGTCTACCCAAAGGATTCATGGGACATGATGAGCTAAATTGCCTTGCAACTTATAACATAAAACAGCTACTCAGAGATACAGTGGAAGTAGATGAGCAGAATTTTCAAACACCATACTGACACCACTGACAACCCTGTGTAGCATGCTTCAGTTAACTCCTCCAACAACCAACACACTGTTAATTTATATTTGTTGTTCTTCTTCCAAATCAAATCAGGTCCTTGACAAGATTAGGCAAATACTGGCAGCCTGGCAAAATCAACTTTCTAATCACTCTCCTAAGTGAGCATTTGTGGAGGAAAAAAGTCACATTATCCTAACCATATTTCAGAATTTCAAGGGAAGAAGAAATTCAAATGATTCAAAAACATTCAAAAAGCAAAACTTTACCAAGATCATGCTAGCTTGGGTTTGGTTAGATGACATTATGTTAAGAATATTTGTATGCAACATTAGACAACTCAAAGCCTCTTTTTGGTGCTACTTCCATTGCATACAACAAATAATAATAATAAGAAACTATATCAGAAAATAACATTTCAAGAATTCATGAAACAATTTAAAACAAAAATGTTCCCAAACTTTGTGGGGCAAATTCAAGCTGATTGAAGTATGTGCATTCTCTCGATTAAGTTATCAGCACATTTTCATGATTTTGTTCATCACTTTTCGCCTTTGGTCCCCGACATGTTCATCTGGCAGCAAATGTCACCGGCCCGGTCCCACGAACATAAACCTGTGACCCTTGCTCGGCACTTCCCTGAACTCTCCATTCATCGGAATATGTATCCACACATTGCACCCGCTTGGCTGTGGAAGCTGCTTATAGTCACTTTATTCCGATGTAAGCCAAGTGAGATAAAACAACAATACTAATGGTTAAGTAGGAGACTCACCACTTCGACGCCAGCTCCCTTTTCCCTCAGCTTGTTTACTAATGGGTTTATTACACGCCCGGCACCGAATGTGGGCGAAATTTGCGCACATTATACAATAAAAGGTCCATTTAACGATGAACAATATTTTTTTTCAGTGACGTAAGCAGTGCTTGCAAACGCGACGGAGAGAGAGAGAGAGAGAGAGAGAGAGAGAGAGAGAGAGAGAGAGAGAGAGAGAGAGAGAGAGAGAGAGAGAGAGAGAGAGAGAGAGAGAGAGAGAGAGAGAGAGAGAGAGAGAGAGAGAGAGAGAGAGAGAGAGAGAGAGAGAGAGAGAGAGAGAGAGAGAGAGAGAGAGAGAGAGAGAGAGAGAGAGAGAGAGAGAGAGAGAGAGAGAGAGAGAGAGAGAGAGAGAGAGAGAGAGAGAGAGAGAGAGAGAGAGAGAGAGAGAGAGAGAGAGAGAGAGAGAGAGAGAGAGAGAGAGAGAGAGAGAGAGAGAGAGAGAGAGAGAGAGAGAGAGAGAGAGAGAGAGAGAGAGAGAGAGAGAGAGAGAGAGAGAGAGAGAGAGAGAGAGAGAGAGAGTCATGGAAGCAGACGTAATATTGTGCAGTGAAATGCCGGACGGACGAGAGTGGACAAGTTACGGACAGCTGGAGGGCGACGACCATCTAACGTGTGAGCGTCGCATGTTTCAATTGCTTTCCTCTTTCCAAAACCATGCGGGGCCGATACAATTTATGTTGCTTAGCTACTGCCTCCTCCACCTCATCTCACTCTGCTGAAAGAACCACCCGTCTTATGAGGGGTAGGGGTCGGGTGGGGGTGGGGACCAAATGGGATAAATTAGGGGTGGGTGGGGATATCGTCGCGTATGAATGTACTTCAATAGATATGTGAAAGGGCCAGTGATGCGTAGATTAGGTGGTCATGTGGTCGTCATTCAAAAGTTGTACATAAGTGCAAATATATTAGATCCAACATATACATGTTTGAGGGCAATGGCAGAGACGCAGAGCTACTACTTGGCGTGAGAAATGGCAATATCAAAGGTTTGAACGTTTCTTCGTTTTTTTCCGAAGGCTACCCATGCTTGGCATCAAGATAACGCCCATGGGCAACCTTTGAGTAGCATTTCAACCCAGGACATGTCAGATCATGCCTGAAGGTTAAAGATGAGTTCAATTTTCAAAGTCCTCGCGTTTCGTAGCTATGGCTTCAATTTGCATTACGTAGGTGTCATTCGACGTGGCTTACCGTACGGTATCAGAATGTTGAGATATCGAAATAATTTCAAAGATGTCGAAGGTCCGGCGTGCTTACAATGCTCGAGTGTAATAGGAATAGGAGGGTCAGATCTATGTTTGCCTGGAGCCTTTGTTATAGCAAGCACTCGTGTCCTTTATGATTAGGTGCTCCCCAAGAAAGCCGTCATAACCTGCTCGGACGGTGCTCTCATTGCTGGTTTTTAATTTACGCTGCCACATTGTTGTTCCCTAATGTAAATATATAACTTTTTCAGTTTGTCTGCTTTCCTCTTAATGATTCAACGGTAGTTGTCAAATTTGCAAGAGAAGCCATGTATGGCTTCTCTTGGCATTCACGTATACGTGAATGCCCACAATTTTATAACTAGCCGGAGTTAATAACCGCGAGAGAGCAATGCTGCCATCAGATGTAGAACCCAGGAATTGTCCTGTGGGCACTTGTCTGGATGGACACCATTTATTTGAAGCAGCGCCACCGTGAAAGCGCCTCCGGCTGCAACATTGGAGAGGGCGGTTGCACTCGTCCCTTCCACAATGCGCACATTTTCTTCCATGGGGTTGACTTTATTTCATAGAGGCGAATCAGGCTGACAAATTCGAGCGGGTACACTGGAGCCTTTTCAGAGGAACGCCTTTTCCTGGCCTGAGAGACGCCACCTTCCATGTGGGGCTGCATACCCTTAGTTCCAGGCCCTCTGGTTGTCATTCCATCGAAATGTGTCCCCGTAAAACCGGAAGGCATGGGAAAGGAAAGTGCATGTTTATATTTGCTGCCATAAAATCGCCGCCCGATATTTTATGCTTTTCCTGTTACAAGAGGGCAACGTTTAACATACATCATTGTTCTATGGTAATCGCGAAATCGGGTACAGCACGTACAACATAAAATTAGACGTGCATAAGTAGCGATAAGTAGTGAAACTTGCTAATTTTCGTGGAACATTTAGGGTAGAGTGGGGTAAGATGCCCAGATGGGTAAGATGCCCAACACCCTCTTACGACCAAACTATGAACATGTTTATATTGTTATTACTTTTGCTAAGAAGAAACCTTTTCGAAACAACAAAGCACATCACTTAGCATCTCAGGCGAGTCTCCCTAATTTATGATGAACTTAGGTTTGTTTTTGCCCTTGATGTGAAAAAACACTGATTTTCAAATCTGTGTTCTTTGTAGTCGATTCGGCCTACATGCAAGTTGTTTGTGGCTCGATTTACGAGAGTATTCAGACGTCATGTGACCTATTGCACCGCGCCATGATTGCCCAATTATTTTGATGATGTTTGATAAAAACGTTTCCTATGTCTGGGGGTAAGATGCCCACCAACGTTTGGGGGGTAAAGCACCCACTGGGCTTTTTACCCCGTGTCAGGTTGGTGTCTTACCCTTCGAGCAAGATGGGTAGGATTGGATAGGGGAAGGATAGGTTGCGATGAGGATTGGCGTTGGTCCTGCTGACAGCGACCTTTGAGGATTCAAGATTGTCAACGGTGCATTGCTAATGGGACATTAGGAATTGCTAACCAGTAATAAACATAACATTGTTGAAAAAGTGCATTTTATTGTGGGTCAGAACCAGCACGAATTGCAAGATCATTTTCTTTATTTCTCATGCATAAATTGCCCTAAACGAATATGTAGCTATTGATGAGTTTATGTTAGGATTATAACTTGATGACTGTGTCACTCTGTCATTTTTGACATTACAAACTTCATCCGACATCTTTTCCTTCCATCTTCACTTGCCGATCCATGAAGCGGCTCACGATGGGCTTTAATATCAATATGCACTTTCAATTCTCGTACATTTAGCATCATCTCATTGGAGCGCCTACTTTAGCAAGAGTTGGAGAAAAGGTTGCGCGACAGCAATGCTTTTTCAAAACTTAATTTTCAAGAATTGTAGCATTTCATCATTTCATAATGAATTAATATATTTTAGGATACTGCGAAACGTCTCATTTTACCTCCTGGATCCGCTAGCGTCAAATTTTGCTATGAATTGCTCTCCATTCGCTATGTTAGAGCCACTTAATCTAAACTCATATTTTTCAGAATACGGGAAGAACGTATCAACGGAAGTCGACACGTGCTAGTTACGGCGAAGAGGCACTAAAAAAAAAAGCTCTCGCCGAGCCCGAAAGGAGGAAACGGCTTGCGCCCACGGCGAGGAAGTACGACGTGCCCAGAAGGGCCCTCCGTCGGCACCGAGATGGTCGTGTGCGTTCGCCGGGGCAAGTGTCGCTGGGTCGCTTCAAGCCAGAGGTTGAAAAACTGGAACAACGTATGGTTTCGTACCTGAAACAGATGGAGCAAACGTTCTTCAGCCTCTCTACAAAAGACGTTTCCTGACTGGCGTATACACTGGCCAAGCGGGAGGACATTGCCTACAGGTTCAGCTGTGAGAAAGAAATGGACGGATTTGACTGGCTGCAGGGCTTCATGAAGCGGCATCGTGATGTGTGCATCCGCAAACCTCAGCCCGCCAGTATCAACCGCTGCATCGGGTTCAACAGGGAGGACGTCAACCGCTTCTTCGAAATATATAAGGAATAGCTGTAGACGTGTAGGGTGATGGCAAACAGGATCTGGAATGCTGACGAAGCGTACATCACCACGGTCCACAGGCCACGGTCGGTGCTGGCCGAGAGAGTGCGGCGCAGAGTGGGCAGAATCACAAGTGCTGAGAGACAGCTACGTCACCGTCATGTGTGCCGTCAGCGCCAGTGGCCAGCACGCGCCACCAATGTTCATCTTTCCCAGAAAGCGGATGAACGAGTCGCTCATGAACAATGCACCACCATGGTCAGCGGATGCCGCGACGATGTCTGGGTGGATGGACGCCAACGCCTTCATGGTATGACTTGACATTTTCACTCAAGTGGTGAAGCCCAGCCCCCCAAAAGAACATATCCTGGTCCTGGATGGCCACAACAGCCACAAATTACTGGCTGCAATTGATTACGACAGAGATCCCGGCATTGTCATGATAACCCTGCCGCCCCATTGCACCCACCGCCTTCGGCCGCTGAACGTCAGCGTCTTCAAATCGCTGAAGTCAGCTTGCAACGCCTCAGCAGACATCTTGATATCGGAGCACCCAGGCAGCCGCCTCATCCACTTTGAGGTGGCTGGTCTCTTCAGCTGGACGTACGACAGGATCGCCAACATCGTAAAAGCGACCAACGGCTTCAGGCACACCGGCTTGTGGCCGTTCAACAGCCAGGTGTTTTCTGACGAAGACTTGGCTGCTGCGGAGATCCTGACGGAGGAGCACGCACCCGAGGACGCTGACGCACCACCAGCCGCTGTCACACAAGTTGACGACCAGCCAGATGCCGCTGGCGTCACGAGTTGCAACACTACCAGCAACTCCGTGGTGAACGACGTGATTGCTCCGGCATCCGCTAGTGATACGCTATACAGGTACCTTTTGTCATATTATTGCTAAATTCAAGTATACCTACATCGGGAACAACACTCATTGGTTTTCCACTTTTTCCCATTTTGATGAGTTTTAACTTCGGTATGAGAAACTTTTCAAATTGTTGTCAGCGCATCATAATCAATTAAGCCTTTATTCAGCTGCATTCATAAGTTTTATTTCCTCATTTACAAGTATCCCGTCCACTTTTTTTCGGTCACTACTTTTTTATTTCGGGTCAACCCACATTCCAACTTAAAAATAATCCTAGCTCCCCAATGTCAGGTGCTACGTCGTCTGATGGAATGGCTTAGCCACTGCCTGTGGCGGATCTCGGATCCAGTGCGGAACTGCTGACGCCATTCAGGCCCGCTACAACCTAGAAGCGCACGCAGAGGGCGGAGCATGGCATGCCCAGGTGCTGACCTCGCCCTACAAAAGGAAGCTGGAGGAAAGGCGTCTCTCGAAAAAGGTGGCGAAGACGCAGAAGCCTACCTCTATGCCGACAGTGAGTATTTAAGCCGAGACAAGCAAGCGGAAAGTAAGCTGGTACGCATGCCAGCACCAGCCGAGATGAGACGACGTGTATCGTTTGTAGCATGTTGTTTCGCCTGTTGTGCGAGCAGTGGATACAATGCTCGGAATGCAGCCGTTGGGCCTGTGTCCTGTGCACTGAAGCCGCGGGCAAACAAACGAAATATACCTTTGACTTGTGCAGGTCCTGAGGCAAAGACGTTAAGTCCATGTGCTCTGAAGTTTGTGAATTTCGGTCTGGTTTGGTATTGGCTGTGTTTAGCTTGAAATAGATACAAAGTTGCTATGTCTGATGATCTTTTCTGGTGTACATATGACACGTGTGATATTTTATACAAGGTTATATTGAATTACAGGTATATAGACGACACATAACGTACCAAATGCATGAGCATTTCCATGGGCGTTTTATTTCATGTATATGGGCCTTTTACTCCGTGCCTAGGGTAAAACGCCCTTTTGCAGACCATTGGAAAATCGAACAAAAATGTACCTAAACATAAAGCTGCGGTATTGAGCCTTTTATGGTTCAAAGAAAACAAACCAATATGTCCAATGATACCAAAGGTTAGTCGCCACGTTGAGTGGTGAGCGAGATATAACCATTCTCCCTCAGGGTATGCATCTTACCCCACTCTACCATAGACCCCAAAATATCGTTATTAACAATAGGAAAACTAACAAATTGAAATACACTTGACAATGAATTGAAGTTCCTGAAAATAACATTAAAAAAGTAGTGGTTCAAATCGAAGGATGCGTTTTCGGGGGAGGTGACGGAAGGCAGGGCTCGGTCCCTCTATCCTGTTCAAACTTATTCTTGGGTTTGTTCCCCAAATTTCGAATCCGTGGTTACACCCATGACATGCTGTAGCACAATATTACCAAATATTGACATTTATTCCGACTTTTCAACTCACTTGGGCCATTATCAAGGTTCGACTGTTGTTCAAAACATACAGAACCAGAAAACATTCAACAGATTGAGAAATATTGATGCGATAAATAACGTTCTACCTGTCGAGGAACACTTCCACCTCGGTATTAACTTCCACTTTCATTCTCATTTTAGTTTCAGGCAACAATGACCCCTCCCATCAATCCCAATGGCTCATGACCGCACCATACTGTATCATGCAGTGGGAGTTGTGTGAGCCGCTTGTTGGTTATGTTGAAATAGGTGCGGTGTGTCTAATGTACCGTCGTCGGAGCGTTTGTGGTGGTGTTAGTGGCCATAGTCAGTTGGGTTGTTGGGTGTGGGTTTTGGGTTTGGCGTTGGAGAAGGAGAAGAATGGAGCACACGTAATACAATGTCGGCAGCATATGGGGGGAGGAAGAGTTGACACTGGCACCGGCCGGACAGACCTGCAGTTGAAGATAGACGTTAGATGATGATGGTCCAGAAGAAAGATGTTGCACTGGTTGGCACTAATATACTGCACTGATGGTAGGGTGACGGTCTTCTGTTGGGTGTGGCTCCAAGGTGGCGTCGCAAGATGGCGTCGCAAAATGGTGTCGGAGAGGTGGTAGCATCCTTTCTCGTGGCCAGCTGGTTCTGGCATGACTTGGGAGCACGCCTTTTGGTGCTGCTGCGGCTGTTTGTGCTGCGGTGGTGCTGCGTGGCAGCACTTTGGCAGGTTGGCCACGTGTTACAGCCCCGGTGGCGCCGCTGCCTCTTTGGTGTCGCTGGAGGCTTCCCAGAGGTGGTTTTTCGTGTCCGATTTGAAGTCGGTACGACTCTTGCGATGGTGGCGAGGTCGGTGCTTGTTTGCTGGTAGCTTGGCTTGGCTGCGATGCTTCGATAATGGATGATGTTTTAAAACATCCATAGCTACACCCTTTATCCCGTAACCGAAATTTTGCACAGCCACGCAGCATCGGAGTAGCCATATTCGTCATATTACTCCATCGCCCGATCACCATTGCCAGCAATCTGAATTTTGTTGTCGTAACTATCCACATCGCACAACTAGAGCTCACTGTACTTTTTATCTTCCCACTACTCCTACGTCATCCTTGGCTTATGTGACGAACTCCTTCTCCCACACCCCTGTCTGGTTCTTGGCAACCTCAACGCCCGCCACCAGGCATAGGGTTGCCACACCACATCTCCATGCGGACATCACATTGAAACACTCCCCACCCACAAAACGGTCTTTTTAAGTAACCGAACACCCATCCACAACACGGACATCGTCCCGTTCCGTCCATCTGACATTGACCTCTCCCTATCTCCTGTCTCCCCTCCTCTCTTGGCAAGTGAAACCAAACCCACTTTTAGCGATCACTTCCAAATTCATGGATACTTCAACGCTCAGCCCAGTCTAGAGATTATTCATTTTTACTCCGCCGGAACGTTCGCAAAGAAAAATGGCCGTCGTTTACAAGGACACTGATACTGTTTTACATCATCAGTCTCACCCCTCTCCCTATTTCGGCATTCCTCAATGCTCAACTTCTGCTCTCGCGGCAGAAAACATACACATTCCCGAAACTCGTCGCTCCCTGGCCGTAAACACGTGCCATGATGAAACGACGAATATCAACTTGCTGTAGCCCTTGTCAACGTTCACGCCCTCGTGCATTCCCACACCAAGCATTCCCAAAACTGAAAATTAACCAACGCCAACTTCAAAACCCACGACCGTCGCGGAACACTTCGCCTTCGATTACGTTGACATGTCCTCAAATACACAATACTTACAACACACCACCTCATTCCTTCACAATACACACACTCTCTCTCTCTACATACGTTGACTCTGACAACGCTGAACCATATAATGCCCTATTACTCTCCATATACATATAGTAGCCAGCATCTCTATCCATATCTCTCCCAAAGTAGCCAGCACTGCGGCTGGCCCCTGGCAATTGGCATACATTTTCTTCCAAAATTCATCTGACTTAATAAACGACAATCTCCTTTCTGCACCAAAACTATGGACAGACACCTCTTCCTCTTCTTGGTTCACTAGTACTATCATTCCATCGCTAAATCTCGCAGACCTAGTCACCTACTCTCGAGCTATCGCCCCACCTCTCTTGCTAGCTGTGCTTCTACAATCTTCGACAGCATGGTCAATGAGCGAATCAGAATCTACCTTGAAAACAGCAATATTATCTTTTCCTTTCAAAACGGCTTGCAGTCCAGACGCAGCACCAGTGACAGCCTTATCAAAACCGTTGACTCGATCCAGCGCGGTTTTACGAGAAAAAAAAAACACGAAGCTGTCACACTTTTTATCGATCTACATTCCGCATTCAATAAAGTGCACAATTCTCTCCTTCAAATCAAAGTACACCGAATTGGTATCAATGGCCCTTCTCACGAACTTTCTCGCGAACAGAACATTCACTCTCCACTGCAGCAACATCCACTCTCGGCCCCACATACTTGACCCAGGCGTCCCACAAGGCAGCGTTTCATCCTACATCCTCTTTATCATGATCAATAGCGCTCTCACTGACCTTTACACAATTGCCTCCAGTCCAAAATATTATACTTATGTCGACGATCTCGTCATTTGGTGCTCATACTCACCGGTAGAAAGAGCAAACCCCCGCATGCAGCGCGCCATGGATGAAATTGATTTAAGGCGTTTCTTTTGAGGACTGGGGGACAGATCTCTCTAACGAAATTCGTCGCAATGTTTTCTCCCAGCTCCCGACGTACATCCCAACTCTCACACCGCTACGCTATCGCGACCAAATCACCTTTGCATATCTTGGCATCGTCCTAGACAAAGGACTATTTCGGCTCCCAAATTATATCCTAAGCAGTGCTGCGCTAGGTGTCAAAATATCCTGCGCTGCAGCTCCGGTCGCGGCTGGGGTGCAAATACCTGGCTACCATCACCAAAATGTATATTGCCCTTATTTGCACAATCCTGGAATATAATGCGATATCTTTTATCTTATATCTCCATCATCCATCACATCACTTGAACGCATACAACATCGCACCTTACGCCTCGTCACTGGAGCACACTGCACCACGCCCATCACTGATCTCCGGGCCGAGGTCTGCATCCCTAGTCTACAACACCGCAGAACACTCCGACTAGTTAAGTACCACTTTCATACCACGACATAGCACAAACTATGCTATGCCACTCTCGCACTCTCTAACCCCATTTTGGCGTGGCCATAACCGAAATAAACACAATATTTCCATGCATCTGAACCATGTCTTTACACTCTCACTGAAATTTCCCGAGGTAACCATCGGAAAATCCCCCCTATTCCCATTCTGTCACATGAAACATCCCAAGCTCGAGTATCTCTTTTGGCAAAATACAAATTACTTTCCCCCACTGAAATTCAACTGAGCTTTTTTCGAACATCAAGCGGCCCATCCCCAACACACATGCTTTAACACTGATGGCTCCCGTACCACCGACGGTACGAGCGCCGCCTGGTGCGGTGGTCTCAACGATGGCAAAACAAAATTAAAGCCACACCATTCGGCTTACATTGCAGCGATTGACGCCATCTTCCGACACGCCCATCTCCTCGACTACGACCACGACCACGTCAATCACCCTCACTTCCAACTCACACTGCTCTGGATCCATGACCAAATTTGGATACCGGGCGACGAGCGGACGGATGGGTTCGCTCGTCGAGCGACAGACCTTCCACCCGCACCCCCCCCCCCAACACACTTGTCGGTACCCCCAGTGACCTTTTCCCTCACTAATAGTGTATATAAACAGTACATCCAGGCATGCCGACATTATAACACCACATACATCACATTAAACCCTTTCTCTCCAAATGTCTCTCTTTCAAAGCAACAAACGCACTCATAAGGTGCTTCTTGCCCGGCATACCAAACTCACCCACGATCACCTCCTCCAGTGACCTCGCCGCGTTCCACTTCCCCGAGTGCGTGGGAAGTATGACTCTGTCCAACATTTTTTTGTTTCTTGTTGCTTACCTGTCCTGCATACAATTTACAGCGTCGCCCAACTTCGCCTTCCACTTCCGCTGTGCATTCTTCTCGGTGAGTACCCAGTGCTCCTTTGGCTACTTTTCACCTTTTACACAGCACCAAACCCGACAGTCATTTGAAGCGAAACGATATCGTCCCCTCCGTTGTCGTATGCGACACACACATAGGCCATTTGGCACTAGGTAGGCAGGGACCGATCCAATTTGGCAAAAACTGAGTTTTCCCATAGATTGCGCTTGCTTTTTCCCAAGTTATTTTTTTAAAGCCGAATTTTAAATAAAACACATCAACACATCCAAAGCTGTGTTGCCTACGGCTCGCCCTGGGCGTCGAATACTTGCTTCCTTTTCAGGTCGTGGATGGCCAATGGAACCTGGTCGTGGCGGTGATACTGGCCACCCGCCAAATGTTCTTCCGTGTGTAATGTATAAATCTCAGTATGTCCTGTGTGTACTGTATGACATGTTTGCACCCTACTCCTGCGCCACTTTTCTTCTTTGCCGGCGTTCCTCCACTTTCCTTCCTTGGTTGCCCAATACCCGACGCCACATAAGCCGGTTTAACTTAGCCCTTTTCTTAGCGTAGCGAATCTCTAGCGGATGGCACTCTGTCACCGATAAGGAAAAAAGAAAATAGTTTTTTATGTCAATTCATGTGCATCCCCTATGTATTTCTTTTCAATGTCTTTTCAATTCATCAATGAAATGGTTCTATTGTATTATCGGTCAGCCGTTGTCACCATGTGTATTCGGCCTGTCGAATACCGACAGATATGCACCTCGAGGAGGGGAAGGGAGGTGGGAATAGGGACCAACTTTATGTTGCATAAGTGTGTTGCCTCCTTGGCCGGAACAAGGACGCCTAATTTAGCATTGCAACCGCAACGGAGACACCATCCTAGGCAGCTTGGCAATTCCAAAAATTCCTACGTTCTAGCTTGGCAGAAAAAAGAGCACTCCATTATAACTTTCGATAGTGATGACTTTTCAGTGTAAGTAGTAGTTTTGGAACAATGAAGTGTGCCTATAATTCGATCGGTGTGCTGAAATGTGCCTGCAGGTCTGCTTAATTATCGGTCTCCTTGGAGCTATTGCCTGAGCACCCCAATGGTCTCCTTGCTCGACCCGCTATATGTGAAATATGTAGAACAGGCGTTAATTTGGTGTGAAGAATGTCGTCAAAATACCTAATGTGGATAATGGTTTAAAGTTCGATCGCATCAATACAGGTTCAGTTCTGGATAAGTACCCACCTAAAAGGGACAGTAAACGCTTCTCATTTTCAAGGATTAAAGAGCTGAGCAGTGCGCCCACTCGAGGTGTGGTGCACTAGGCCGGTGTAGTGAGACCGGTGGCATTCACTGTCTGAGCCGAACGCCGATGGTGTAGGGACGCGGCCGGACGACCAGACTCGGCTCCAACCGCTCCGGATCCGGCTGGCCGGCACCCAGCCACAACTCCACGCGCTGCAGGATGCCGCACGTGAGCAGGAACATGGCCTGCCGCGAGTGGGTCTCTCCGATGCACCGCCTCAGGCCGATGCCGAAGGCGGTGACGCGGCGGCGCAGGTGCTCCGCGTCGGCGCCCAGGAAGCGCTCCGGCCGGAAGCGCTCCGGGTCGCCCCACACGGCCGGGTCGTGCATCGCGCTGCGGTAGTCGAACACGACGCGGCAGTTGGCCGGCACGTGGTAGCCGCCCAGGCTGGCGGCGCCGAACGCCGTCGACTGCTGCACCACGGGCACCACGGGCATCCAGCGCAGGGTCTCCTCCAGCACGGCCGACACGTACGGCAGCCGCGCCATGTCGCAGATGGCCGGCGTGCGGTCGCGGCCGATGGCGGCGTCCACCTCAGCGGCGGCACGCGCCTGCACCTCGGCGTGCCGCACCAGCATCAGCACCACCCACTCCATGGCCGTGTTGATCGTCTCCAGGCCGGCGATCAGCAGGTCCTTGAGCAGCACGCGCAGGTTGTCGTCGCTGAAGGCATGCGGCGGCCGCGAGCTCCGCTGCCGACACAGAAACTGGTCGACCAGGTCGCGCGGCGGCTCGCTCTCGTTCAGGTTGGCCGCGTGCGCAGCGATGTTGGCGTCGAACACATCCACCAGTTGGTGGATGTCGTCGTGCATCTGCTGGTAGCCGGAAAGCCGCGGTGCCACCCAGCGCAGCCACGGGAACAGCTCCAGGTGGAGCGACGCCGGCCCGAGCGCCTCCGTAACCCTGTGCAAGGTGGCGGCGAGCCGCCCCACCTCATCGCCGTCCAGCTTGGTGCCCGCCACCAGGTACAGCAGCGAGTTGATGGCCGCCTGGGTGAACATGCCGTTGACAGGTACCTGTCGGTCGGCGCCGGCCGCCGCCACCAGGCGGGCCACCACGTGCGACACCTCCTCGTTGATGTTGTCGGAGCGCGATTGGCGGCCGAAGCCCTGGTCACGCAGCGCCTGCAGCGTGAACCGGCGCATCTGCTGCCAATTGTCGCCGTGCGTGAAGATGACACCCAGTCCGCGGTTCAGGCCATGCTCCCGGAACGACAGAGGCTGGCCGACGCCGGTGAAGGCACGATTGTGCTTGGCCTCCTGCGGACAGCGCAAACCACCTGTTTTACGATGTGCAAGTCTACGATTCTTAGGGGACAGCTGATGGTACCGAAGGCTGGGATCCTCAATTTGTCGTCGATTGCACGACCAAGTTTCTCTGCAAGGCAAGTTTATATGATCGTCCACATGTACAGCGACATATTGGCATAGCTACCTAGATCATCTCTGGCAATTGTAGTGCTATCCTATAGAACGTAGCCCATATTTGTGGATTACACATGAACTCTAGAGCAGATCAAGCCAACAGCAGATCTAGGGACGTCCGGCGCCATTGCTGCACCGTTTGCCCGGAATGCTGCCGTGATTATTCATGTCATAGTTTACCTTAGACCAGTGTTCATTTACACTTCCCATCCGAAGCACACTTTACAGCCATGTCCTCTTTGCAGCCGAAGCACAGCCATGTCCCCTTTGCCGTGAATATGCAGCGACTAAGCAGTGGTTTAGCCACTGCGCACAATTTCTGGTGATATAGATGTACTCATCGAGCCAACACGTCTTTTCAACTGATGTTTTCAATGGCACCCGCCAGGGTTTGGGGACTTGTCGAAGTTTCAGCCAAAAACCGACTGCCTGTGCGCTCCTTGTACCTCTCATCTTCGAAGGTCGGCTGGGTCCGACAATGGGCATGTCTCCATCTAATTCCAGATACTAGTTGCGACGCTACATTTGCCACACTACGCTACATAACAAATCAGAATATGGAGACAATCTATAGGTAACCAAAAATACTTTGCCTTAAATAGCTGTCTGTTGGGGTGTAGCACCAAACATCTGCCAACATTAGCATAGTTTTCCCTACCAAATGTATCCAAGTGATAATTGGTGTCCATACTCTGATGTGACGCCTCATGTTTTCCGAATGCCTAACTGTGCAGTAAAAGTGATACTTTGTATCCATACACTGAAGTGACGTCTGATGTGCACCGGTTGCCTAACAGTGCAGTGCGAGGAGCTTTGATAACGAACTTAACGCATCCTATCGCACGTGACAGACGTCATCTTCCAGCATCCCTAAAATTGATTTTAACACCTCCAGGGATGGGATGGGGGTGGGGTTCTGGCATTTCGGGTTAAGAAACGCTGCCTTTGTTCATGCAGTAACTATTGCTCAATATAGTACACTTGAACTAGTGCCACATCTGCTGACTGGATTTCCACTGATTTTCACCCTACCCCCGATCGTCTGCAATCGAGCAGTGCTGATGCACAAGGACTAATGGGTAGGACGCAGTCTCTTGGTGTGCAATGTGAGCTTCGCGGTCATGTTTTGCAGTCACATGTGCCCAGAGGCGCAGCATAGGCGGGGAAGGTGTGGGCGCGGTCATCCTAAGCAACCGAAAATACACTAGATTAAACAAGAAATCTGGAGATTTTCACCAATCAAAAACAAACATTTTTGATTGGTGAAAATAAAAAATGTTTGATTTTCAAACATTAAACTCCTGGCTGCGCAACTGCTGTGCCTGTTGTCCCATTCGATTTTATGTTAAGTTGACACGTTCCACGCAATAATTTCGAGAAAACTTACCTTGATTAAGTCATATCCACGAACAATCAGGATTGGCTGACCCATAAAAAGCTTGAAGAAAATTAGGTTTCCATATTTGTCGCCCAGCTCTTGAAGTCGTTCATGAATAATTGAGTTGATCAAGACCCCTTGCATCCGGCTTCCCAGGAATGGAAAGCTGAACGGACCTGAAACACGAGAAGTGCATTAAATCAAGTCATTCGATTGTGGTTTATCAGCATTGGGAGAGGTCGGGCGGGCGCGAAACACCATGCGGGGACATACGACTGCAAGTAATACAACTGGTAGTTGATACCCATTTAGCCAGTCTTTCCGGTTGGATTCTCACACTACGTCTCGGAGGGGGGGGGGGGGCTGTCATTTTATACCTTCTCTAAAATCCAAACTAAGCGTCGCCCGAAAACTAAATGAATGATCGGAAAGCGCTCGATAAGTAGAACCAGCAACCTCCAGAAAAAGCCTTCTGTCCTCAAAATGCGACGTCACTATGGAAACTTATGAGGATACGACTGATGCAATGCTTGGCTTTAGGGAATTAATTTTGTGGAATATCTTAGGAACAATATATATGGTGAATCAGCAAAGGAAGGTGAAATGGACCATGGCCCAAAACGTTTACTCACCAAAATATATTATTTTAATTTGAAAAAATTGTGCGTTTTAGATTTCTTCTATTTTCTAATGGGTAGGGCGCATCGAGCTAAGTTGTTTTAAGTAAATCTATCCTCATAAAAAGTGCTTACTTTAGCCAGAATCTTCGATTTTATTCCTGGCGGACAAATATGCAAAATAATATTAATGAAATACGCAAAAAATCACAAACTCCTCTGAATGCTTTAGTTGCGTCCTAAAGATAAGTATACGGTGAAAGTGTTGTTGAAATATTTTTACCCGTTAAAGCGTGACAACTGGTTGAACATTTTTAGAGTTGATCTCACTCGATCTTAGCTGACTCGGTGACCGTTTGTGACCTGACCTCAGAATATTCACACAACATGTCAAATTGGTGTGGGAAAGGCATGCCAAATTTTGCACTCTGCCGCGCGAGGTTATTTTCACTATCCGTGGAAAACCTGAGGGTGGGAGTGGAAAGATTCCTCCCTCCGAGACGGCTCGGGTTAATGCGTTAAATATGCGCCAACTAGTTACTGTATATCTGACTCCCCCTAAACTTAAGGAGGAGCCGGATATCCAGTGTTGCAATGCTTTCTTCACATGTACTTTGATTTCCGAGTTCATGAAACACACGGGCGTGAGCCAGTCGAAAGGCCGATCCATGTACGCCCGTGGTGAACTACGTAGCACTTGAGTGGGAGTGGAGAGTCTTCAATTGGCAGGAGAGCAAGGAAAAGAAACTACATTCATGGAGATGGCCATGCTTCTATAAAACAAGGCGATATGACCTTGTCTTCCAGATGCCAGGCTGTGCGAAAATACCCGATCAGATTAAGCTAGTACAGGCAGATTCCATACGGCTAATGTTTGGGATTGAGGTGGGGGAAAGGCCTGCGCTTACTGTGGCGTTGGCAGGAGATGGGGATAAACCAGATGGATTATTTTTATGGATATTCCATGTCTCGCCGTATTTCCGTCCAGCATGAAGCCGTTTACCTCTATTGATTTTGGTTGAAAATGAGTGAGATATTCGGACAGGTCTGTTGGTATTTTCCTTTTATTGTTTTCACTATTAATTCGTGCGTGCCCATGTCAATGTTTCTTGCTCTATACAGAGCCTATTCATGGCCAACTGTGATAGTATTGTAAAGGGATGTAGTGCTAGACTTTCCATAGGTTTCTACGTGTTGCTTGTGATTTTCTCCGGTGTCGCACATTGACTCGGCCGATGTTCGCACCTGATGCTGGCGCAAGGTGGACATTATCGCAGTGGAATACGACGCTATCTGGGCCGACTGGTTCTCGGCCATTGGTTCGACTGCCGTCACCAACAAGTGCCATGACACTTCCTCTATATGACCGCCCCACACCGCTCAGAACATGGAGTGTCGGTACCATTTGAGCAAGATAATACCTGTGAAAGCTCGCTGAACACTCCTCCGTGCCATATTCTTGGCGCAACTGACAGCTCGTTACTGCATTTCTTTATTTTGCATTTTCGTGGGTGACACCCGTCGCCTTTTCTTATTTATTTTTCTAGTGGGGTGGCATCCGTCACCCCCGGTTTTCATCGTCGTCGTCGCATTCTCGTTCCCTGCGCTTCTGTGTGTCCTTTAGTCACATTCCGTTAAGTAGGTCCTCTCCCCGCTATGGGGAAAAGCGTAAAAAGGGCACGGACCCATGCTCGGCAACGAACTCGGACTCGGAAATTCCACCTCTAACCACACCTAATGACCATCGCACGACACCTGAATCGGGCCATGATCCCCAACCTCTCGACAAAACCATTGGTGACCTGCGCTGGACAATTCCCCTTAATGACGCCATGGAAGTCCTTTGCGCCTCGCTGACCCCTGCTCGCTCCCAGACCACGAATCGGTCTCGCATTCCGGACCAAACCATCACGATCCACGCCGCTGACACACACCCGAACCAGACCACGCCCTTCCAACCTGAACCAATCCAACCCTACTTCGACAATGCTGGCTCGTACGTCGTTGCAAAGCCTGACGAGGAATCCGTTTCCTTTCGCCGTATCAACGTTTTCTGGCCGACTAAGCAACTTCTTTCCATCTGTTCCCTAGCCAATCCCGACATTGAAGCCCCAGCAAACAGAACCTTAGTTATTGGTTGGTTATTGGTTTTACGACAAATCGACCGTTGAGTCATGTTGCGTCGCAAATCTCTCACGCAGATTGGTCGCGGGCGAAGAGTAGCGACAGGTGAGACTCGAACCCACAGCCTTTCGATTGTGAGACGAGCAACTTACCCCTAGGCTACTCATCCCCGGAACATTAGATATTAAACACAATCCCAAGCCCAGACCGAAGCCCCCTTCCGCACCACCACATGTTGTGGAAAATCCGCCACGATCACGCTCCATTCCATCTGCAACACCACCAAGGGCACCATCTTCGCGCCGGAGCTCCGCTTCATGCCTCAGGAAGCCATCCAGGTGGAGCTCGGGCCGGATGGGGTGACCCACGTCCGCCGCATCACTTCCTTCAAGGACGGTCAGAAACGCGATACGAGCCTCCTTGCCTTTACCTTTAATTCCACCATTCTTCCCAAAACCCTCCTCGCCGGATACCTTCGCTACCAAATCCGTGTTTTTATTTCCAATCCTCTCCGCTGTTTCAATTACCAGCGCTTTGGGCATGACAGTAAGACTTGGCGCCAAACAGCCCGCTGCCCAAAGTGCGGTGAACCATCCCATCCTGATTCCACCTGCTACAAACTTGTCCACTGTCTCAACTGCAACACATCCGACCACCTGACCACACCACCCCTCTGTCCAGTCTGGCGCAAGGAGAAGGAGGTTTGCACTGTCAAGGCCACCACCGGTGTTTCATACCCCCAGGCCCGACGATCTGTCGAAGTCACCTCCCCATCTACCAAAATCTACGCCCAGGCGGCCACCGCTGCTCCCCCACATGTCGCGTCAACACCACTTCTCCTTATATGCAAACTGACATGATTCCCGGTTTAGCTCCACTCAAAAAGCTCACCATTGACCACACCGACGCAAAATACACTGGATTCCAAAACACAGACCACCCTGACTCCGCGCACACCGGCAAATCCCATGAGGGATGCCAAACCCCGCAGCCATTCGGCTGCAGGGGAAATGAGTTCCTCTTCGGTGGGACGCCGACCAAGCCCGGTGCCGGCCGGCGCCCGCGTGACCCGACAGACTGAACCCAGCCGGCATGCATCCCCCGCAGCAGCTGCCGGCCGTCATGTCATTCCAAGGTCGCCGGTCGACAGAACGGCTCAGGCGGCTCCAACGCCGCCGTTCGCGCCCAGCCAACATGTCCGTCAGAAATACACTCCTGGCTCCGACACACACCGGAAGGTGCCGATAAACATTATATTTTATCTTTCTTATGCCCATATCTTTACAGTGGAACTGCCCTAGTTTCAAAATGGCAAAAATGAAAGCATTCTTTAGTCTACTCACCCCCATTCTCGGCTATTGGTTTTACGACAGATCGAACGTTAAGTCATGAAGCGTCGTAAATCTCTCATGCCGATTGGTCGCGGGCGAAGAGTAGCGACAGGTGAGTCTCGAACTCACAACCTTTCGATTGTGAGACGAGCAACTTACCCCTAGGCTACTCGTCCCCTCACCCCCATTCTCATCGCAATTCATGAAACCTGGTTCTCACCTACCGATCCATATAATTTCAATATCTTCAATTACTCGCCGTACCGCTTCGACGAGATCCGTGAAACACACCGCAGTGGCAGTACAGCACTTTACACACACATAAACAAATTACACTCAATTCATATTTTCAAGCAGTAGCTTGTACTGAACGTTTACTCGATAAGAATATAGATGTATGTTCCATCTATATTCCACCATACACCGACAACACAACTATGTCGACACAATTAGAAAATCTCATAGCACATTTAAAGAACCCTTTCATATTACTTGGATACTTTAATGCACATAGTCCAGCCTGGGATAGAACACGCGCACCTGCTGATACTCGCGGACGGATTGCTGAACACATCTTAGACACACAATTTAGTGTTACTTAACATCGGAGAGCCAACATTTTTTCCACCTCGGCCACAACACAGAAGCAGCCATTGATCCATTTGTTTTCCAGCTCTGGCCAACGATTTTAATTGGACCATAGACGCCGACATACATGACAGTGATCGTCAAATTGATTCCCACCATTTCAACAGTTGCAGATACCACACCAAGTTTTATCCCTCGATGAAAACTTTCGAAGGCCAACTGGATCAAATTTGAAGGGCTTTCATCACTATAATACAATCCGGACATTTATCCAGTACAAAATGTACATTTAATTACCAACACACTTTTACAAGCAGCATCGGTAGCAATTCCACGCACAAAGCCATTTACAAAACGCACACCAGTGCCTTGGTGGTGTCCCGAAATTTCACAAGCCATCGCGGTAAGAAAAAGAGCATTCAGAAAATATTTACGCCATCCAGGGCCCAGTTTCATCAATGTGCATCAAATCGTAGTTTTCAAATAAAAAGCACGCCTACAAATCACGTTTCACGTTTTTTCCAGTTCCACTAACAAAGTACGTACCTTGTAAATTTTGTCGTAGAATTTCTATGAATATACGCACAAATTCTACGAATATACGCATGCCTCAAATACAAGTAATTATGAAATAACAATACAAAATTGTGGGACATGCATAAATGTTCCACATTAATTCAAATCTTCATGCTGCTATGGGTTGACTTAGTAAGTTTTTCATTTAACTACCTATCTGATATTATTCAGAGCCAGTTCACTAATGACAACATACTTGGTTGCCATGGGCAACCATAGAAGGCAAATGAGATGCCTGACATACATTATTAGACATATTTCACAAATGCTATTCTTGTGAAATGCTTTTTCATAACATTTATTGACATGCTAAGTATCAGTCATGTTAATTCAGTATAAATATTGGTTTAGAAAACATCATTGATGATTTGTGTAACCAAAGGAACTAGGTAGATAGCCAACAATGCTTCTAAACAATGCTTCATTCATTACCATCAACTGCCCAGTCATTATACTCATTCATTTACCATGGTCTATGCCAAGAAATGAAGCATCCAACCATTATCCACATTATCCAGTGTCAGATGGAAAATGATTATGCTGGAAGCCAGGCAGCTTGGCTTGCTGAAGGGTCCAAGCACCATGAGCGAATTTACAAGAAGTTCTGTAGGCACCACTGCACACTGCAAGGGGTAAAAGCTAAGTAGGTACGAAGGTACCTACCTGGGTATGTACCTAAATCCTAACCTACCCAGATTGGAAAGGCCATATACATATTCCTCTCGCACTTGAAGATTGTTCAATACCTCGACTTTACCATCGGCCATAAGATCAAATCTGAATGCCATATGCTTACAATTGTCATTCATCAACCAATAACTACATAAACACAGCATATCAACAGTGGCACCTGAAACCCTACACGGTCCGACCTCGAAACCGACGAACACTTGTGGCGCGCTGCCAGCTACGAATTAGCGACTATCGTCAAATATCCCTAGTTTTGGCGCCATTTATTACCCGCCATGGAAAAATACACGCATTTTACCAAAGCGTTATATGTTTTCACCCAGCTCTAATTCGGGTGATATTTTGAGACAAATTGAATGTGGGTGCAGTCCGTGGAGGGGACAGGGGTTGGCTGCTGCTGGCATCCCTCCAAGCTATTCAGACTGGTCCTGACAGAAGGGCCCTTGTGGCTCAGAGTTGCACTAATCTTTATGTCTTTATGATAATACTCTATGTCTGGCAGCTTCGTGCCATCTAGTGTTGTAAATGGCTCACACGCTTGACCTTCATTTGCACGGGTATGAAGATAGGTGCATTCGGTACCATAATTTTGAAAGATAACACGTATAATATGGTGTATTAAAAAAGATGATTTTTTGTACAAACAACGTTCAACTCTTTGGAATAGAAAAAAAAATTCATCTCAGCGTCCCTTGTCAGCACTGTAACCATGGGCGACTCCAGCACGTTCTGGGTGTGGTTAGATAACATTAATGAGATGCACCGGTGGAAATATTCTTCTTCCAATCGCATGCCTCGAGTCGATCGCGATACTGCCACCCTAACCTATATGTTCCCTGGGTTTGCCTCTGTCACGCGAGACAGCGCGGCCATCGCTATTGTTTACATCGTGGCAGAGTTTTTTTTTCTCAGGCGGTCTTGGCACCGTGTGGCGGGTAAGTCGGAGTCGGCTTCTGGGATGAAATATATTACACAAATATTCATCCAGTGCTTATAGGTGTGTTGTTCTTGGCTAGATCATTGGTTAGTGGAAATGCATTTCATAGTAATATGCACAGATCAAGATGTATGCATATGCATAGTAATATCACTTCATATGAAGTAGGTAAGTAGGTAGTTATTAGGGGTTTAGGGCGCATCAACTGCAGTAGGTAGGTACTTACTTACCTACCTAAATTGTGCATATTAGTAGTACAATTATTATTGGTTGAATGACAGCCAAAAGTACTTTTTGTGGCCTGTATGCAAAGCTCGATGATATACAGAATGGACAATCATTAAAATCATTCATGACTTGCCTAAACTCATCAGCACAAAGGTGAAAATGTATCCTTAGGTGTAACACCTGCCTTCTGTGATCATGGGCTGACATATCACCCGAAACAGCTAGCTGCAGCATATCCATGATAGAAGGGAATATTGATGCACTAACAAAAACACTTAGCAGAAACAACTGACTAACAATGATCAATTGACTAAGATAATAGACTATGACTAGAACAAAACACTAATCACAGGAAAGATCAATAATAAGTAATCAATAATAAACTAGTTGGCCTATCTCCGCAACTCATTCACTTATTGCCAACATCACAATGTTACGCCTGTCATGTTGTGCATTATTTGCATGCCGTAATTTCGTTAAAATTCTCCCACCACTAGGGTTTGATGAAACTAGACATGCATTGATTCGTAGTTTTTGAGTCATGGGTTCGTAAAATTGGGTGCGTGTTTTTGAAAGCTTGCTTTTTTGGAAAATCGTAGAATTTATTTTAGTGAAACTGGAAATTACGTTTAATGCACAAAAAAGCTGCTGAATCGTGAAATCGTCAATTCGTAACATTGATGAAACTGGGCCCAGGTCTGTAGTTTTCGTCGGAGCTATGGTGAGCAATTTATCCGCTATGGTGTTTGCAATCTCTTGGGGCTCGGTAATTGTGTGATTATGAAGTTTGAGGGCTCATAATGATCTAATTGGGCGATCATCCGCTCAAACGGCGGATTAATACCCATATTTTGCTTCACGGTGTTTGAAATGTAAGTTGCTGTAAAAATATTGGCCCTGAACGGCCTCGTGCTTCACGAATGATGCGGCGTGTCATTGCACGTTCGTGGTTTCATTAAACTAAATTTTGTTGATCTGGGCCCAGTTTCATCAATGTTACGAATTGACGATTTCACGATTCAGCAGCTTTTTTGTGCATTAAACGTAATTTCCAGTTTCACTAAAATAAATTCTACGATTTTCCAAAAAGAGGAAGCTTTCAAAAACACGCACCCAATTTTACGAATCCATGACTCAAAAACTACGAATCAATGCATGTCTAGTTTCATCAAACCCTAGTGGTGGGAGAATTTTAACGAAATTACGGCATGCAAATAATGCACAACATGACATGCGTAACATTGTGATGTTGGCAATAAGTGAATGAGTTGAGGAGATAGGCCAACTAGTTTATTATTGATTACTTATTATTGATCTTTCCTGTGATTAGTGTTTTGTTCTAGTCATAGTCTATTATCTTAGTCAATTGATCATTGTTAGTCAGTTGTTTCTGCTAAGTGTTTTTGTTAGTGCATCAATATTCCCTTCTATCATGGATATGCTGCAGCTAGGTGTTTCGGGTGATATGTCAGCCCATGATCACAGAAGGCAGGTGTTACACCTAAGGATACATTTTCACCTTTGTGCTGATGAGTTTAGGCAAGTCATGAATGATTTTAATGATTGTCCATTCTGTATATCATCGAGCTTTGCATACAGGCCACAAAAAGTACTTTTGGCTGTCATTCAACCAATAATAATTGTACTACTAATATGCACAATTTAGGTAGGTAAGTAAGTACCTACCTACCTTCCAAGGTAGATAGATAGGTAGGTAGGTACCCAACTACCTACTTAACTATGGGCACTGTACAACCACTGCAGTTGATGCGCCCTAAACCCCTAATAACTACCTACTTACCTACTTCATATGAAGTGATATTACTATGCATATGCATACATCTTGATCTGTGCATATTACTATGAAATGCATTTCCACTAACCAATGATCTAGCCAAGAACAACACACCTATAAGCACTGGATGAATATTTGTGTAATATATTTCATCCCAGAAGCCGACTCCGACTTACCCGCCACACGGTGCCAAGACCGCCTGAAAAAAAAAACTCTGCCACGATGTAAACAATAGCGATGGCCGCGCTGTCTCGCGTGACAGAGGCAAACCCAGGGAACATATAGGTTAGGGTGGCAGTATCGCGATCGACTCGAGGCATGCGATTGGAAGAAGAATATTTCCACCGGTGCATCTCATTAATGTCATCTAACCACACCCAGAACGTGCTGGAGTCGCCCATGGTTACAGTGCTGACAAGGGACGCTGAGATGAATTTTTTTTTTCTATTCCAAAGAGTTGAACGTTGTTTGTACAAAAAATCATCTTTTTTAATACACCATATTAGACGTGTTATCTCTCAAAATTATGGTACCGAATGCACCTATCTTCATACCCGTGCAAATGAAGGTCAAGCGTGTGAGCCATTTACAACACTAGATGGCACGAAGCTGCCAGACATAGAGTATTATCAGGACCAGTCTGAATAGCTTGGAGGGATACCAGCAGCAGCCAACCCCTGTCCCCTCCACCGACTGCACCCACATTCAATTTGTCTCAAAATATCACCCGAATTAGAGCTGGGTGAAAACATATAACGCTTTGGCAAAATGCGTGTATTTTTCCATGGCGGGTAATAAATGGCGCCAAAACTAGGGATATTTGACGATAGTCACTGATTCGTAGCTGGCAGCGCGCCACACTTGTTCGCCGGTTTCGAGGTCGGACCGTGTAGGGTTTCAGGTGCCACTGTTGATATGTTGTGTTTATGTAGTTATTGGTTGATGAATGACAATTGTAAGCATATGGCATTCAGATTTGATCTTATGGCCGATGGTAAAGTCGAGGTATTGAACAATCTTCAAGTGCGAGAGGAATATATATATGGCCTTTCCAATCTGGGTAGGTTAGGATTTAGGTACATACCCAGGTAGGTACCTTCGTACCTACTTAGCTTTTACCTCTTGCAGTGTGCAGTGGTGCCTACAGAACTTCTTGTAAATTCGCTCATGGTGCTTGGGCCCTTCAGCAAGCCAAGCTGCCTGGCTTCCAGCATAATCATTTTCCATCTGACACTGGATAATGTGGATAATGGTTGGATGCTTCATTTCTTGGCATAGCCCATGGTAAATGAATGAGTATAATAACTGGACAGTTGATGGTAATGAATGAAGCATTGTTTAGAAGCATTGTTGACTATCTACCTAGTTCCTTTGGTTACACAAATCATCAATGATGTTTTCTAAACCAATATTTATACTGAATTAACATGACTGATACTTAGCATGTCAATAAATGTTATGAAAAAGCATTTCACAAGAATAGCATTTGTGAAATATGTCTAATAATGTATGTCAGGCATCTCATTTGTCTTCTATGGTTGCCCATGGCAACCAGGTATGTTGTCATTAGTGAACTGGCTCTGAATAATATCAGATAGGTAGTTAAATGAAAAAACTTACTAAGCCAACCCATAGCAGCATGAAGATTTGAATTAATGTGGAACATTTATGCATGTCCCACAATTCTGTATTGTTATTTCATAATTACTTGTATTTGATGCAAGCGTATATTCGTAGAATTTGTGCGTATATTCATAGAAATTCTACGACAAAATTTTCAAGGTACGTACTTTGTTAGTGGAACTGGAAAAAAACGTGAAACGTGATTTGTAGGCGTGCTTTTTATTTGAAAACTACGATTTGATGCACATTGATGAAACTGGGCCCTGGCTTCATAGAAAAGGTACAACACACTCTTCACCTCAATATCGCACAATTTGATTCAGATAAGACAAAAGTATATAATGCTCCCTTTCAAATTTCGGAACTTCACACAGCCATATCTTCTGCAGGGAATACCTCAGTAGGGCCCGACGACTTACGTCATTCTTTCATGAGAAATAACCCCACACATGTTCGACCCATTGCACTCACCAGTTGTTTAGGAAAACTTTTTGAACGCATGGTTATCACAAGACGAACTTGGCGCCTGGAAGCAAATTCTCTTCTAATTCCATTTCAATGTGGTTTTCGATTAGGACGCAGCACAATAGATCATCTCATTCGGTTAGAAACAGGCATCCGCAGAAGTTACAAAAAGATTTGCAGTTACAACACACAGTCGCAGTATTTTTGAACATACGCAAAGCGTACGACATGGTTTTTAAACCAGCATCACTCTCCAAAATTCAGCAATTCGGTATAAAAGGACATCTAGCACATCATTTAGCACATTATTTAGTTGGTTTAAAAAAATATATTTGAGTTTTCAAGTTTTCTTCAATTTTCCTTTTCCAATCGGTAGTGGAGACCGAGAAACGTTGTTGGAAGTCAACTCTCCTTAATAAAAAATGCTTACTTTACCCAGAATCTTTTATTTGATCAGCAATTGGCAAATATGCAAAATTTATATGTAGTCAAAAAGGAAAAAAAATTCCACTCGTACGTTATGTTTCATCCCTAAAGATAAGCAAACGCTAAAAGCTTCATTAGAATATCTGTATCCGGTAAAGCGTGACGACTGGTTGAACACTTTTTGACTCCTGGAAGGACTCCTTTTCGTCCTGGAGAACCTCCTTTTCGTCCTGGAGGCCTCCTTTTCGTCCTCAGGGGCCTCCTTTTCGTCCTGGGGGCGTCCTTTCCATCCTGGGGGCCTCCTTTTCGTCCTGGAGGGCCTCCTTTTCGTCATGGGGGCCTCCTGTTCGTCCTGGAGGCCTCCTTTCCATTCTGGGGGCCTCCTTTTCGTCCTAGAGGGAATCCTTTTCGTCATGGAGGGCCTCATTTTCGTTCTGGGACCTCCTATTCGTCCTGGGGACCTCTTTTTCGTCCTGAAGGCCTCATTTTCGTCATGGGGCTTCCTTTCCGTCCTGGGGGCCTCCTCCTCGTCCTGAGGGCCTCCTCAGATTTCAGGGGGCCGCGCCACCCCCAGTCTCACGACAGGGGGCAATTGCCCCCGCTGCCTCCCGGTGGCGACGCCACTGAAGAATGACATGGTTAATTTTTCGAAACTGATGTTAATATTCGGACAGGATGATAAAGAAGTCAACTACGATTCTAAGTTTGTCTGCGGACCCATACTTTATTACCTCAGAGCATCAGCATTAATCCCAGCAATAATTCCACTGTGATCCTGTGGGACGCGCGCCCGCAATTCATGTTAGATGAAATTAGTGGCATGCATAATACTAAGAAATGTGTATTGTGCACAAATATATATGCGGAGCCATGCCATAAGCGTGCGTTTTCATCGCGGACGATTTAGGGTAAGCTGGCTAGAAACTCGCGCCCAGTCTCGCTGGTAGGCGGCCATAGACAATAGTACGCCGGCCGGCCGGTAGAGGCGCCTCGGTCGTAGTTGCCGTGTCGAAGCAAAACGATTTGTATACGTGATTAGCCATATTAGAACCCTTGGTTGTTCGCTTTAGTATTCACGTTACTTTAGTCGGCAGACACTATCTGCCTGTTGGTTACGTTGGTCGCCTCGGTTAATACCTTATTATCCTTGTTTAATCACCTTAGTACCTGGAGTTAGTCACCTTTGCACCCTTCAATGTGTCCTTAGTACCATTGCCTTGTCGCCTCAGTGAACTTCGTTGGTCCTGGTGGTAGCTCTAGTTAGTTATGTTAGTTTTCTTAGCTGGTTATATTAGTTTCCTTGGTTAGTTATAGGGGCGGGGATGGCCGAGTGGTGTCGGGCTATGGGTACCAAAGGTCTCGGGTTCGACTCTAACGCCACTCAGGACATTTCCCAATCCCGCGGCCCACCGGCGAAACAGTGTGGGCGGCGCCATTAGCCGTGAATGTGCATAAAGTGTGTCGTGAACCAACCAATAAACAAAACTAACAGGACAGCACATAGTGTACGGGAGTTGATTTCTGAAGACTAATGAGCAAGATGCATGAAGAATGCATGGGCAGGCCCAAATGGCCTGTGAGCACACTCCATAAGGTCCAATGTTAAAGGTTAAAAATAGTTGGAGGTAAAGCCAACATTGAGTTGGCAGATGCCCCTTCAAAACTATGCAAAGCTACACGCTTAATATAGTGTAAGCATCGCTGCGTGGTACTTCTGGTGCTGTCAGGTGTAACCAGCCGAAACGTCTCTCACCTGGAGCGTAGTTTTTTCGGCCCTCGAAAATTATGTGCGCAACAGCGACGGCCAGCAGGAGGGCGACACAGAGTAGCAACAGCACCATGGCTGCCGCTGTGGGTTCTGGTGGGGCGCCGGCGGTCCGGAGAGGCAGCACGGTCGCCCCTCGACGGTGACATATCAGAATGTCCACAGCTCACAGTGTCCACAAGTTCATAATGTCCACAGCTCATAGTGTCAACAGCTCACAATGTCCACATGTTAATAACTTCCACAGCTCACAATGTCCACAGTTCATAATGTCCACAGGTCATAATGTCCACAGCTCATATTGTCCAGAGCTAATAATATCCACAGCTCACAACTTCCACAGCTCGCAATGTCCACAGTTCGTAATATCCACAGGTTACAATACCCGCACGTTCATAATGTCCACAGTTTATAATGTCTACAAGTCATAATGTCTACACCGTTTCGGCGAAAATGTCCCACGTGAAATCACTTTCAACCTTATCGTACTGGCGTGGGAAACCGGTAAATTTAGGAACCTCTAGTTCAACTCTAGTCAATAGATGGCAGGTCCATGAGTTCGTGCAAAATGCGGCAGGCCGAGGAATTCATACCAGATACGTGTCCTGTGACCCAAGCTGGATATTTTTGTACCTTTGGTTTTGAGCTTGACGTGTTCAGTCATCATCGATGGATCATAGATCGACCGACTATTGTGAATAACTTCTTAAATAAAATTTGCCCGAGTGTAGATAGTGTACCCATTGGTAGCTTTCCCATTCTCCTTCATATTGGTGGGACGCTCAAGAGACCGACCCGCTAACTTTTTGTTTCTAAACCGAATGGCATGAAATCTGGTGGGCATCATTGACGACCGTTTACGTTGAAAGATTCAAGATAATATCTCTTCTAGATTTCAAGCTACGAAATGGTTATTACGAACATCTACGGGAATCCACAAGCGTTTACGGACAATTGCGTATGTGCCAGGGCCATTGCCAAAGTGTACTGCACCTCTGAAAGTTTGCGGTCCTTTATGTACGTACACGGGCCCTAACGAACGTCTACACCAATGAAACTAGATGTTAGCAAAAAGTGGGCGAACAAACACAGTAAAATGCATAATTAACTATATGCTTCGTAGACATCCCCACTCCTATAACTTGGATATATAGTTTTTCGAAGACAAATATATCAATATCTCTCTTCAATGGGTCAAAATATTTACCACGATCGCAACTGAAGAATAACAAACACATAGGTAAGCACGTCATGCGCGATTACTGCACAAATCTTCGTGCGCCTATGGAACGGACAAAACTAATCTTCCGATGCAGTAATATTGGTGAGAAATATTTTAACAGCGGCTCCTCTTCTGACCCCACAAGCAAACAAAATTGATAAAAGTTGAAAAACGCCTTTAGATCGGTGAAACGTATGAAGCCTCTGGAGACCTAATATCACGCTGGTTGGAAATTAAGGCTGGGTTAGCGATCAGGCAGTTCGAACAGAAAGGCGAAGGGATAAAATTGCAAATGCCTATGTTAGGTGGATTCGGCTAGATTAGAAACGGTTACGCAACATTTGCCGGAAGAGTGTACTAGGATGCTTTGACGGTGCTTCTACGTTTTCCACCAAATGCTGTCACTCCTCCAGACACGAATTATATGTTGAGATCACCCTATGCTAGCGGATGACTAGCATAGGACGTAGTCTCCCATTGACACTGGAAATTATACTTAGCGCCGAAAATCCGTCATAGATTAGCTGCTTAAGCTCACTCTGAGATCGAAAATTTCATATGTTGCACATTAGCAACGTCTTGCAACGATCTCATCGTTAACCTAGTTGTGTGGATACCGGTAAAGAACCGGCGCGTTTGACTGGTGCCGGCACCGATATCGAGTTTCGGCCCATTTCGGCCAACATTCCCTGGCAGCGGAAAAGTATCAGTATTGTCAGCCCGGCCGCCACTCCAGTACCGCGGGCACTATTTCGGTACCGGCTGTCGCAACCGTGGTACAACAATTTTACATTTCTTTTGTGAATGTGGCTAGCGTTAAGATACGCCAAGAATATAATAGTATCATATGTTCATAGTATTATAACATTATTATCATATTCGTTGGATATTATAAACGAAGTCATAGCTGCGGGTGTTTGCCCAGACATAGGTATAGGAACATTGGTTAAGGTATAGGCAAGGAGGGGGGGGGGGGCATGGGCGTCATGGCACCCCGTACTTTTCGTGAAAGTTTAACATTAACCCCATAACGATGCATCTAAGAATCGAACCCAAAAGGCTGATGTGTAAGCAGCGAAGCAGAGTTTCTGTGAGTTTGGAGAATTCCCCTCTCACTGACAGAACTTACTTGCCGGACCCCCACCCTCCACGCAATGGTGTCGCAAAGATAATCAAACAGAAACAACATTTAACAATAATCAGAATTTATATGTTAATTAACGACGTTTTCAAATGCAATGTTTATTTAGCGTAGGCATTTCTCACGCCGTGCCCGCGAGGGGAGAGGTCCAGCAGTTTGTAGCGGGATTCGAACCCACACAATGTGCAACACGGCCGTGCAAAAAACAGCAGTTGATGCATATACGTAAACGTATAGACAACATTCGGTGCTAAATACAGGCTTGTTGGCAACTGGCTAGGTTTTCCCTATGTGATTATGTGACCCATTGACCCGTCACCAGTGAAAAGCAACCCGGTTACAGTTTTCTTAAAACTCGACTTTGCTCGTGTCCCCTAACCACACTTCATTCTCGCGTTCCTAGGACGCTGGACACGCCCGATGACACTCCGTTGACCTCAGCCTTTTACTGGGGCTGCATATGCTACATCTGTGCTTGCCTGCCACTTGCAGCATTTGGCTGGGTGGAGTAAGTTCATGATGAACCTGGTATAGCAAACAAGCCACTCACCAATGGAAGTCATCGTTTCTCGCGTGACCGTTAGCCTATCCATAAGTTAGTTTCGTGTTGGCTCGCTGACGTCCCATCCGTCAACAGATCGCCGGTGTATTCAGCTAAAACTCAAAATCATCTCATCTAGCATAAGCGCCGAAGCAGTATTATATGCCATCTAATCAGGTCATTGGGTTGAACACATGCATAATCAGCAAAAATTCCTAAATGCATTCTTAATTACAGTGAAGGCTAAAAGCATATTTCACATAATAAAGGCATCGTTCACATTCAAACAATTGGGGCGGTCCAGTACCGGGCAGCCAACGGGTGACACCGCCATGCGAGCGATTTGAACCTAAGTGGGTGTATATGGTAGTCGTGGGAGCTGGATCAATCTGTGAAAGCTTTAGCCTTTTACTGGCAGGGACCTTGGATATATGGCCTGAGGAAATTTGTATACGTCACATTGCAGGTCAATATTTGAGAGCGATTATCTCCAGTACTTTAAAGCCTAGCATAGACATATACCATAACTGTAGGATCGCAAAGACCCCTTCGTTTCATTTCTGGGATCGGTTTTTAATTATGAACAAATTTCAAAACTTTGGCCATTTGACCTCATGTCACTTGACCTCCCGTGACCCCAAACCACTTGATATTCACATTTGTGACCACATTTACTATAGGGGTCATCGATTGACGTTTGAAGGAAAAAAATGCTTATTTACTGATAGCTATCCATCATTTTCCTCCATTTTACCCTAGTTTATTGATTTTCGCACGTTTTGTTCAGTGGTCGGGTCGGTCTTTTGTAGCGATTGACCCCCAAAGCTCATAGGACCATGATTTGAGATATGCACTTATCAGGCATGATGAGATGAATCCGAATGTGACCGATTTCATGACCTCAGTTCACCAGGTCACCTATCCAGTTCAGGTTAAATACACCAGTGGAGGTGATCATGGTAATGTCGGAAGACGTTTTGTACCCACAGTATGTAGTGAGATAGGTGCAGATTTACACCTAAATAAATATTCAATGTATGCCTGTTACGTAGTAATGAGAATGATCCCTCTGCACATACTCCGACCGGGACACAGACATAGAGGAGCACACTGACACCGGACACTCACCAAGAGACACATACCGGACCATCTCCCCACACCAACTACCAGCCCCCGCTCATCAACAGCCACCCCTCACTCACCAACGACAAAAGCCAGGTAAAAGCTCCAAAAGACCTAACTCACCGAAAAGCCCACACACGCGCGCCAACACCCAAAAACAATGAACACAGTCATGCAATGGAACACACACGGACTCATTAGACACTGGCCTGAATTTAAACATTATGCACCAGAAACAAATCCCATAGCACCATACATTCAAGAAACACTTCAAACCTAACGACTCATCAATTTCACATCCCTCACTACACACTACACAGATACGACACACACCCCATATAGTTCAGGCGGTGTATGCACATCAACATTTACGATCCACCCTCACGAAACACAGAAACACTCTTGGAGACAAACCAAAGCACACCTACACAGACAGAGAAATACATCAGCTATTCCTATAGGGGGTGGAGGATTTGGAGACGCGAACCTAAGGAAAGGGTCAGTGAGTGGCAGGTGGCATGTGGTAGGAGCGGGAGGAAGTCTAGCCGACCGGCCCAGCGAGCAGGCATAGTAACAACAAATATGTTCCAGGCATTGGATGACTGCCCCCAGGATAGCAGTAGTAAAGAGTCAGTGCTGGTCATAGGAGACTCTCGTGTGCGACATTTAGAGCGGGTATTTTGTAAAGGTAGGAGGGACAGGAGGTGCATCACCAGGCCTGGTGCCAAGGTGAAGGACCTGGTACCTGCGGTGGCACAGGTCACCAGTGATCACCAGTTTAACACAGGAGTTGAGGGAAAGAGGGAAAGTTGAAAGGAGAAAGAGGGAAAGTTGAAAACTATAGGCCAATAAGTCTCACATCCCTAGTCTGCAAGGTACTCGAATCAATTATCAAGGATAGAATAGTTAGTTATCTGGAAGGTAGCAGATTGATTCAAGATACTCAACATGGGTTTAGAAAAGGACGATCATGTCTCGCAAACCTCTTGGACTTTTTGAATTTCGCCACAGAACAATTTGATCAGGGAAATCAGGTTGATGTAGCATATCTTGACTTTAGTAAGGCCTTTGACAAGGTACCCCATAAACGGTTAATGATACAGGTTCAGTCCCATGGTATTGCAGGTAGCATCTTAAAATGGATAGTGTTGTGGCTTTCAGATAGACAGCAAAGAGTGATGCTAAATGGCACAAAGTCATCATGGCAAAATGTTCTTAGTGGAATCCCCCAGGGGTCAGTACTAGGGCCATTACTGTTCATTATATTTGTAAATAGCATTGAAAGTGGCCTAAGCAGTAAAGTTTTGAAATTTGCGGATGATTTGAAGGTCTTTAGGGCAATAACAGGTCAGGATGAGCATATCTCGCTGCAAAAAGACTTAGACGAATTTGTGAAGTGGTCCGAAGAATGGCAAATGAAATTTAACTTTGATAAGTGCAAAATCATGCATGTAGGTAAGCAGCATATGAAGGCTCCATACTTGATGGGTGGCCAAGTGCTATCAGTGACTCAACAGGAGAAGGATTTAGGTGTTATTCTAAACACAAAACTGGGGGCATCAGAACAGACCAAGGAAGCCAGGAAGAAGGCACTGAGAATGCTCGGGGCAATAAATAGGAATGTATCATACAGAAGTGAGGAAGTGATCAGAAAGCTTTACTGTGCATACGTCAGGCCACATTTGGAATACTGCATCCAAGCTTGGTCTCCTAGCTATGAAAAAGAATGTTGGCTTTTAGAGAGAGTACAAAAGAGGGCTACAAAAATGGTTAATGGCATAAGCAACCTGGCATATGAGGAAAGATTGAAGAAATTGAATATGTTTTCACTTAGATATAGAAGGCTGAGAGGAGATCTCATCGAGGTCTTTAAATTTGTCAATGGTCTGGAGAGGGGATACCTTGGGGAAATGTTTGAATTTAACAGAAATGATGCAATTAGAGGTCATAAATTCAAAATTAAAGTTAACCACAGCAGAACAAGGTTAAGGCAAACTTTCTTCACCAACAGGGTAGTGGAACACTGGAACCAGCTGCCAGAAAACATCGTCAGTAGCAGCACATTGAACATCTTTAAAAACAGCATAGACAATCATTATAAGAATAGAGGGCTTGCTTTTCAGTATTACAGGGAGGGCTGATTGACAGATTTGGTGGGCAACTGGTTCAGTGTACAGAGTGCAACCAAGAAGGGCCCTTGTGGCTCATAGTTGCACTAATCTTTTATGTCTTTATGTCTTTATGTCCTCCACTTCAAAGCACAATATCCAAACCACAACATCGTCTACACGGACGGCTCAAAATCACACTCACAGCAGACGGGCACCGCGGCGGTGCTGTACCCCAACACAGCACCGCCGCGGGTCATCCTTCGTGCCCGTCTACATGACACAGCATCCACATACACAGCGGAATTATTCGCAATCTTCTCGACATACTGCACCATTTACAACACCAATATTGAACACAACACCATAGCCTAAGACGCAAAATCAGCATTACAGAGCATAACACCCCACACCAAATACAAACACCCCCTCATACCCAAAATACTACACATCCACAAAGAACTCACTATACCACAACGGCCAGCACTACTCTGGATCCCAAGTCACACAAACATACACGGCAACGAATACGCAGACACCGAAGCCAACATAGCCACAACACTACAACAAACCACACCCTGCCCACTTTCACAATCCGACTACTACCCCACAATACACCAGGCAATCAACAAAGACATTCAACAAACATGGGACACAACAATCACGCAACTACACGAAATACACCCAAAACATGAACTCTGGCACACCATCAACCAAAACACCAGACAAAAAGAACGCACACTAACACGAATACGTCTCGAACACACTGCACTCACGCACTCCTACCTCTTACAACTCCCACGACCACAATGCATAGCATGTCAACGAACACTCACAATTAAACACATACTCATCTACTGCACCAAATAAAACACCGAAAGACAACCCATCACAAATTACTGGAAAATGAACAACATCCCACTAAACATCATGACGCTTCTCAACGATGGCCATCCAACATTACACGAGCACCTCTTCCACTTTCTCTCTATCACACGCCTACTCCACGAACTATGAGGAAAAAAAGTAAAAAATATGTTGAAAAGAAAAACAGAAAATAAACCAAAAGTGGAAAAAAGAAAAAGAAATGAAAAGATATGTTTAAAAAAATCAACAAAAAGAAAAAGAAACAGCAAAAAACTAACCGCACGTGATGCTTACAAACTACTAACGTTCTTGAAATATAAATCAATTACTGGCGATGACCCGACCCCAACCCTCCAACTACACCCCACCCCAAGGCACCGACCGGACTGGCAAACTCTAATCTTCTGCACCAGCTTAGCTTCGACCACCATCTCAACTGCCTGCAAGACGACTCAACTCTACTCCCTCTACGCTACATTCTTCAAGACGTCTCAACTCTGTCAGAACTCGCCTCTACAAGACATATTTACTCTTCTCCACTCCTTCTCATCCCCAACATATTACTCCTCATACCCTTTCACCCCTAACAAACAACGAAACAAAACACTGACACCACAAACGCCCACCCGGAAACAACCGACATCATCACGCGGTGACAGGCTGGCCAAACACAAATACACACACACACACACACACACACACACACACACACACACACACACACACACACACACACACACACACACACACACACACACACACACACACACACACACACACAGAATGACCCATAGCTCTTCCGGGTTTGTGCACGCCCCCACAATACCGGATCTCAGACGCTAAGCCGTGATTGGAACTTTTTGAAGGCCGCAAGTGATCAGCCATGAAGAGTTCGTTGAGGAGGAGGAGGAGGAAGGAGGAAATCTCGGCCGACTGCTTCAGGACCGAAGTTGGAGACGCTGCTGCCACCTGCCACCCACTACCTACACCAATACATATACACATACCTACACACAACGCACAGAAACACCGCTCCCAATCCACCCTTCACCCACGAACGCTACTTTCCCGCCCGGCCAACCTATCTTCAGCTACCTTCAACTTCAAGCTCCCAGATCGATCCTTCAGTATATTCTCTACCACATCGCCTCTACATCAACCTCTACGAGCTTCTACCCGCATTTACGTGTTCTTACAACAACCTCTACATCTACATCTCCAAGACCTATCTTCTGTGATACAGTGCAATGCCCCTTCGTGTTTACTTCAGCTTCATCTACCTACCAGGCCACTACTTACTACAAGGCCAGTCCGGCGGTGCTGCCACTCCCCCCACCCAGGAACCCCGAAACCCCCACCCGATCTTCCCTCTAGTGCCCTCTGCACGATCTTTATCTGATATATCTATCCGTGCTCTCTTCAAGCACAGTTTCTGATTTCTTTGTGTATTCTTCGTCTTTCACTGCCCCCACTGTTACACCTGTCGGGCTTCCCTCATACCCTTCTGAACCCCTCCGCCAAAACTTGTAATTACTGTACTCTACTTACTGTGTCACACTACGCCACACACGTGCCATACCACCCTTGACCAACACCACCAACAAACCAAACGCATACAACATCACAAACATGAACACCTCACCTGACCCAACTGGCGAGTTCTTCCTTTGCCGCCGGGGGGACGGGAGCCTATGGGCTCCCTGGACCCCTGGCTGGTGGAGGGGAAAATCGCCAGGTACACGGGGGTCCCCCTGATAACGAAACAGCTCAGATCGGGGGCACTCCTAATTCAAGCACATTCAGACATAGACGGCATGATCCATCCATACACAAAATCAACAACACACCTATCAAAATCATTCACTTCATAGTTTTGGTACTCCTACCTTTGTGTTGCGGCTCGCGCGGTCAGTCGCAGCTAGTCGACCGCGAAACTGATGACAGTCGGTCGAGATGTAAACAGCGACTGTTATGGGACGACGGTAGGGGGCATCATATCGGGAACGGGTGAAATAGGAGATGAGGTATCGATGACAATGGCCGTCATCAGTAGGGCCGAAACGAGGACAGTACACATTACTGTCGGTCGTCTGAGTGATGATAGCGCGCTAACACCGAGACGTTGCGCTGGCCGTGTACAGTCTACTGAAAAATGGTATAGCGTTATTGCTGTGATCCGTTCGAGAAGCACAAAACACGTATCAAGAAGAATTTGCGAACGGTATCTGCTCATTTATTCCAAGTGGTGAATGCCAAACGCATCGGAAAGGGATATCTGCTATGTGCTAATTGTCTTGCTGCGCTGAAGAAAGATCACAGCATCCTGCATGTGTGTGTACCTATCACCAGAATGCGAAGCTAATGGTGCGACACTAAGAAAAAACTATACGGGATGGGAAACGGCCTCAATATCCCCGTGAAGCAGGGCGTCCTCTCTTTCTTAGAATTAGTAGAGGACGAGGACAACATGAACATAGAGGACACCATCATATACAAACAGTGAGCTAAAAAAACTGATCGTTGTACATTGCTCGATCATATTGAGCCGCGTGACACGTTTATGACGACCTTGTCTAATACGATCCGCAATCTGACCAGACATCATAAGGTGTCTAAGGAACAGGGGCGTACTTTTCAATAGTTCAAGGATTCAGTTGGTGTAGGCGAGGCGGTAGTAGCCGATTTTGTCGATAACTATACCTGCGTTGTACAGGATGAGGTACAGAGTTATCGTTGGGACGCTCCTCGAGTGACAGTTCATCCCGTTGTAGCTTATTGGAAAGAGGACAACTCCACAGTACATTAGAGTTTATATGTTACATCCGATGCACTGAAGGACAATGCTGTTATTGTCCACGCGTTCTTACAACGGTTAGTTCCTATTTTGAAGTCACGCGTCCCTGGTCTCAGAAAGATTCACTACGTTTCAGGCGGATGCGCCGGCCAGTACAAGAACCGTTTCAATTTTGTGAACCTTTGCCGGTACATAGGTCTCACATTACCACTTTAACGGTCAAAATGCAGATGTGTTGCCTAGCAGAGCACAATTTTTCACTCAAGCGAAAACAGAAGATGATCAAGGTTGATGTTATTTTGAAGTATGGCCTAGAAGCAGAAATTTCTAACATTTGCTAACTTGCTATTCGGAGATTTTGTGATGACAAATAGCCTGTGATGCTCGTGTATTGGCTACATCGGCTTTTAGTATGTTTGGTGATTCTCTTGCGTCTATATTTTGACTCTATAAATTAGTAAGTATAATTTTGCGGCGATGATACTCAGGTAACGAGGCTTGGGGAGGACACGGAAAAAATTGGGGGGGGACAAATCGCTACTTTTCAGAACTTGGATGGGAGATATTTCCCCCCCCCACCCCCACTCCAATGGTTACGCCCATGCAAGGAACGATTAGCATATAAGGAAAGTTTGAAGAAATTGAACATGTTTTCAATTAGATATAAAAGGCCGAGAGGAGATCTCATCGAGGTTTTTTAATTTGTCCATGTTCACGACCAGGGATATCTCAGGGACATGGTCGAATTTGACAGAAGTGGTGCAATTAGAGGTCGTCAATTCAAAATTAAAGTTAACTATAGCAGGACAAGGTTAAGACAGTCTTTCTTAATCAACAGGGCAGTTGAACATTGGAATCATACCATAATCAGCTGCTACATTGTCGGTAGCAGTACCCTGAACACCTTTAAAAACAGCATAGATAGAAATTATTGGCATACCGTGGTTGCTTTTCGGTCTCTCAGGATCTCAGAATCCCCGAGAGGATTAGGCGCTCGTGATGTGACCTAAAAAGGCGAAGAGTGACATATGAAGAATGATGATGTGACGAGTGACGAGTGATGATTGTCATGTGACCTGACAAGGTACATCACGAGCATGGCAACTGACCCGAATGGATCTTTAGCTGGGTAGCTGCCTAGTGACATTGACAGCATGTTAAACATTTCATTCAAATTATGTCGTTCAACGGAAATGGTTCGGTCACATGGTGGCCTCATGGTATACGCAACAATCTCAGCTTAGCAAAGACTGATCACAGAATCTATTCAATGAAGACATTTGGACTGAATGTGTTAGGACACCAATTTGCAGCGGATATTACTATCAAAGATTCTCATCGTCAAGTGGTGTGTGCGTCCAAATTGAGATTTAAGAACCCCAAAGATGATGGGAAGAATTTAGGCCGATTGCAGGGTGTGTATTTCTGAACGCTACTTATGGTGCAAGCAATTAAATGGGCAAGCAAAGTTGAGTTTGTGCGATGCACTCCATATATGTCATTGTTAAGCTTTAAATAATTTGTGCATGCACAGTGGCGTGCCGGAGGGGGGGGGGAAATCACGCTGCGAGCAAAACAAAAGTCGTGCCGTGGTCCTTGAAAATCACCATAGGAGCTGCAAGAAGACGGGCTGGGCCCTTCAAAATCACACTAGGGGCCTCAATAGTTCTCACCTGGACCCAGAAAACCACACTGAGAGTCGAAAAAGTAGTGTCTAGATTCTTAAAAATCACTACGGGGACCCCAATGGGTTGGCCGCCTCCGACAATTACGCTGACCATGAAGGTGCCAAAAGTCGCGTCCGGACCGTTTAAAATTACTCCAGGGCTCGACAGGTGGCGGCTCGGACTTTGCATACTTCAGAAGTCACCAAAAAATACGTCGAGCACAGAATACTGGCGTCGGATCTACCCGATACCACGCACCTGGGCCGGAAAGGTCGCAACGGGACCACGAGAAAATATATCGGAGCTCCCACTACCATGCTGGGGTCATTCAAATGTGAGCGAGGAACCCAAAATGAACACAGCGGAATCCTAAGAGAACAACTGAAGGACGAAAATGCATTGTGTCTTCCAAAGCGTACCGAGTTTGGCAAAAAGCGACAGGACCTTAAAACATGAGTTGCAGCTCAAAGTAGCTACATCGGAAGTTAAAAAAGCAAACACAACCGGTCCCTCAAGGCACACCGAGGCTTTGAGACCGCATGGGAACTTAAAAAGCAGGCTGGGCCCTTCAAAATCGACATGATACTAGAAAAGGAACACAAAGACCGGGCACTAAATAAACACTTCGTGGATTGCGAAAACGCGCTGATACATAACAAGTATCGTCGGTGCAAACACAAACAATACAACTTTTTAAAAAGAGCTAGGATCACAAACTTTTGCTAGGATCACAAACGAACACGACTTTTGTTGTGCTCCCAGCGTTTTTTTTCGCCCCCCTCCGGTACGTCACTGTGCATGCCCAAATTATTTTATAGCTTCAATAGTCTTCAAGGTACCCAAGGACACCTAGTCACGTTTGTTCAAGATATCATATCAGCATATGAGCAGGGGACTGCAACCTAAGACGTATAAAGCCCTGCGATAATGCATGTTTGTTGCCTAGCAGAGCACAATTTTCCACACAAGCGAAAACAGAAGATGGTCAAGGTTCATGATCTTCAAGAATTGGCTAGAAGCAAACATTTTTTACGTTTTCTGATTTATCATTCGGATATTTTGTGACTACAGATAGCCTGTAAAGCCCGTTGATTGGCTATTCGCATTTTTGGTGATTCTCTTGCATATATATTTTCACCTTATAAACGACTAAGTAGAGTTTTGGGAAGATGATACTCAGGTAGCTGAGGGTAGGGGGACACAACAAAATTAAGGGGGCAAATCTCCACTTTTCAGAAATTGTGGGGACATGTCCCCTCCCAGCCCCCTCAATGGTTACACCAATGCAGCGCACCACTAGTTAATCCCTGATTCCGAAAAAATGAGGAGGGGGCAAGTACAAACGAAGTGTTATCATGATAAGGAATCGTGAGGCACCAAAAATTGTGTAAACACCTGCTTTCGTTGCGCAGTGCAATCTAAGCATACATGGGTACATGGGAGGAAAATAGAACTTCCAATGTCTTCATAACCATGAAATGGTTCTTAAAATGAATGACCATTATTTCAAGAAATTACCAACGTTTCGGATTTCATAATCAATTGCTGATATATGAGGATCAAGTCTGAAGCAAGAAATGTCGGTAATCTAGTGAAACAATGTAACTTTTGAATGTACTGTCCAAAAAGATTGAGGGCGAGAAGGACATTAATGCCTTGCAGGGTGACAGCAAGTGCCATCCTTTGCCAAAATATGTACCCCACGACTGCCAATCGACAAGAACGTAGCTTACAAACGTCTATTAAACCTAAAGTCATCTGCCTTAAACTTAACTTCAATGACTGCTAGTTCCTCAGTTGAACACGGGTCATGTTTGCGTTGGTAGACGCACACCGGCAGATATTACGCCACACGTTCAGCAATGCCACCAACATTGGAGGGCCCGGAGACTTGAGCACTCAGTTGGCTCGATTTTTGGTCCGGTGCATCGATTTGTAACCCTCAATGCAATTTGCTTTAAACTCTACTCGATATTTTGAGGGCTCCTTGGTTTTTATTGGTACAAACTGAACCACTCCGGTACCCTGTGCAAGCTTTGAGTCCACAGTGCATTTTTTCAAGTTCTATCGCGATTTTCTTCGGTGGATGGGTCCGACGATTTTGTGGGCTCTGATACGATTTTCTTAGGCCGCGGCGCGATTTGTATGGAGCCTAGCAGGGTTTGTTTGAATTCTTTCGCCGTTGTGGGGTCAGGGGTTTTGTTTTGAAATCAATGGCTCATTCAATCTAACTACAAGATACCGTCCCAGTCTTCGTAAGACCCAGCCCTACAATCATCCGTTTTTACCTTTTATGACAATGTTTTGCAATGTCCTTTCCGCAGCGTTTTGAAGGCAAATATGATGCCTATGATTATGTAAGCATTGATGTCAGAGGGTAGGAATGGCACAGTCCAGGTGACAGCTTGCGAGGTTGCCATGTAGACACATTAAATAGCCGTGAAAAATAGGGGTAGGGAGACCGAGTCTAGTTGTTACACCGGATGGATGATACAACAGCATTTTCTCCAAAAGCATGAAGCCGATTGCCATGGCTACTGCTGCTCCTGTTGCTACGGACACCCTCTTCTCGTGACAAAAACAGGTCCAAGTACTTTCACCCGGGACTACAGAATGGTAACGATGTGACACATTTTTGGACAAATTTTAATTGAAATTTTACTTTCCAAGTAAAATTTCAATGCCTTTGCTGTGACGAAAAGGAGGCCACCCAGGACCTTTTCGTCCTGGGTGGCCTCCTTTTCGTTCTGGGGGTCTCCCCAAATTTCAGCGGGGCGGCCCCTCCCCGAGTCTCACGGCAGGGGTGGGGGTGGGGGCAATTGCCTCCGCTGCTCTCCGGTGGCGACGCCCCTGGGAATATGTAGATTATGTAAATGAAATTGAAAAATGGCATGGCAAATCAGATCAAATAAGGTCTGCTTACGTCGGGCCATGTCAGCTCTGGTCCTGCGTATTGCTTCAACGCATGACATAGCAGTATACTTTTAAGCCGTCATATTTATTTCCACCATGGGAAATATGAAATAAAAGCTAGTCTATGGAAAGAAAAAAAAGCGGAATAAACATTCCTAACGCCTTGTATGCTATGTCATCCGTGAATTAAAACTCAGATAGTGAAAAGAATCTAGACATGCAACGCTTTACGCGCGGCCAAGGAGAAAAGCTGAAGGCGATTTTTCGTCTGCCTTTACTGCGCATGACTGACCAATCAGCGAGTAGACGGGAAACTATCCCGCGGTTGTTTTTGTGGTGTAGAGACGTTCATTTCGCATAGAAAGTTGTGTCGGCAGGGTGGGATAGAGGAATATTGGAACGATATTCACGTGTGATAAGTTACCTGAAGTGCGACATAAGATACCGAGACGTGCGTGCCGTCAAGGCGGAAGCAGTAAGGTTCGTGAAGTCCAGATTAAATACATGTTTGGTATGAAAGAACACCAAGGCAGCAATGCAATTGGTTACTTTTTGTCCAGAAAATCGCATGATTTGTCACTGTAAGGCCATTATTTTGGTTTGCAACAAAGTCCTGTGCATAAGTAGAGGACTTTTGGCAATTTATGTCCTAATGCTGGTCTGAAGCTTTTGTGGCTAGGTGGTGACCTGATGCTTTTGGAGTCTGGTGCTGGTGTGCAGCTTTGGTGGTCTGGTGCTGGTGTGCAGCTTTGGTGGTCAGCTGCTGGTCTGCGACTCTTGGAGTCTGATGCTTGTCTGCAGCTTTTGTGGTTTGGTGGTGGTCTGTGGCTTTGGTGGTCTCGTGCTGATCTTTGGCTTTTGGGTCTGGTGCTAGTTTTGTTTTGTCTGGTGCTGACTTGCACCTTTTGTGGACAGGTGCTAGTTTGTCGCTTTTGTAGTCAGGTTTTGTAGTAGTCACTTTTCTAGTCACTGATCTGCTGCTTTGTAGTCTTGTACTGGTGTGGCTTTTGTGGTCTGTTCCTCGTCCGCATATTTTGCAGCCTGGTGCTGACTTGGGGCTTGATACAATTCCCAATTGAAAAGGAAAAAAACTTATGTCACTACATTTCCGATTCAGTCTTTGTTCTGGATCTCAGTCCGTTTTCTTTGCAGGGATGCATGGATTCAGTGACGTTCTACGGACATCCATGGCCTTTGCAACCCACCAGTGTGCAGCTTGTTCCGAACAATGTATGCGCACAAGTGCGCCAATTGTTAATAAGGGGGCATGGATGAGGCTCACACCTCTGCCCGAAAGGGGGCAGACGTGTGAGCACCATTCGTGAGAACATTCGAGTGGCTGACGCTGTGTACTTCCGGGGAAAAACCTAGAAGACATTCGTCTGGCGTCGGTGAAGGTGTGCTCCGAGTGGTGGGTTCGATACATGAACGACCACGGCGATGCCAACGAGCTTCAGTGCAAGTCAGTGCCAGTGAAGATCCGTCACCACCGACGCGAGACCCAGTGGGTGAAAACGCCCACGGGTTTGCAGGCGGAGGTGCTGGACCGCGGCTCCTACATCTTCGCGAAGGTGTACCGACAGCGGCGTTAGTGGCTGCAAAACTATGCTGAAGCTGAACGGCCTAGTTTAAGAATATTTAAGCGCAGGTACCTGTTCTGTGCTGACAAGTTTCTAAGTATTAGTTCGCGTTATTACCAGCCTTAAGCTGTCTGAACATACAATAATCAAGAATTCGAGCGATATCATTCGTAAGTCGTTTTTGTTCTCGCAGTATGAGCGGAACAAGTATTGTGCTAAGGATACCGCGTTGGCCATTGTAGAAACGTTAGAGAACGAAAAAGTGAAGTGCTGCATTTCTGACTGAGTTTGCACTTGGGAGATTCTTTTCTAGAATATGGTGTATAGTAAAAAGAAAATGCAAGGGTGGGGGACAACTAGCTGCGTTACAAAGTACGCTGGATGCCGAGTTCTTTGAATGGCCGGTAATTGTTGAAGTAAACAGTGTTCCTTTAGTTTATTCTGCCGAATAGAACAGGATCCGTTCTAAGGCGGCTTCCACGTTTGCCAAATTAGAGAACCAGTCGAAAAAGCGTCAGTTGTTATAGGCACTTCAGAACGAAATCGTAAGCGCGTAAAGCAAAAGCTGCGTACTGAAGGAAAACGTTACAGCTTGCAGGTATCGTTTGGTCCTGTTAGCCAGACTACATGTGCCTCGCCGGAAACCATCAACAAGACGTTGGACGATGGCAATATTTCTCTAAGAAAATATCAAAAATTGAGAAAGTGTTTACCAAACACTTGAACACTTGAAAGTGTCTTTGTACAGCGTTCAAAAAGAAAGTCAGTGCCAAAACGTTACCATAGACAGAGACATTCAGGCCTTGGAAAACGGTGCATACCCTACGATTGTATCCATTGTCCAGTTGCTGAAGCCGGAGACCCTGACAGATGACGCCATTGGCGTGAAGTTTTTAGCAGATGGTGCATACGTTGAAAAATTTAGAACTTTTACAAATTTTACAATCACATTTGTCGATGAACTGGACGCAATAATTCGTTGCCCTCATCTCATAGCTATCGTGGAGTTGTATGAAAACTATGCTAACGTGCGCGAGGTAGTGCGAAAGTTCGATGAAGAAATCTGGCGCTTAAAAAATGAAAATTGCTGTGCGCGGCTCCCCTCGAAAAATCCGCGTTTTGTTTTGTGCGGACTACACATTTCTGCTTACTGCCTTGGGTATGAAGGCCGCAACATCGCCGAATGTCTGCATCGACTGTACGTGCAGGAGCGCGAATTACTTTCAAGGTCCGGCTGAAGCACGGTGCAGTATCAGCTATGGTGATCCTGGGACTAAGCTGGGCAATATGGTACCCAGCTTCAATCCAGAGGACATTGTCGTGGATGTCCTTAACATGTACTTTCGTGTGAGCGATAGACTTTTCCACCGACTGGTGGAACAGGAGGTACCTGACGACGAGCCCCCCAGAGCGGCTCTTGCCGCGGCACTGGATGCCCTAGGACTGAAGGGACATCTCGTTTCCAATGATAGTGGCGCGCTAGAATTGTCTAGCCTTCAGTGTCGCAACCGTGGTAAACTAATCAGTGCTGTCATGAGAGATGACTTCCTCAAGACAGTTATGCCGCGAGCGAGTGCTGCGCGTGTGAACGTGGTGAGAGCACTATTTGCCAAGTTTGAAAAGGTCATGGAGACTGTGAAGAACAGTAATGAAGCTGATATGGTGAGATTGGAGTGCTCAACATTCCTGAGCATGTTCCTGGCGATATACCAGAAGTCCATGGTGACGCCATACATGCATATCGTGGTCTTCCACGTCCTAGACATTGTCTAAAGGCATGGTGCCCTTTGCGCATTCAACCAGCGGGCGGTGGAGAAGGAGAACCACCACGTGACCTCCGCATTCTTTTCGTGTACAAATTTCCACGGTGGTTCCAAACACATCCTGCGCAATGCGGGCCGGCGACTGCTTCGCCTGTAAACGATGCATGGTATGTATGTCACTGCATATACTTTATGTGAATATATATTTTGGATTCAAGTGTGTTTTGTTGCCCTGTTCAAATGAGACTGCTCCGGTTTGATCATATAACCGATGAAATCGCTTGTGTTACAATTAGTAATGAATCACGTGCCGACTGCGGAGTACGGCTTTCGAGGAAAAATATTAATACACACGTACGCGTACGCATACGCATGCGCGCGCGCATCCATACGTACGCATACGCACGAACACACACATATATGTATATATATATATCCCTAAGCTAGAAACTACTGGGACCTTGTATCTTAAAATACACCTAGGTCGTCGTGGACGACTTGCATTAACCAGCGCCGTCTATCCGGTCAGATCCTCATACCCTGTCTCGGGTGGGGGATAGTAACCCCCTCTAAAATCCAAACTAAGCATCGTACGAAAACGAAAGAAGTGTTATCAGAAAGCGATCGATGAGTAAGGTTCAGATTCACCTCCCAAAGCAATTTTACCCCAAAGTGACGTCACCAGGGAACTATATTTTCACTTTTCATGACTTACATTAAAAGCAATATGCTGTAAAGAAATATGCTTGTGGCTTTGAGGAGTTAATTTTTGGGGATATATGAAAAAACAAATTTCTTTGAAATGATAAAAGGACAGCGAAATTGATCAGGGCCACACAATTTTTTGCCCCCAAAAAAAAAAAAAAAAAAATTTTTTTTTGAGTTTTCAAGTTTTCTTTAATTTCCAATTTCCAATCGGTAGAGCAGACAGAGAAATGTTGGACGTTAACTTTCCCTAATTAAAATACTTACCTTAGCAAGAATCTTCTATTTGATCTGCAATTGGCAAATACGCAAAATTTATATGTAGTCAAAAACAAACAAAGAAGAAAAATTCCACTCGTACGTTTTGTTGCATTCCTAAGGATAAGCAAACGCTGAGCGTTTCATTAAAATATCTGTATCCGTTAAAGCGTGACGACTGGTTGAACTTTTTTGGAGGTGACCTCACTTGATCTTGACTAACTCGTTGACCCTGGATGACCTGACTTAATTTTTTTGAAAAAGCATGCCAAATTAATGTGGGAAAGGCATGCCAAATGTGGGCGCGCTACCGCGCGCCGTTCGTCCACTATCCGCGAAAAACCTCAGGGGGCGGTTGAAGACCCCCATACTGGACGGGTAATGTGCAAATTGACATGACAAATCCAGGTTGATTTTTCAAAACTGATGTTTATATTCCGCCACGATGACAAAGAATTATATTGCGATTCTAAGTTTGTCTGCGGAGCCATACTTTATTACCTCAGAGCATCAGCATTAATCCCAGCATTAATTCCACTGTGATCCTGTGGGACGCGCGCCCGCAATTCATTTACAATGGGTAAATGAATTGCGGGCGCAATGGGTAAACAACTTGGGTTACAAGTCGTTACCCCAAAGTTTTGAGGCGAAATGACATGGTGAAAATGACTGTTAGATGAAATTAGTGGCATGCATAACACGAAGAAATATGCATTGTGCACAAATATGTATGCGGAGCCATGCCATCAGCGTGCGTTTTCATCGTAAACGATTTAAAGTAAGCTGGCTCGAAACTCGCGCTCAGCCTCGCTGGCAGGCGGCCATAGACAATATTACGCCGGCCGGCCGGTAGAGGCGCCTCGGTCGTAGTTGCCGAGTCCAAGCAATACGGTTAGGTTAAGTTAAGTTTCGTGGTATTGGGTTAGGCTTGGTTGTATTGGGTTGGGCTGGGCTGGGCTGGGCTGCGCTAGGTTCGGTTAGTGTAGATTAGTTAATTTCGTGTTACCGCGATTCAAATCAGCTTGGGGGATCCTACACGATTTATACGTAGGCTATGCATACTTATACGATCAATCGCTCGGGCGCTACATGGCCGACGCACTCGATGTGCCCCGAAACTCCAATAACAGCAACGATCAATTGCTCGTGCTGCCACGCCAGCCAAGCCACCGTGAGAATGATTTTCTAGGTTAATCGAAGGGGCCAGATGTATCCTTACTAATCCGGCGAAGATCAATTGCTCGTGCTGCCACGCCACCCAAGCCACCGTGAGAATGATTTTCTAGGCGAATATAACTTACGCTGCCTATCGGGAATCGCAGCTGTGCTATAGGAAGTATAGAAATGAGGGTAGCCAAAAACAGAGAAGGTCGGATCAAATGATGTTTCCTTAGGTCAGGTCAAGTCCTGTTAGGTTGGGATAGGTTAGGTTAGGTTGTGTTAGGCTATGCCAGGTTCAGTTATGCTTGGTCAGATTAGGTTAGGTTAGGTTGGGTTATGTTTGGTTAGGCTTCGCTTAGGTTTAGTTCAGTTTGGTTACGTTTCGTTTAGGATTGATGCAGCTTGACTAGGTTTCTTTAGGTTTGATTAGGTTTGATTAGATTAGGTAAGATTTTATTTGGTTAGTTTAGGTTAGGCTAGTGTTAGGTTAGTGTAGATTTGCCAATTTTGGGTGAACTCTGCTCAAATCCGATCAGGAGCGAAATAGTCTGGATCGATTTTGAACACACCAATATGGTAGCGTGGTTGGTGTGCATCTAGTTGCAATTCAGGGTGGTTGTCTGGGCCGGAGACGGCGGTTGGCCGACGTCTTTATGATGATACAGATCATGCCACGGTGGACGAGGGCCGGCCAGGTCCTTGCTACATCAGGTGGTTTGCACACTGTGCGGTTGTCTGCGCTCGAAGTCAACTTCCCAAATAAAAATATTTACTTTCGCCAGAATCTCCGATTTGAACTCTAAAGGGGCAAATATACAAAATTAATAAGTAGTCAAAAACGGAAAAAATGAAAAATTCCTGTGGTGCGACGTGATACAGCTTCAGTCCCATGGTATTGCAGGTAGCATCTTAAAATGGATAGAGTTGTGGCTTTCAGATAGACAGCAAAGAGTGATGCGAAATGGTACAAAGTCATCATGGCAAAATGTTCTTAGTGGAGTCCCCCAGGGGTCAGTACTGGGGCCACTACTGTTCATTACATCTGTAGTACATTGAAAGTGGCCTAAGCAGTACAGTTTTGAAATTTGCGGATGATTTGAAGGTCTTTAGGGCAATAACAGGTCAAGATGAGCATACCTCGCTGCAAACAGACTTAGACGAACTTATGAAGTGGTCCGAAGAATGGCAAATGAAATTTAATTTTGATAAGTGCAAAATCATGCATGTAGGTAAGCAGCATATGAAGGCTCCATACTTGATGGGTGGCCAAGTGCTATCAGTGACTCAACAGGAGAAGGATTTAGGTGTTATTCTAGACACAAAACTGGGGGCATCAGAACAAACCAAGGAAGCCAGGCAATGAGAATGCTCGGGGCAATAAATAGGAATGTATCATACAGAAGTGAGGAAGTGATCAGGAAGCTTTATTGTGCATATGTCAGGCCACATTTGGAATAGTGCATCCAAGCTTGGTCTCCGAGCTATGAAAAAGATTGTTGGCTTTTAGAGAGAGTACAAAAGAGGGTTACAAAAATGGTTGATGACACAAGCGACCTGGCATATGAGGGAAGATTGAATAAATTGAATATGTTTTCACTTAGATATAGAAGGCTGAGAGGAGATCTCATCGAGGTCTTTCAATTTGTCCATGGTCTGGAGAGGGGATATCTTGGGGAAATGTTTGAATTGAACAGAAATGATGCAATTAGAGGTCATAAATTCAAAATTAAACTTAACCACAGCAGAACAAGGTTAATGCAGACTGTCTTCACCAACAGGGTAGTAGAACACTGGAACCAGCTGCCAGAAAACATTGTCAGTAGCAGCACATTGAACATCTTTAAAAAATAGCATAGACAATCATTAAAACAGCAGTTTGCACAAAACAGCAGTTTGCCGCCAGGTGTCAAGGTGGTAGGACGTGCGCCCGAGCTCCAGGTTTCCAGATAAGTCGCTGCAAAACAGGGCAGTACTCTAGTCTAAGCTGTGGATAGGTGTTTAGCAATCACTTCTGTGATTATATTTCATTAGTTTTTATCTTATAAGCATTTTCGTAGCACGCAAACTATACTATATTAACCCAGCGACGCCGCAGGGCGCCATCTTGTGTGCGCCAAAGCGTGGCCTCGTGGCTTTCGGCGTGTTCTCGACGCTTCGATTTCTGTACTAGGAGATATTCCAAGTGTGTAGATTTCATAAGTACATTAGACAACATTCATACTATCCTAACATACTTTATTTATTTTTTGGTGTGCATAGTGTGTTTGGTGTTGAAGTTTAAGATAATTTAATGAGTAGTAAGTTGGGGGTATTCATAAGTGCTGTGTGACTGTTCATTTTTCTGTCTAGCCATAAGTCATACTTGTGTGGAAGAAAATTAGATTAGGCATCTTGTGTATTTATTTAATTTAAAAAAAAAAAAAAAAAAGAAACAATTGTTTAATAGTTTCTGCTTTTCTTGAGGCACTCAGATAATAAACTGACAGTATAGGAGGTAGCGATTTATAGTGAATGATAGTTAGCTTTTTTTTGTCGGTTGTTTAGCGAGTTAATTTGAATCTAAATCTAGGCATAAGCTGCAGCGTTTAGGATGGTTTCGACCAGGATGCAGGCACTAGAGGAAGAAATTAGGACCCTTAAGGCAGAGGTTTCCAATCTCAAGGCTGCCCTTGTTGCACAGGGTAGGCAAGATTAAGCAACAAGGGGTCACTCCGTAGCAGGGACATCATATGCCCAGGTGGTCGCAGGCCACCAGGTAGCTGAGGCTTCCCCTACTGTGGAGGTGGCTGGGATCTCTCAGGAGGGGAGTTTTAATAGTGAGCAGAGGAGGGGTAGTTCTGATAGGTCACAGGAGGGGAAGTGGCATGAGGTCAGGGGGTGGAGGATTTGGAGACGCGAACCTAAGGAAAGAGTCAGCGAGTGGCAGGTGGCAGGTGGTAGGAGCGGGAGGAAGTCTAGCCAACCGGCCCAGCGGGCAGGCATAGTAACAACAAATATGTTCCAGGCATTGGATGACTGCCCCCAGGATAGCAGTAGTAAGGAGTCAGTGCTGGTCATAGGAGACTCTCGTGTGCGATATTTAGAGCGGGTATTTTGTAAAGGTAGGAAGGACAGGAGGTGCATCACCAGGCCTGGTGCCAAGGTGAAGGACCTGGTACCTGCTGTGGCACAGGTCACCAGTGATCACCAGTTTAACACAGTCATAGTGCATGTAGGGGTAAATAACATAGGTCAGACTAGGAGTGAGGAGCTTCTGCGGGAGTACAGGGCCCTTCTGGCCACCCTGAAAGGTACCAATAGAGTCATTATAACAGGAATTTTGCCTAGGGCTGGAGCCTCCCCTGAGTGGAGCTCTAGGGCACTGGCAGCTAACGCCAGGGTAGGAAAGCTCTGCCATGAGCTAGGTTTTACATTTGTAGACGAGTGGAGCAGGTTTTATGCATCGTGGGACCTCTATCAGAGGGATGGCCTGCACTTTTCTGAGAAGGGGGTCCATGTGTTAGACAAAGTATACGAGCATGTCCTTCAGGGAAACTAGGAAATGGGGTGGGGAGGGATGAAATTGCATTGCCAACTCAGAAATATTCCAATAGTGTCAGCCAAGGCAATAGAACCTCAAAGTCTGCAAATAGGGACAGCGGCAACTCAAGGGGACAGAGTTATAGTTCATCCGGTGATAAAAGAACTCCTCAATATGAAAAAGCCAAAGGTGGTTATGGAGCATTCGTTAAGTGTATGATGTTTAATGCTCAGAGTATCCGTTCCAAATTTGATGAGTTCAAGTGTTATGTTGCTGAGGAGGAACCGGATTTTGTTTGCATTACGGAGGCATGGGTCAGTGAAGGGTATTTTGGAGATAACTTACAGGACTATGAGATCCAGGGATACAATATGTTTTCGTGCAATAGGGGTCCAGCAATGAAAGGGGTGGTGTAATGCTCTATATGAATAGCTTATTCAGTTCTAAAAAAATAGCAGGTAGGGATAAAAATGTGTCTGTGGAGTCCATTTAGCATGATGTTACTGTGGGAAAAGGCAACAGCAATACTCTTAGGATAGGAGCTTTCTACCGATCGGGAACCCTGCCACATTCTCAGCAACTGGAGCTTGACAAGGTGATTTGTGAGGAAATCAGTAGAAACTTTAAGAAGAAGTGCCTTATTCTCGGTGACTTTAATCTAAAAGGCTATGAAAATGCTGGTGTTGGCTCCCCATCATGCAAAATGTTTAGGAAAGGCCTTGAAGAGGACCTGTTCTTACACCAGTTTGTATCGGAACCTACCAGGCATGGTTCATTCTTGGACCTTGTATTCTCGGATTTAAGTGGCTTGGTTCAAGACTTGACTGTAGGCGAATCTCTGGGAAAAAGTGACCATAACATAGTTAGATTCAAAGCACATGTAGGGGAAATTATCAAGGATAATTTGGTAAAGGTTCCAAATTTCAGCAGAGCAGACTTTAACGGCATGAGAGCGGCTTTAAGTGCCATCAGATGGGAAGAATAATTCTACAATTTAAATGCCTGTGAAATGTTGGAAAAGTTCAAATCTTACTTGAAGGAAACTCAGATTAGACATGTCCCCCAAAAGCAAAGACGCAAAAGAAGGGTAGGAAAGCCAGCATGGCTTACACCAGACGTGATAAAAGCAATTAAGGCTAAGAAAACTGCATTTAGAGTTTTTAAAGAAGCCTCAAATGTCGTTAATCTAAAGGCGTATCGTAAAGCTAGAGACACTGTGAAGCAAAAAACCAGAGCAGCAAAGCGAGCAAAAGAACTGGATTTAGCTAGAAACTGTAATGGGGACAGTAAAAAGTTCTTTAGTTTCTACAAGCTGAGTAAAGTTTCTAACACAATTGGTCCACTGGAAGTAAACGGGACTACATTGGGTTAGGATAGTGAGATGGTTGAGGAGCTGAGCAAGCAGTTCAAATCAGTGTTTACATTGGAAGATATGACCAATCTGCCGACCATACACCATAGTTCAGTGACATGAGATCTGACAAATGATGTTGATTTCATTGATAGTGATGTTGTTTACAATCATATCAGGAAAATAAAGCCAAGTAAGGCAGCAGGACCTGATGAAATTTATGCTAGGGTGTTGCGGGAAACTGAAAAGGAACTGGCATTTTCACTTAGTATAATATTTTGTAGATCAGTTTCACATAATGAAATTCTAACCGATTGGAAAAGGGCAAATGTAGTTCCTATTTTCAAGAAAGGAGAAAGAGGGAAAGTTGAAAACTATAGGCCAATAAGTCTCACATCCCTAGTCTGCAAGGTACTCGAATCAATTATCAAGGATAGAATAGTTAGTTATCTGGAAGGTAGCAGATTGATTCAAAATACTCAACATGGGTTCAGAAAAGGACGATCGTGTCTCACAAACCTCTTGGACTTTTTGAACTTCGCCACAGAACAATTTGATCAGAGAAATCAGGTTGATGTAGCATATCTTGACTTTAGTAAGGCCTTTGACAAGGTACCCCATAAACGGTTAATGATACAGCTTCAGTCCCATGGTATTACAGGTAGCATCTTAAAATGGATAGAGTTGTGGCTTTCAGATAGACAGCAAAGAGTGATGCTAAATGGTACAAAGTCATGGCAAAATGTTCTTAGTGGAGTCCCCCAGGGGTCAGTACTAGGGCCATTACTGTTCATTGTCTTTGTAAATAACATTGAAAGTGGCCTAAGCAGTAAAGTTTTGAAATTTGCGGATGATTTAAAGGCTTTTAGGGCAATAACAGGTCAGGATCAGCATATCTCGCGTCAAAAAGACTTAGACGAACTTGTGAAGTGGTCCGAAGAATGGCAAATGAAATTTAACTTTGATAAGTGCAAAATCATGCATGTAGGTAAGCAGCATATGGAGGCCCCATACTTAATGGGTGGCCAAGTGCTATCAGTGACTCAACATGAGAAGGATTTAGGTGTTATTCTAAACACAAAACTGGGGGCATCAGAACAGACCAAGGAAGCCAGGAAGAAGGCACTGAGAATGCTCGGGGCAATAAATAGGAATGTATCATACAGAAGTGAGGAAGTGATCAGGAAGCTTTACTGTGCATACGTCAGGGCACATTTGGAATACTGCATCCAAGCTTGGTCTCCTAGCTATGAAAAAGATTGGTGGCTTTTGGAGAGAGTACAAAAGAGGGCTACGAAAATGGTTAATGGCATAAGCAACCTGGCATATGAGGAAAGATTGAAGAAATTGAATATGTTTGCACTTAGATATAGAAAGCTGAGAAGAGATCTCATCGAGGTCTTTAAATTTGTAAATGGTCTGGAGAAGGGATCCTTGGGGAAATGTTTGAATTTAACAGAAATGATGCAATTAGAGGTCATAAATTCAAAATTAAAGTTAACCACAGCAGAACAAGGTTAAGGCAAACTTTCTTCACCAACAGGGTAGTGGAACACTGGAACCAGCTGCCAGAAAACATCGTCAGTAGCAGCACATTGAACATCTTTAAAAACAGCATAGACAATCATTATAAGAATGGAGGGCTTGCTTTTCAGTATTACAGGGAGGGCTGATTGACAGATTTGGTGGGCAACTGGTTCAGTGTACAGAGTGCAACCAAGAAGGGCCCTTGTGGCTCATAGTTGCACTAATCTTTTATGTATCTATGTCTTTAAAAGAATAGAGGGCTTGCTTTTCAGTATTACAGGGAGGGCTGATTGACATATTTGGTGGGCAACTGGTTCAGTGTACAGAGTGCAGCCAAGAAGGGCCCACGTGGCTCACAGTTGTACTAATCTTTTTATGTCTTTATGTCTTTATGTCTTTATGCCTATCTTGGGGCAAGAAGGTCTATTGTAGGGTCCTTCTCCTCCATCTTGGGGCATCGTTTTCAAAATTAAGAATATCTTGCCATCCATCGGAAGCCTTCTCGCGTGTAACCCTGGGTGGCTTCTTGGCCGTCTCGGTGGCATCCTTTTCATCCTGGAGGTCTCTTTTTCGTCCTGGGGGGGCTCCTTTTCATCTTGGGGGCCTCCTCCCAATCTCTGTTCTATGTGTCTTATAGGAATCTGATTATATTTCCTGGGGGCCTTGTTATCAATCCTGGATCCACCTTAACAACATCATCTTCTGTCCCGTTGGGCTCCTTACTCACCTTTTTGTTTTATGCCTTTCCGGATAGTGGTCTCCTCAAATTACGAGGGTTGCCCCCCCGACCCCAAGTCTCAAGGCAAGAGGTGGAGACGATTGCCCCCGCTGCCCCCACCCCGGTAGCGACGTCCCTACTCCGAAACCTCATCCTATATCCACTGGGTTTCTTTTCCGGCTTAGGGCCTCCTCTCATTTTATTGGGCCTCCCTTCACGTATTGAGACTCCTTTGCAATGTTGGGGGCCTCCGTGCCAATTTTTGGCACTCCCTTGATTTCTGGGCCTCCTACCCTCCCCTAAGTGACTTCTTTTTCAAATTATGGGCCTCCTCCTGGAGGCCCCTAATTTCTAGAATCTCTTTTTCGTCTTGTGGGCCTCCTTTTCGTCCTGGGGCCTTCGTTTCGTCCATGGGGTCTCCTTTTCGTCCAGGGGTCATCCTTTTCGTCCTGGGGGCCTCTTTTTCGCCCTAGGGCCTCCATTTCGTGCTGGGGCCTCCTTTTCGTCATGGGGGCTTCCTTTTCGTCCTTGGGGTCCTCCTCAAATTTTAGGTGGGGCGGCGCCCCCCAGTCTCACGGCAGGGGGTGGGGGGCAATTGCCCCCGCTGTCCCCCCGTTGGCGACGCACCGGGATCTGCATACATGTAAAGCGATAACCAAATATTATCATTACATCAGTTTTAATAACGGAATTATTTGCATCAGCAAATTGCAATATGCCTTCTGAATTACGTGGAGACTGCACTCTACGCAGTCTAGCGGCCGACGAATGACTGCCAGATGACAAATTGGCGCTATGGCTGAATTAGGGAGGAATGAGATTATAAGCCAACTTCCTGAACAACGACAGAGAAAATGACAACACAGGTATACTTAATCGATGTCAACCAAGTATATAAATCCATACCTGATACTCCAGCCATGCTCATACCGCACAACTAATAAATATTAACAGCACATCCCACGAGTAGGACACGCTCGTACACCGACTGATTTTTTACTTGCCGTCTATTGGGATGTGAATTTTGGAATATACAATGGTTTAAGGAAAATGGTGCTAAAAACAATCTGTCTGAAATCGTTTTACTCCCCCACCAAGCAACTTCTGTCCGCGAAAAAAAAAACTGTGAAAATTGATTAAAGTCAACTCTTATTGATATTAAATGTTTTCCAATATACTTTTTTAGTTCATACCTGGAATGTTTTAGTTGAAGTCAGGAATGACTGAAGGATCAAAAGCGAAGACGAGGGAGAAAATTGTCGCCGTAGAGCAGTCTATTGGCCCAACTGTGTGTGTGTGTATGTGTGTGTGTGTGTGTGTGTGTGTGTGTGTGTGTGTGTGTGTGTGTGTGTGTGTGTGTGTGTGTGTGTGTGTGTGTGTATGTGTGTGTGTGTGTGTGTGTGTGTGTGTGTGTGTGTGTGTGTGTGTGTGTGTGTGTGTGTGTGTGCGTGTGTGTGTGTGTGTGTGTGCACTTGTACTTCGTGTATACCGAGGTCTTTTTCTGTTTGCACACCTGGGAACCGAGGACGTTGGGTGTATACCGAGGACATTTTTAACGTCCTCGGTTTTAAAACTTCGTCTGCAGCATTATCAGATGCTTACCAGTCACCTGAAGAGTTTTCTCGACATTCACGGTTTTCACCATATTTGTGCCCGTGTGTGTCCAGCAGGTGTGTGTGTGTGTGTACTGTGCAGATAAAGTGTGAGCAAGCTGAAATATTTAATGACGTCCGAATGCATGGTGGGGAACGAATGAGTACTTCCTTTAGTACTTGCTTCTTGCCATCTGTGAGTGCAAATAAATTTAATTAAATTATTGACCACATACAACCAGAAAAACTACATTATATTCTTTTTAGTTTTAGGCCATTTACCACACACATGCGAAATATATATAGCTGGGTTGTGCGCCCTTCACAAGGACAAAGTACAGTCTTGAACGTAAGTATTGTTGCCCACCACTACACCGAATTGGAGGGCGCGACTGGATCATGTTTGCAGCGTGGTGTGCGGCTCGATGATGTTTGCAGCTTGTTCCAGTCAGGAGAGGATTTGGACAGAATTCAAAGGTGGGTGCTATTTTGGTGCAGCCAACGTAATTTATCGATGTATTTAGCTTCTACAATATGCCGGTACATTCCACGATAGTAGCAGCGGCAAAGTTATATTCATTTGTGGCTCCTCAAGCACCTACGTTAGACATCTTCCATTTAGGGAGATTCTTCATGCTTGTGGTTTTTCGTCTGTCGTTCCCTACCTTGATGCGGTAAGAGCGTGAAATTTGATAAATATTCCTGCCTTTCTTTACTCTACGTCGTGCCGACATTTTCATGTCTTAGTCGATCGTATCACAGGCGGCTCCACGAATCAATTCTGGAAGGTACTTTTTACATACATTGGAAAGCTTAGGAAGAGGACGTGCATCTGAATATTTTCACTGTTCAGGTGACTGTAACGTGAAATTCAACTGCTCATACTACCTTCTTGATCTATTGAAATGCTTATTTTAAGCCTAATATGTCAAGGGCGGATCAAAGGGAGGCCAAAATTGGTTCAACAAGTTACTGGTTTTACCAAAGTAGTATTAATTACGCTATCATCGAAGGGATGGCTTTATTCTAGTACTTCACGTACTTTGTATGCCCTTATTCATATTATACCTCATACCCAACGAGCTAACTTCTGTATTATACCTCAGAGCCAACGAGCTAACTTGTTGCCCACTGCCCACAAGACTGCAAGTGTTTGAATATCAGAATTGGGTCGCCACAAGTGGATATTGATTCTGAGTTTGTACTGAAAATCAGTGATATGTATCCATAAATTTGCGAGAAAAAAATGTATATGGTAAAATTTCGTAGGTGGGTGTAGGAGATAATGGAGCTATAATGGAGCTGGGGACAATAGCAGCCCATGGAAGGTGATAAGACACTTGGTACCAAATTAACTTAACCCCTTTACGGTATGGTTTTGCTAGACCTGAATCCGCAGATTTTGGGAGGGCATTCCAAAGCTGTCCCCCTGAGATCTCGGAATCTATTGGGCCGATTTCAAAACTGAATGGTTCAAGTTAATTTTACCGGTCAGATCTATATCTTTATGATGTAAAGATGTTTTTTTTTGCAATAGCAAAGTCGGGAGGAAAACATGGAGAAAAAAATGAAAGCCGTATGGGTCTATATATTCTCAATATTCTCAACTTTCAAAAATATGACGATATGGAGTGTGCCCTCAATCAATCCATTTCGGCCTACCCATTCCCTTCGTGTATTTGCCTCCCCCCATCATTTTCAGAAATCAACACGCATGTAAAGTAGTCACCAGGGAATCATATTATAAAAGACCCTGATTATGGGCGGATGCAGAAATTCTCAGGTGGGGACATATTTTCCTTGGAGGTGCTTAATCCGATCTTTTCATTCGGCGGTAAAATTCGTTGGTCGGGCAGGTTGGGGTTGGGGTGGGGGTGATCTCGAGGATACCGGGGAGTGCCTTTTCGTTTTAATGGGCGCCTTTTCCTCTGAAAGGATGTCTGGCTGGAAGATACGTTGAGCGTATTTGTGCATGTCCTGAACACTTCTCGTCATCGACTGGATCTGCCATTGGGAACATTTTTGGCTCCGTCACTGCTTGTGACGCATTATTACCGTTTGTCCTCCTCTTTCCTCCAAACTTCATAACGGCAACGTAATGATGCCGCTTTCAGAAAACCGGTCGCTTGTTGCCAGTTTTGTCTTCCCTGGATTCGCCTCTGACATGATTTGGCTCAAAATAGGCATTCTTGTAGGTAAATAAGATAATATGAGCAACTGAATTACAAATTACAATCACCTGAAGAGGAACACAATGATGATATTTAGGCATGCTGTTCCTACGTTTTCGCAACAATCCGTCAGATGTGCCTCCCAATATTTGCCCTGGAGCCGCCTCTGATGTAGTCACGCCATTAAAATTTTGCGACTATAGAAGAAAGTTAGAAAAAGTAACCGAGTTTCTCCCCTTATCACAATTGGGTAGGGGACGGCAGACGAAAAACCACACCGGGAAAGAGAGCGAAATCCGCTCTGAGCTACCAGATTGGTGTAACACGCTCACCTGAAAACCTTTCTCATAACGCTAACCGGGGTTTGGGTGAGGGGTGGGGGTCGGTAGGATCAAATGAGGTGGAGATCCTTCGGCGCGTTGAGCCGTTATACCAACGAAGCCTTTGTGACCTTGAACACATGGCAACTGGGCGGAGGGCCGGTTGGCCGACGTTCGGGAGCATTTGTACCTCGCATTCAAGACTGGAAATCTGTGATCAAACCAGTGGCGGGGTGGTCCAGGTTCTTATTTTCGGGACATATGTTCAAACTACTGAAAATGAAAAGTGAGACACTAACACTTAAACCCGACCAGTGCAAACCCAGGGGCCCGCCCCATCTTTCTCTGACCGGCATCTCCAGCCATGCCCGCAGCTTTCATAATTACGAGCGATCTCCAAAAGTTTTTTTTTGCGTAGGATGTACTATCAATTTGCGAGACAATCAGAAGACTTCATTACAATATCCCTGTTCATGCATGACATCGTCGAAACAGAACAGTAGTGCACGGATTCCGCCTTTTCTCCGGTAATCGTGTTAAAGGGAGAAGAACCCCGTCCTGGACGAGTAATACGTTTCAGGTCTTAGGATAATTCGAGGAGCGTCTGTGAGGAAGGGGCTTCGAGGGACGAGCAGGCTAGAGCTAGCAGTCAAAGGCTTATCCGATAGTGTAGGCAGGGCGGGGCCCACCTCCCACTACATCCTTAGCACCCTAAAATACGATGGATTGAGAAATGTTGGGATTTTAACCACGGAAAACCAGAAATTTACGAAGCGCTTCCCGCGCCGGAAGCGTCCTGTGTTTCATCACATTTTTCGGGGTCGCCCCCCGCCCCTTAAGAAGATTCTGGCCGCACCATTGTTAGCAGTTATTTCTCTCATTATGATGAGAAAAATAGCTGATGTGACTCGAGGGTTACGTATTTGGATGGTGGCTTTTGTAACAATAACCTAGCTAGTCAGACTCGTGCATATTTATCAAGGGCCTAAGCTAAGGAGATTGATCCCCTAGGGTCGGATCCAGCGAGGCCAAAGGGAACATATCCCTTCCCCAATTGGTGAATTTAGACCAAAAATTTGCACCAAAATGAAATTTTATGTAACTCTAAGGACATTTCCTGATATAGCAGGCCTTAAGCATATGACATATCTGGTCTAAAACAGGGTCGACGCATGTTCATATCCAACGAAGATTTTTTCTTCGAAATCGGAGATTATTTACTGCTCCCCAAGCCTGGTTTATGAATGTGAGCGTTTAGCTAGAAGGGGTTCTGGAGTAGAGTAGTAGCGTTCGGCTAGAGTGGTTGCGGATTGTAGAGTAGTAGTATTTGTGCTGCAACAGTATGATTCATTGTAGAAGTTAACGATGTAGGCAGTGATATGTCGAATGAAGCTGTAGACGCATGCAAGACCCTGAGAGGCAGCATAGTTGACGCTCGGAGTAGAAGTATGGTGGCATCAATCCTTCAATCCTCCAATTCTCCAATGCTGGGAGCGAGTACCAAGTGGTACTCAAAGGCCTGGGCTGTTCATGATTAGATAGCGAGGCTTTGTCTAAAGGGGTTGATATGTGTATAGTTGTGCGGATGAACTTTGTGTCAAAGTAGACAGTATATTTCTACCTTGATTTTATGGCATGTCGATAGTAGATGCCCGCTTTATGTGGGCTTACTTTGAACAAAAAGTGAGTAGAGCTGATAAGCAAGAATGCAGACGTAATTTGTTAAGGTGACCCAAAATCAAGAAGCATCCAAGAAACACAGGCTGCTTTCGGCGCGAAAAATTATATTTCGGCCTTGTGAAGATGTGCAGATTGTTTGCATCTATTGTATTTGTTTGTTACTAAGGACGGGATGGAGCCAGGCCTGCACTTGGTTGTGTGTTTACTCCTAAATAGTAGGTGTAAGGAGCTCCTTCGAGGCTTTTCCTGGTCAGAAGACTAGGCAGGTCATGGTGGTTGGTGGAGAGGGGGGGGGGACGGAAGGATAGGAAAGAAAAGTATAGATTGTCATGCTTTTACACAAATGTCGGAAGTTTTAGGAACAAGATTAGGGAAATCAAATGCGTGACATCTGACGAGCCTTTTCCGTTATAATGGAAACCAGTCGGATGGCGGGGCGGTGCCAACCAATCTCCCTGACATACTTCCAGCTCCTATCAATCTGTTATTTCCGTCTAATGGCGTATTTGAAATCATGCAAAGAGGCTGGGGTGCCAACCATAATTTTGGAATTGAAGACTGTCCAGTGAGGTTAGCATACGCAAATGATGTTAAGGGTTAAAAAATTGCAGCATGGCCTAACCCAACCTAGCCTAGCATCCCATGTAAGGATTTGTTTTATAAATGGTTAAATAAAAATGTATCGTTCTTAAAAATATGAAATTAAAAACCTAATGCAATCGAACCCTTTTTTAAAAGTCCAAACAAATTATAATATTTCCAAACTCGGAAAAAAATTAGAACCTTACTTAGCCTAACCAATCCTAGCCCCTTTCGTTTCTTCACGGAGGTTTAAAATGTAGGAAAAACTTGTCTCGTGAATGCCCTAAAGCACAATAATACAAATTGCCCTCCAAAAAGTATACAATGCTAAAGGGAACTTCTCCTTCATACTTCAAGGGCATTTGGAAATTTGAAACAAAAATAGTAGGAAAAAGTATATAGGTATTTAACAAGGGGTATTCTGTTTTTCAGTCACCCATTCTCACCTCGAGAAGTATTCTTGAAGACATCTGGCCTCCAATTATGCAACTTTCCACATTTTCAGGAATTATTGCGAGGCTAACTTGACACCTTACGCCGGACCCCCTCCCTAACAACGGCCCCGTGCGCCGTGCATGCCACTTCTGAATGCGCTATATGCATGTCCTTGCCGTGACCGTTTCGGTGCGTTGTCTCTTCTGGAAAAAAGAACAACAAACGTTCTGCCGTTCATAATTCAGGCTTGCGCTACGTTCAGCCCACCTTCGATGTAGGCTATGACCACTGACGGTGGCACTAATACCTATATAGTCACCCGACGTACTCTGGATTCGACAGACATCTAGCCAAGCCATTAATAATATTAGTTGCTTTGTTGGCACAGGCAGACCAGCATCCCCCTTCAGTTTCCCACAAGCAACCCCACCATCGCCCCACCGCTCGGGGTCATGGGTCTGCAGACGACACCTAGCACCTTAGCAATACCAATACAGCCCTGCTCAGCCTGCGGCGGCCTAATGCGACACCCACGGCCGACTTATTCTCTCTTATGACTCTCATCTTATCAAAGTATGAACCACGGGTCTCATATGTCAGTGTTCCGCAGCACAGGGAGTTACTGGACTCAAAGACCCTACATTAAATTTTGAGAGAAAAAAAACTTAATGGCATGATCATTTCATAAATACATGATTTTGCGACAACTTCACAAGGAGGGAAACAATTTCGTTAGTCAAGCATATACACCTGGTTTAAAATAATCCACCGAAATATAGATATGTCAATTATCAATCGCATATAGTCAATACCAAACACATGGGAAGGGGGGGGAAAAAAAAAAAGAGAGAGAGAGAGAGAGAGAGAGAGAGAGAGAGAGAGAGAGAGAGAGAGAGAGAGAAAAAAAAAAAAAAAAAAAGAGAGAGAGAGAGAGAGAGAGAGAGAGAGAGAGAGAGAGAGAGAGAGAGAGAGAGAGAGAGAGAGAGAGAGAGAGAGAGAGAGAGAGAGAGAGAGAGAGAGAGAGAGAGAGAGAGAGAGAGAGAGAGAGAGAGAGAGAGAGAGAGAGAGAGAGAGAGAGAGAGAGAGAGAGAGAGAGAGAGAGAGAGAGAGAGAGAGAGAGAGAGAGAGAGAGAGAGAGAGAGAGAGAGAGAGAGAGAGAGAGAGAGAGAGAGAGAGTAGAGAGAGAGAGAGAGAGAGAGAGAGAGAGAGAGAGAGAGAGAGAGAGAGGAGAGAGAGAGAGAGAGAGAGAGAGAGAGAGAGAGAGAGAGAGAGAGAGAGAGAGAGAGAGAGAGAGAGAGAGAGAGAGAGAGAGAGAGAGAGAGAGAGAGGAGAGAGAGAGAGAGAGAGAGAGAGAGAGAGAGAGAGAGAGAGAGAGAGAGAGAGAGAGAGAGAGAGAGAGAGAGAGAGAGCAGTGCTCGGACCGACCGAAAACCTGAAAAATAATGCAATCATGGGTGTGCACCCTCAGTTTATGAAAGCAGCTACAGGCTCGGGATCGTAGTGTAGATCCACGGCGCACACTTTCGTACCTTTTTGCTTATTGGGTGGTTCACGACGCACTGTATGCACAATCATGCCTAATAGCGTAACCCACACTGTGTCGCCAGTGGGCCGCGGGATTCGGAAATATCCAGAGCGGTGTCAGTGTTGAACCCCGGACCTTTGCATCCAGAGTTCAACATCATAACTACTGGGCCATCCCCACCCCTTGCACACCAACATATTTTTGCTTTCAGACCTGAGACATCCTTCATCCATCTGGGACACCCATCCAAGCTCCGGGCACACCACTTGCAGGACAAAAGGGCGCATTCGGCGCCCTGTTAGCCAGTAACTGGCCTTTTGCGCCTAAGGGATGAATGGGCACGGCCCAACGCCCCCCTAAATGCGCTAATTTGTGTATGTGTAGCAAAACTGGAATGATTATGGAAGTGAGCTGCAAAGTATAGTGGGATACAATTTCCTATGTCCAAAGGTGCACTGGGTTAGATATTCGTCGCTGCATGATGAAGGATGCGGTGAACATTCTTCAAATTCGTGCCTACAAGGCAAACGTGTCATTTGTCGGACTCACTGGATAAGAAAGCACTGGATAGCAAGCTATGGTGTCCATGTGTTGCCGCGTTTTTAATCCTGGGGATAAGGACAACAATACATTCCATGAGGGGCAGTACATATCATGACCGCCACATGAGCTAGACGAGGTCAAAGTCGGCAGCGCTTCTCATTTTAGTCTTCTCGTCTAAAATGAGACTTCTTATCAAAGTCTCATTTGAGGGTTATGCTTTCTGAGAGCTGTCAGACCAGGGCTTCGAAATACGTACCCGTTTTGCACATTTATGTGCAGATATTTCTCCAACGAAAACGCAACAATAATCTGGGTCACCACGAATCAGGTCACGAGATTAGGTGAGAATAAAAAATGGTTATCCCTGGAACATGTTGCAGGGTGTGTTGTCTTCTACAAAGGCGAAAAGTTTCAGGTCGCTGTCAGGTCTGATCACAGGGATATGCTCCAAAATTAGGAAGATGGGAACAGTGAACTAACAAAGAATTGACGTCATATATCTCGCCACTGGCATGTGGTATCTAGAACCTATGGCTTATTGCAGCGTGGTCCCTGACTGCAGATCTTGTTGGCCTGAGCGCGGCGCCAAGGGCTGACGTGTCTCGGTCGCTCGCCCAGCCTTTCCCTCGCCCTCTTCGTTGCCTCTGTATGCAAGGTGTGTGATACTCTGAGTGAGAAGTGAACATGTGAAGAAGTGTTCTAGTGAAGAAGTGAACAAACTAGTGAAGTGTACGAGTAAAAAAAGGAAGAAAAAGTGGCATAGTGATTTAAACCGACGTACTTATACGCTACACGTGCGCAGTGATTTACACAAGTTTACACAGCAGTGATTGGACTCCTAAAAACTGAGTGTTTGCTGAAGTAACAGCGCCCTTCTCCATAGTGACTGCCCTTCCATCAAGCATCAGCTACTGCCCGTGCCCAGTCTTCTTTCCTGCACTGTAGCTGAGAAGAAATTGATTGGACTGACGACTTGGTGCCGCTCGGAATTCCTGTGACTCTAACAACAGTGACGTCTACCTCCTATCGTCTATCTTCAGCTCTACCAGTCTTCCATCTTCAGCCCTACCAGTCTTCCATTTTCAGCTCTACTATGCATACAGACATCATCAGGTTTCTGCTAACCATCGCCCTGGTCCAAATGTTCAACGCCATCACGTCCCCCGGTCAGCAACGCGCACGCAGCCCCGTCCGCGACGACATCAACTACGCGACCTTGACTCCCGCCAGTCACCACCCTCGCCTCTGCAGAACGAGAAACCAGACCGTCGGCGTTACCATGACAACGCCAAGGAAAACACGATGGGGCAGGCGCGGCGCCAGGGGTGGCAGACGACGGAGATCACGGGGCGGAACAAGCCAGGCGACGGCTCAGGAGCGCAAAGGGCAGCTGCACCTAGGACTCATAAATGCCCAATCTATGAAACCTAAGCTACTTGAGCTACAACACGACTTTCTTTCTTACTCTCTAGACCTAGCTGTGGTGACTGAGACCTGGCTGCGACCTAGCACCCCCACGCGTCTCATTAACTTCCCTGGTTACCAGTTAAAACGTGCGGACCGGCCTGACTCTAGTGGCTACGGTGGGGTGGCGATTATCGCCAAGTCAGCGCTAACTATTACGGTTTTGAAAATTTCTACGCTTCCAAACTCGAGCTCCAAATTGGAATCACTCTGGACCAAAGCCACAGGTAAAAGCGGAAGGTATTTCATTCTGGCGGCAATCTATCGACCTCCTCGTAACAGTCTACCTGCCTTAAATGATGACTTCGCTGAGCTCGAAAGACATGTTCAATTGGCGACACTGAACTTTACCGGCACTTTCTACCTCGCAGGTGATCTAAATTGCAATCTTCTCGACACGGCAAATTGTCCCAGCAAAACACACCTGCTTGAGTTCGTAAGAAACTATTCACTTACCGTGATAGTGAAGCGCCCTACATTCGCCACAGGCTCTTTATTGGATGTCATCATAACAAATTCACCCACCTCTGTCGACAGACCCAAAGTGAGTTTCTGCCACTACAGTCCCCACAAATTTATCACATGTTCAATTAAAGTAAATAGGTCTGCCTCAAATAACACCGTGATAAAGTCACGTTCTTTCGGACGAGTGGACACCTCCGAACTGACCCTTGACCTTGGTGAGATCGACTGGGTACAGGTCACTGGTCGCATCTAAGTAACCGATAAATGGGACACACTGCTGAGATTGCTGACACCTATTCTCGACGAGCACCTGCCACTCAGAAACATCAAAATTCGGAACCCAACAGCACCACATGTTAGCGAAGCTACCAAACATCTCATGCATCGGCGAAATGTAGCCTTGCGCTTACAAGATAGAAACACTTACAAAATACTTAACCGACAAGTTCGATCAGCTATTAGAGCTGACTGTAGGGAAGAGATTAGCGGAAAGATAGCTCAAAAAGTCCCATCAGCTGCGGGGCGTGCTATCAAGCCTATTATCGATACAAAAAAAAGGATCTCACAGGGTACAACCTCAGGTTCTACCTGAGCAGCTAAATCATAATTTTGTTAGTGTCGGACCAAAAATATCAGCACAGGTCAAACTCCAGGCAACCATGCCTGAACACACATCTCCCAGTTGCCGGCTATCGTGCGTCTCTACCAGCTCCTATAAAGTATCACCCATATATCTTGAACAGCTAGCCAATATCGTCATAAACATGAGAACCACAAGTGCGTGCGGACCCGACGGGATCTGTATTAAGGTCATCAAATTTCTGTTCTTTTTTATCGGCGAAGTGCTGCTTGACATTATAAACAAATGCCTGACTACAGCTGATATCCCCCCCACTTGGACACAGTCAATAGTAACTCACATTCACAAATCAGGAGATCCTTCGGATCCCTCTAATTTTAGACCCATCTCACTGGTTCCGGTTATCGCCAAGATCACTGAGAGAGTAGTGCAGAAACAACTCTATCACTACCTAAACTCAAACCACCTACTGGCCCAAACTCAGCACGACTTCAGACCACGCCACTCTACGGAAAACGCCCTCATCTCAGTCACGGACGAAATACTAGCAGCAATGGACCGTTTGGAAGTAGCTCTCCTTTGCATTCTGGATCTCAGTAAATGTTTCGATGTAATAGACCACACCAAACTGCTCACTAAACTTAAACTCCGTGGAATCGATACCGACTGGTTTAAAGCATATCTGGGAGGTCACACGCAGGCTGTTAGGATCTCAGATCAACACGGAAACAGGCATCTCTCCTCCTTTCTCCCAAACAACATAGGTGTCTTTCAAGGCTCATCATTAGGTCCACTTCTCTATTGCGTCTTTTCGAACGACCTCAGTCTGCACGTCCCGGTAGCACATGTCACCCAGTTCGCAGACGACACACAGGTCCTCATCTCTGGTCGGAAATCTGATCTCCCAAATCTGATAAGTCAGATAGAGACATGTCTGAGCCAACTCTACGACTACTTCCTGGATAACGGCTTGAAGGTGAACCCGACCAAAACTCAGCTTCTTACTCTCGGATCGCGTCAAAATCTGCGCAATATTACCCCGATACGGGTGTGCTTTAGGGACGCCGTGATAGATGAGAAACATTCGCGTAAGAACCTTGGGATGACATTTGATCGCCACATGTCGTGGGATTCCCATGCAGCTGTTGTTGTCCGGAAGTGTACTGGGTTCCTTCTGGCCCTGAATCATCTGCGTCACCATCTGCCGACCAGTACCCTCTTCACTATAGTCAATAGCCTAGTTATATCCAATATCCGATACTGCATATCTGTTTACGGGAACGGGTCGTCAGCAAATATCCACAGACTAGACAAGCTCATTAACTTCGCCACTAGAGTCGTGTCAGGTCTCCGAAAATTTGATCATTTTACTGATGTCCAAAAAGAGTTGGGTCTCCTCACTGCAGCTGATCTGTATCTATTTCACAGTCTCACTTTGCTCCACAAGATCATTCTGACGGGTGAGCCCACGCACATTGCCGGTCAAATCACTGCATACTCTACCCTGCGAAGCCGTCACACACGTGCAGACGACCATCTGCGCCTGCCAGCCATACACAGAGAGGCTGGCCGCAGGAGATTTCTCTACTCGTCTGTCTTTCACTACAACAAACTTCTTACTGAAACAAAAACATCGAGGCTGTCTAACTTCAAGAAACATGCACTAGCGTATCTCCACGAACAACACTAGTCACACAAAAAACTTACACCATGGATATGTGTACACTACGAAGTCACCTTTAGGCCATCGCTTTCCTATCACTTATACAAGCCACTCGTGTATAGCTCGTGTTGCAAGTACGGTGTATGCAGTGCGGAAAGTGATATGGATATTGTATTATGTTGGCGTACGAATGTTTGTTGCGCATCTGTTCCCACTATTGACCACACATCTATCCTTTCTTTGTAAATATCTGTGAGTTCAACCCAGACTGTCCGTAACAGCCACTGCACGTGGAGGGCATGTATTGTTAAATAAATAAATAAATAAATAAACTTCCTAGCTCTACGATTGTGCCTAACGACAATCCAACTGTTGCAGGTGACTGCGGCTCTCAACGTTGGCACTGATCTGAGGCTCGTGGCAGGGGCGGTGGTGCAGGCGCAGTTAGGCACAGTCGTCGAATACAGTCGACTTGTCCTAACCATGTGGGACGAATGAGCACGCAGCTATGCCGGCGCGGCCAGTCTGGCTGACACGTGCCGCGTATATTTCAACAAGGGCTGTAAGCGACTGGTGCGTTCTGGATGTGTTTTATAATACATAAAATCTTGCTGCAAGCCATCTGACAACCGTGCGTGTGCCCAGCAAGTATATTACTGAATCTTCAAAAAGTGTACCTTCGACCCTTGTGGAGCGCCTAATTTCCTTTTAGCCAGAAATGTCTTTTTCCTCAAAAGTTCATCTAATGCGTCGACGGGATGGGTGGACGTTCCCTCGGCATTTTCCCTGCTGCATATCCCTCCACACATAGCAATCGTTAAATCCGGTGTATATCGGGGAAGGATATCCTGGTGACTGTACCATACTACGCATTGCTATTTACCTGGCCTTCCCTCATCCAGTGATAATGATATGTCCTGACTCTAGTTCAGCCCTGTTCATTATTCGATACCAACTTTCCGAATTAAACTTTTCAGTTTAGTTCGGAAGCGACGGAATTTCAATTTATCTCAGTGTCAAAATCCTAGGTGCCACCATCGGTCCTCATGTACATAGGACAAGCACATCCCCGCAGTCGTTGAACGATGCCTCATGTTATTAGTCGGCCTGGCTACGATATGCCACGGGGTGCCCAAAGGCACAACGCGCATGTTCATCGAAGCAAAAATATTTCCGCATGCTCGATACTGCATCGGTGCCTGGAAAAGCTGCACTGCAGCACAGAAGAACCGAAAGCCATCTATTTTAGTGCTCGTATCGTGAGTGGCTTAGGCCGACGTTAAGCATGTGACTCCGGTGTTGCGAGAGTTGGAATGGAGACGAGTTGATAGCGTACGTAAGACATGTCCTTGCGTTCATGCGCCACTTCCTGACAGCACCAAATGCGCCAGAAATCTTGCGTGGAAGGATCGTAGATCTCCACGGTGTCCGCCTGCCATGCACGGGCGATCAGAGAAAGCCGGCTTGAGCTACCTCATGCTCGGAAAGTGTTCGCTCTGGAGCTTTCTATATCGGGCTAACAGAAACTGAAATCATGTCCCATCAGATGTCAGGCACCCACCCATCAGATCATAACAGACTAATGGTGTGATGTGACCGCAGGATGTATGACGCATCTTCGATGTGTAATAGGTACCGCAGTGCCGTGTCGAAGAACAGTGTTTGTTTTGTGCCCAGCTTGTCTGTTCATGTGTGGATGTGTGAAAGCGAGTTTTGTAAAATTGAAGATGGATGCTATGAATCCATTTCGTCAAAGCTTTAAATATACTGTCACATCTCATCTCAGCTTTTCCTACATTGAACCCGGTACTTCACATACGTGGACACGAATTAATAATGGAACAACTAGCTTGAAACATGGCTGACATGTATTAAATACGCACATCACGGCATATCTTTCTCCTAGTTGACTTATTTAACTACCGAGACAACTGCTGTGACACCAGTCAAAACGAGCTTCGCTGTGGGGTTTAATTTGTTGGCATGTCATTGGTTGAGTGTTACCAGCGAATAGGTCCCAATCGGGACCTTAGGTCAGTAATCGTGACCTTAAATAAAATGTTGGAATAGGAGGCTACTCGTCTTAAGACGGGTACCTATCCTATCTTTGTGAGCCCCTACCTTGGGCCCGGTGATTGTTAACATGGAACTAAATGAGGAAGCGCCCCCTTGCATGTAAGGGCCGTGCATCCCTGAAATACATGAAATATTCCACCGATGCACGCATGGCTTCTTTCACATTGTCACAAAATACTAGGATCCCAAAAGCAAGGACCTTGAACAAAAGCCTCTGAGATCTTTGTGGAGATAACTGCAAACACTAGCTTTGACTTACATTATGTTTCTGATTGGTTGTGATTTTCAGTGTGAAGCCGTCTCCTGAAAACCACACTTCAAATGTTTGGTGTATTACCGAGCAGGGGCCTCCTTAAAGGTCAGGGGAGCGACACCCCTCCCACCTCTTCACGGTAAGAGGAAACTTTTCCCCGCCTCTTTCGCGCGGTGGTTGAGTCAGGAAGCGCATTGGATTGCCTCTAGGTTTTCAGCTTTGGCCTGCAATCAGAAATGTGTGAAGACTTAAGCCCTTCCACACCGCGGGTACGTATGTCGAATGGAGGATGATGAAGGATGGAGGATGATGAGGAAAGCGATGATGGACCCAGATATCGAAGGCTCATGGGCCACCTCCACAAAGGTGTGTGACGATATACATTGTGTTTCACTCACTCCGAAAAGTGGGTTGAAAGGCTGTCAAAATCTCTCAAGCTTTGTGGGACTTCCTACAGAAATATCTGTTTTTATCTAATATGGTAGCGGATGGTAACGGTCCCCAGTGTGAAGCTTTCTTCTAGAGAGCACTTCAACTTTTCTGTGCGCTTCCGGGACGGGGCCTCCTCAGATGTCAGGAACACCGTCTTCCACAGGGCAAGGGGTAAATTCCCTCGCTTGCTGCCCGCCCCGGTGGCGACGCCCCTGGTCCGGTGTGACCGAATTCACTCAGCTAATCGTCAGGATGTAAGGGAAAATGATTCCTGAATATTTGGTTATAGCAAATTGAAATGTAACCGCAAGTAGCTGATACCTTCACGATGCTACTCAGGGTTTAGGATGTATTTTACTTCGAAATGCATTGACATAGTTCCCTCGACACTTAGCATTGCGAATCTTGGACCATTGCTTCCCACAGCACAACCAGCTCAAATTAGTATCGATTATATGTAACTGAAGTGGATATAAAAACAGTGATAGGGCACTGGACATAGCTCACATCGGACGACTGGCCCGCAACAGTAGCGTCGACATACATGGCACAGCAATGGCCGCGGGGTGAGGGCCAGCACATCCCACGTCAAGCGTAATCGCATGCCTGCATATCCTACTCAAAATGCTCAAACTCTACGTCAAAACAACTGTACGACTATTCACTAAAATAGGGAGTGCGCTACACATTGTAGTGAAATCCTTATCGAGAAAAGCACACGTTCTACGCATAAGAAAATCAAACTTTTTTGGGACAGTCTTTTCACCTTTCATTTTCCACGGTCAGATGGCCCTTTTGGCTGGTTGCATACCCACGATGAAATCCTGAACACGCTTCTGTTAATCAACGCCTCTCTGAAAGGCACAGGAGGGAGCGTACACGTGGAGATTGAGAAGTGTACAGCTTGCGCACATGATAATTAGTCCTCCAGTGGTTTTCGGACGCTTTTCGGTTTAAAGTGCAGTTGTGATCTAAACGAAATATAGATATAATCGAGCGATATATCTAAACGTTCTTCAGTGGTGTAAATACCATAGAATTTTCGCTCAACTGTGACAAGAATCTAATAGCTTTTCAATTGGGTAAATTTCCTTGCTTTCATTCCCCTCCCTCCCACACAGTCGCGAACATTAGGATACGAATCTATGATTTTTTTGGGGACGACGGTCCTACGCTTAGGAATCTTCCCATCAGCTGGGATAGGTTGTTTGGACTCGGCACAGGAATTATCACAGGCACATAAGACCCCACAGATGCACTTATTAGGATAAACCAAACACACACTATTTTCGCATTTCAAACGAAGTTGTCATTGGTGCCCATCAGGCTACAGTCCTCGGTGTGCACGATGGACACATTTGGACACACATTGTCCTCGGTATTCACGATAAATATGCATATGGACACACATTGTCCTCGGAAGTCACGATAAACATGCATGGACAGACATTGTCCTCGGTATTCACGATAAACATGTATGGACACACAATGTCCCCGATTTTGGCGATGTCCTCGGTAATTAAATCCACACTAGGAGCCAACAATTGGACACAAAACAGTCAAAAATCGACCCTTCATCTTACTCGGCCGATCTTGCTCTATCACCGAGAAGAAGTCGATGCTTCTGCGGTGGTAAATAAAGGGTGTCCTCGCTTGTGACCGCCAGGTCATAGTTCTCGCTAGGCACGGTAAACACGTATGTGTGTGTGTGTGTGTGTGTGTGTGTGTGTGTGTGTGTGTGTATGTGTGTACGTATGTGTGTGTGGTTGGTTGGATTTTAGCAGCCTGCCACCATGTGGTGATGTCGACTGTTAACGACCTTGAAAATTCGATGAGTAGTGATGGTCCGGACGATACCGGAGGGTGGTCTGCGGTGGGGTCGGGTCATCGTCGTTCGTTTTAGCAACGCAAAAACACATTCATATCATATAGTATCATACATGGGCTTTTGTTTCGTTTTTCCTTTTTAGTTTTTTTCTTTCTTCCTTTTCTTTTTTTTTCAACCAGTTACCTCCTTTGTTTCTTTTTCTTTTATTTTCTTTCCTTACCTGATTAGATTGTACGTTATGGTCAGAATTGGGAGAGAGTCGGTGAAGGAGTTGTTTGGATGTTGCTTTAGTTTTTGGAGGTTTTGGCACGAGTGTTTGGTTTGCTTGGAGGAGCTGGTCTTTGTTTTCTTGGTTGATTGTTTTGCAGGTTCCTGTGCAATGGATGGGGTGTGGTCCGTGTTGCTGTGCTCGTCGTCTGAGCATGTATCCGTATCTGCGGTTGGTCCGAATTGGTTATGGCTCCGTGCGCGTGGTGCTTGTGTTGTAACGTCTTCAGCCCTTTGCGGCATACCACTGGAGATGATGGCTCTTGTATTTGTGCATTGTTCTGAATCGTGGGCTGTGGTCTGATGATGATTGCTGTGTCTGTCTGATTCTATGGAGCGTTCAGCGGGCTCTGGTGTGGGCGCCGTGTGAGATGTGTATGTTTGAGTGACCGGCTCCTGGCGGTCGGGCGACGGGTGGCGGTCGTTGACCTATGCCGATGCCCGGGACGGGTCCCAGCCCTCTAAGTAGATGAGGCGTAGAATTGCATTCTCCTTCCTCCACCGAGGACGGGCCCGGTCCCGGGAGCCGTGCCCGCATCCGACGCATTTCCGCGTGTTGCTACAGCAAATGTTTGCCATGTGTGGGCCGGCACAGTTATGACAGACGGGAATTGATCTCCTGCAGCCCCCATCCCACGAGTGGCCGTATCCCTGACAGTGAGATAATTGTGGGGGGAGTGGTGCCCGCGGTATGACTGGGTGATGTAAGCGGCTTTGACGTGTGTAAGTTTTTTTGGTGTTAAATGTCCGTATGGGAATGTGTGTGTTTGGTTTGTCGTTTGGGGCGAGTGGCCTGTACACCGCGGTTACCCACTGGCTGTGGAAACTGACCAGATAATCCTCCTTCAGCCGGGCCAGTTCGCTTGCGTATATTATTCCCTGGGATGAGTTGGAGTGTGTGGCTTGTGTAATGTGTCTGTTCACGACGGCGTGGATGTTTGTAAATATGTCTGCGTCTGTCGTGTTGTTGGCCTGGATCAGGAGTGCTCCCGTTTTAGTTGGCCGTGCGTGTAGGGACGCTCCTGTCTGTCGGGTGATCTCCCACTGTACCAACCAGGGGTCAAGGGATTGACTCCCCATCGTCCCGGCGGTAGAAGTAGTAATCCCCCGTCGGAGCGTTTGTTGTGGTGCTGGTGGTCATAGTGAGCATAGTGAGTTGGTTTGTTCGGTGTGGGTTTTGGGTTTGGCGTCGGTGAAGGAGAATAATGTAATACACTTAATACGTATCGGCGGTATGTGTGGTGTGGGGGCAGAGTTGGCAGTGGCACCGCCAGACCAATCTGTAGTTGAAGATAGATGATGATGATCCAGAGAAAAGATGCTGCACTGGTTAGTACTGATGAACTGCACTGATGGTAGGCTGACGATCTTCTGTTGGGTGTGGCTCTAAGATGGTGTCGCAAGATGGCGTCGCAAAATGGTGTCGGAGAGGTGGTAGCGTCCTTTCTCGTGGCCAGCTTGTTCTGACATGACTTGGGAGCACGCCTTTTGGCGCTGCTGCGGCTGTTTGTGCTGCGGTGGTGCTGCGGGGCAGAACTTTGGCAGGTTGGCCACGTGTTATAGCCCGGTGGCGTCGCTGCCTCTGTGGTGTTGCTGGAGGCTTCCCAGAGGTGTTTTTTCGTGTCCGATTTGAGGTCGGTACGACTCTTGCGATGGTAGCGAGGCCGGTGCTTGTTTGCTTGTGGATCATGCCCGACTGTGCTCCGACGCTGGCGCAATGGCCGTCTTCCTGACACACAACACTTCTTGCGCGTGCGTACGCGCGATAATGTGGGCCAGAAGGAGGTGAGGAAGGGGTGGGTGACAGGTGACCGGCTGGTCGTGATACGGCTTGCGATTTCGATTCGGACAGGAGCTCAACTTAGCTTGAGAAGAAGTTCGTTAAGAGAAAGCTACTTGTATTTGCTTCTTGACGTGCCCTTGCTCAAACCAGCTCAACCACACCAACCCTATCAGTTTTTCGAGGTGGTGCATAACACCGGAGCCATTGGGCGGATCGAAATGAAACAAGTCCAGCGAACAGTCAGGTGCAATTCTTCAGATCCAGTTAAATTTTGTCGACCGAAAAATCACCGATGATATCACGGGCTGTGTTAAAAGAAAATCAAATCAAGAAAGTCATATAGTCAAATATCATATCGCCACAGATAAACCAAAGATAATTAAAACCTTCAGCCTAGCTATGCCATAACGTATACCAGGCTATGTGTGCAACATGACATAACCTCGTTGTTCATTTGGGTATTGCCTTGGTGTAGCATAGTAGTTAAGTACCACTCCAGAGTAAGGTATGGTACTGAATTGGAATTAAGCGTTCATTTGTATCTTAGAGAAGTGAGAACTGGAGAACAACAAAATATTCAGCAACATTTTGACAAGTTGGGAAGCGAGACTTCACCCATGTCACCCAATGCCCTCAGGCATGATGTCTGATCATGGTCTGTGTCATTGATGCGAAACTCTGGGAAAAAGTGACCATAACATAGTTAGATTCAAGGCACATGTAGGGGAAATTATCAAGGATAATTTGGTAAAGGTTCCAAATTTCAACAGAGCAGACTTTGACGGCATGAGAGCGGCTTTAAGTGCCATCAGATGGGAAGAAGAATTCTCCAATTTAAATGCCTGTGAAATGTGGGAAAGGTTCAAATCTTACTTGAAGGAAACTCAGATTAGACATGTCCCCCAAAAGCAAAGACGCAAAAGAAGGGTAGGAAAGCCAGCATGGCTTACACCAGACGTGATAAAAACAATTAAGGCTAAGAAAACTGCATTTAGAGTTTTTAAAGAAGCCTCAAATGTCGTTAATCTAAAGGCGTATCGAAAAGCTAGAGACACTGTGAAGCAAAAAACCAGAGCAGCAAAGCGAGCAAAAGAACTGGATTTAGCTAGAAACTGTAATAGGGACAGTAAAATGTTCTTTAGTTTCTACGAGCTGAGTAAAGTTTCTAGCACAATTGGTCCACTGGAAGTAAACGGGACTACATTGGGTGAGGATAGTGAGATGTTTGAGGAGCTGAGCAAGCAGTTCAAATCAGTGTTTACATTGGAAGATATGACCAATCTGCCGACTGTACACCATAGTTCAGTGACATGGGATCTGACAAATGATGTTGACTTCATTGATAGTGATGTTGTTTACAATCATATCAGGAAAATAAAGCTAAATAAGGCAGCAGGACCTGATAAAATTTATGCTAGGGTGTTGCGGGAAACTGAAAAGGAACTGGCATTTCCACTTAGTATAATATTTTGTAGATCAGTTTCACATAATGAAATTCCAACCGATTGGAAAAGGGCAAATGTAGTTCCTACTTTCAAGAAAGGAGAAAGAAGGAAAGTTGAAAACTATAGGCCAATAAGTCTCATATCCCTAGTCTGCAAGGTACTCGAATCAATTATGAAGGATAGAATAGTTAGTTATCTGGAAGGTAGCAGATTTATTCAAGATACTCAACATGGGTTTAGAAAAGGACGATCGTGTCTCACAAACCTCTTGGACTTTTTGAACTTCGCCACAGAACAATTTGATCAGGGAAATCAGGTTGATGTAGCATATCTTGACTTTAGTAAGGCCTTTGACAAGGTACCCCATAAACGGTTAATGATACAGCTTCAGTCCCATGGTATTGCAGGTAGCATCTTAAAATGGATAGAGTTGTGGCTTTCAAATAGACAGCAAAGAGTGATGCTAAGTGGTACAAAGTCATCATGGCAAAATGTTCTTAGTGGAGTCCCCCAGGGGTCAGTACTAGGGCCATTACTGTTCATTATATTTGTAAATAACTTTGAAAGTGGCCTAAGCATTAACGTTTTGAAATTTGCGGATGATTTGAAGGTCTTTAGGGCAATAACAGGTCAGGATGAGCATATCTCGCTGCAAAAAGACTTGGACAAACTCGTGAAGTGGTCCGAGGAATGGCAAATGAAATTTAATTTGGATAAGTGCAAAATCATGCATGTAGGTAAACAGCATATGCAGGCTCCATACTTGATGGATGGCCAAGTGCTATCAGTGACTCAACAGGACAAGGATTTAGGTGTTATTCTAAGCACAAAACTGGGGGCATCAGAACAGACCAAGGAAGCCAGGAAGAAGGCACTGAGAATGCTCGGGGCAATAAATAGGAATGTATCATACAGAAGTGAGAAAGTGATCAGGAAGCTTTACTGTGCATATGTCAGGCCACATTTGGAATACTGCATCCAAGCTTGGTCTCCTAGCTATGAAAAAGATTGTTGGCTTTTAGAGAGAGTACAAAAGAGGGCTACAAAAATGGTTAATGGCATAAGCAACCTGGCATATGAGGAAAGATTGAAGAAATTGAATATGTTTTCACTTCGATATAGAAGGCTGAGAGGAGATCTCATCGAGGTCTTTAAATTTGTCAATGGTCTGGATAGGGGATACCTTGGGGAAATATTTGAATTTAACAGAAATGATGCAATTAGAGGTCATAAATTCCAAATTAAAGTTAACCACAGCAGAACAAGGTTAAGGCAAACTTTCTTCACCAACAGGGTATTGGAACACTGGAACCAGCTGCCAGAAAACATCGTCAGTAGCAGCACATTGAACATCTTTAAAAACAGCATAGACAATCATTATAAGAATAGAGGGCTTGCTTTTCAGTATTACAGGGACGGCTGATTGACAGATTTGGTGGGCAACTGGTTCAGTGTACAGAGTGCAACCAAGAAAGGCCCTTGTGGCTTATAGGTGCACTAATCTTTTATGTCTTTATGTCTTTATGTCTTTATGTCTTTATGTCTTTATGTCTTTTTATGTCTTTATGATGCAGAGTGAACAGATGAGCACTTTATCAACGTTAGTGCACCAAAGTACTTGCGAAATACGATAAAATTCAGCGTGCAAGCCATGCAGACACTTGACGTACCGTGAGCCAGAAAGATATCGGTTGATCAGATTAACGTGATGTACTTTGACATGCTATGTGGGAGATTATTCGACACTAATATCCATGCGATAAACGTATTCAGGACAGTGTTATTCAGTACGCGGTAATTTCCCTGCAGTTTTAGTGTTAAAGTACTCCTTGACCTGAGGATAAATGGTGACTTCGAGTTACCAGGTGATGTGATGTGTTGCATCCTACGTTGACAGCAGTCGCACAAGCGTTTAGCAAGCGTTTGAATCATTCCAAAAAGTGAATTCCCCGACAAGTTATGCGGTACACAAATTTTACCTCCTTGACCTTTTGGCCTCTACATGTGAAAGAGATCGTCGTAGCATAAACTCGCGTCGTGGTGAATGTACGGATATGACTGCGAAGCTTGTGTCCATTTTCCAGTCAAAGAGGATATCGATGAATGCGTTTCCGAATGCACTGCTGAATGGGATGTTAGAGCTGGCTGACAAAGGTATCACCGAAAGAGGTCAGGACACGCAGCGTGATGCTTCTTGAATCGATTGTTCATGCATTAATGTTAAGATAGTCTACATGTATTGTTTCATCTGCCCAACATGCGGTACCCCAGTGGACCACTTCAATTCAATCTTAATGTATTCAATGCTGACACGAGGCCAAACGTTGACCTTGAAGGCCACGCGCTCGAATCTGCTGCTTGCTTGCTCGATGGGAGATTATGCAGGGTCAATATCCATCCGATAAATGTATTCAGGGAGGTGCTATTCAATAATTTTCCCATAGGGCGTAATGTTAGTGTTTGTCTTGACCCGAGGTAAAGCGTTGACCTTGAAGGTGACATGCTTGGCTGTGTTGCTTTCTTGCCCGATGGTAGATTATTCCGCAATAATGTTCATCCGATTCATTTATTCATAAAACTTGTATTTGGTACCCCGTAGATGGCAATAGCGCAAACTATGCTTTGTGAATATAGATACAATTTTGAGATTGTACATTGGACACCTGAATGTGTTGCATCCATGAACCATATACAATGTCTATACCTTAATTCATGGAACCAAGTGAAATATTGCAGAAATTATCATGTATGCAACATTTTTTGTCATAATTACATTATTTTGGGGATCCTTTGCGATCCTTTGGTAAGATGCGGGGACCATGACGGGCCATTTTGTTCCATGGCTATGTACGAGCTATGTGGACTACCAACTGCAAAAGTTATGTATATCTAATGTATAACCATGACTTTATTCGGTACTCCGTAAATCGATATAGTGCATGAGTAAAACAAACCTTGGTGACCCGAGGACAAAATGTAGCATTGAAGGTCACGAAATTCGAAATGCCAAGTTTTTAACCCGAAGGACCATCTTTGACCTCTGGAGATCAAATTGCTTATTCTACTGAATATTTGTTATTTGCCTTACGTTGGCATGCGATCCTGATAATATGAGCGAAATCGGAGAGTATGCAAATCGGATGTTGAATACGAATGCGTTGCTAACATCATTGACATCCGACAGCAGACCGTTGCGTGAACCAGGCGCGGCGGAGTGTGGGGGAGTGGGGGGGGGGGATGAATCTGTGGTCTCGCTCCAAGCTCACCAATTACAGCGCATAATTGTTGTGACACTAGAAAGAATAGCTTTCATGAAACGCAACTCTATACAACACAGCCGTATTTGTTTGCATATGAAATCCCTCCTATGGGAGCTTGGTTGGCGAGACAGAACGTGCGTTCTAAATCATTTTCAACCTGTGAATTTGCCTGAAGCAAACTCGCTGATTGATAGATGGATTTCGAAGCAGCCTTGGCAAAAACTACTTAGACATTGTCACAAAAATGCTACACTGTAATTCGTTCAATTGGTGCACGCACAGGAAAAAACTTATCGATCACAATTGTCACACGCGTCATATATGTAGCTCAACGATACCCTAGCAACTGACGCTATTAAGCAGGTGATGTGGAATGCAAAGCGATTTTTTGAATGTTGACTATTGGCTATTGAAATATATGAGTTAAGGCTCGTTTCGAATTTTAAAACAAATATAGAAAGTCGCCAACAAAAACGTATCTGTCCTCTAAGCAAAAACTATTTTACAGCATGCAACATAGTCATGCATAACTGAATATTAGGCACCTGCAATAGAACAAAAAACTCTCCAAATGCTTTGCTTAAATCGGCTTTGTTTTGCATTTCGTGTGTATCGTGTGAAATATTTAATAAATATAAGTAGTTTATGTAAATCTTGATAGAAAAGAATAGTGAAGATTGGATTGAGTTTCGTTACGATGATGCAAAGTTTGCCCATTAAGTACAAATGTTTCAGTTATCAATAAAAACGTGTCACTGTCCTCGAGGCTAAGACCACTTTGCAGTACACAACACGGTCTTGCATAATGAAATAATAATTACCTACAAGTAGAGGTGCGCTATAAAATTCAAATACGTGTGAGCAAAGAGTTTACATTTTCAATCGATTGATTTGAACAAAATATGTAGAAATCAAACAAAAAATTATGATTTTGCCTGGAATCCATCAGTAGCGCTCAATTCATGTTTTTCCAGTCAATAACAATGGAGTATTTTGCCAATATTTTCAGGTTGGCCCATAGATGAGCTAGAGTCCCGAAACAAAAGCGAGCGTATTGCTCGTTATAAGAAATAACGAATGGTATCAGGTTTTACAGTTTTCGGTCAACCAGTGACCTCCCAGGTCAGGCCAATGACCCGAAATTGGCGAATATCGCGAAACTTTTTTGTTTGGGTGGGCCACATAACAAAAAGTCTTACAGTTAGACACCGGAAAATAAGAACAGGACTCATTGAAGCCCTGTGAATCTGATGATGCCATTCGTCGTCACTCCCTGTCAATTACACAGGTCAGGTCAAGTAAAAACTCGTGAACGGCCGTAACGGCATAGCATGCATAACCCCCTGGCCACCATGAAATGAACCTGAATTAGTCGGAATGTTGCATGAAATATTAAATGTGTTTCAATATATTCAATAAAAATGTAGCTTTTAGAGTGCTCTAAAGTAGGCTTCGCTAACTGGATGGATTTGATGTATTTTAACGATAACGTAAATGTAACATAACGATAAGTTATCGTTATGTATAACTATAAGTCATCGTTATTTGTAACGATAAGTTATCGTTATGTATAACGATAAGTTATCGTTATGTTACATTTACGTTATCATTATGTTACATTTACGTTATCGTTAAAATACATAAAATCCACCCAGTTAGCGAAGCCTACTTTGGATCACTCTAAAAGCCACATTTCTTATTGAACATATTGAAACATTTAATACTTCATGCACCATTCTGACTAATTCAGGTTCACATCATGATGGCCAGGGCGCTCTATATGCTATGCCGTTACGGCCGGCCACGAGTTTTGACTTGGCAAGGTCAAGTTGACCTGACCTGTGTAATTGACAGGGAGTGACTATGAAGGGCATCATCAGATTTGCAGCGTTCAATGAGTCCTGTTCTTATCTTCCGGTGTCTCTAACTGTAAAACTTTTTGTTATGTGGCCGACCCAAACAAAAAGTTTCGCGATATTCGTCAATTTCGGGTCATTGGCCTGACCTGGGAGGTCACTGGTTAACCGAAAACTGTAAAACCGAGTACCATTCGTTTTCTCTTATAACGAGTAATACGCCCGTTTTTGTTTCACGGCTTTAGCTCATCTAGGGGCCTATCTACAAATATTGACAAAATACTCCGTTGTGATTGGCTGCAAAAACAAAAATTGAGCGCTTCTGATGGGTTCCAGGAAAAATCATAATTTTTTGTTTGATTTGTACATATTTTGTTCTAATCAATCGATTGCAGGTGTAAACCCTTTCCTCACACGTGTTTGAATTTTATAGCGCACTTCCACTACAAGATAAAAAAGAATAATCTCACCAAATGATGATGATAATTGGGGTTTTTGGGCGCATCGACCAGCATAGGTCATTTAGCGCTCAGATCTCCTCAAATGCTTTGTTTCAATTGGCTTAGCTTTGTACGTCGTGTGTAGGATTTGTATCAGCCGCAACTAAATTGAGAGCAGACCTTCGCTGTTTTATTCGTCAGAATAATACAAAGAAAGCTTTGGCATTGAAGGTCCTATGCATTGCATGACACATTTTTTAATATCCTGAAACTGTGCATATATGCATCATCAGGTACCATTTTTTCGACATCTATTTTTCATAAGCACCTAAGTACTCTGAAAACAACCCTTCCTGTATCACGGTTTGTGGCGTTCGCGCGTCGAAATGCGGCCCGAGGTAAACAATTATCGTTACCCAACGGTATCCATGACAACCGGGACCAGGTGTTCATAACTACGTGTAAATCCAGTGGATGTGAATAGTCCACACACAATCCTTAATGTGTAGCTTGGCCGGCGGTCTGCCCGGCCGCGGATCACAAGGGTCAATTGGAATGAAGCGTATGCCCATCGCGCTGTTTTTCACCATCTAAAGGGCTTGGCCACTTGTTCCTTTAACCCACCCCCATTCCTCTCTTATGGCCTTTGGTATTTCAGAGCATGTAAACCCTGAGCACACTCTTGACAGAAACAGTTCATGATCTAGGGATTTGCACAGCTTTCGTGCGGTTGCGACTGGCCGAAAACAACTTTCGATTGGAGCAACACATATCACTTTATTATGTTTATAAAACCAATCGTGGCATCGATATGATGACATGCAACGAGCTACTCCTAGTATGATCACTTCTTCGCATGCATGTGCGCAGATACGTTGAACAGCTATGAAGTGACGCTTCATGATATTCCATCGCATGACAGTAGCCGGGAACAAGGAAAAGGGACATCACTCGAACTGGCATTGCATTATAGACACAACAACATGGGCACTGCACCTCTCAGCTTTATCTTGCGGCAACTCGAGCATCCCTTCGTGGTCTGGAATGAGCATGATGCTGTTCATGATGCGGATCTTAAGAACGGCCATTTAATCATTCATGACATGCGCTTACAAAAAGAGCTTTTCGTACATTTCACACTTTGTAAAGCATTACGAAGATTCTTCGCGCCATCGACACACTTGCATGGACTTTAATAAGTCATAACTTGAAAGGTTATTATCCCCTCACGAGGAATTTATTTTATATGTTCAGAAGCAATATCGGCTCAACTAACAAGACACTTGATGTTCGCGCGCATATCTCTGGAGCACTAACCCACATGCGAAACGTTCCAAAGCGGGTTCCACCTCGCTTTGTCCGTTCGATTTTCGGGGGCGGGGGTGCGACATAAAATGGAGGATGGGTCACTTCTGGGAAGTCTGACCGGTGGGTCAGTTGTCCCGGCCCTGATGTCAGGCAACTCCCGTCCCTGAAGATGCTGCTCCCGGTGCCGACCCTATGCGACAGACAATTCCCGCCCTTGAAGATGCTGCTGCCGGTGGCGGTCCTGTGCGACAGACAGCTCCCGCCCCTGAAGATGCTGCTGCCGGTGGCGGTCCTGTGCAACAGACAGCTCCCGCCCCTGAAGATGCTGCTGCCGGTGGCGGTCCTGTGCGACAGACAGCTCCCGCCCCTGAAGATGCTGCTGCCGGTGGCGGTCCTGTGCGACAGACAGCTCCCGCCCCTGAAGATGCTGCTGCCGGTGGCGGTCCTGTGCGACAGACAGCTCCCGCCCCTGAAGATTCTGCTGCCGGTGCGGTCCTGTGCGACAGACAGCTCCCGCCCCTGAAGATGCTGCTGCCGGTGCCGGCCCGGCTAGCGCCAAGGATGACGACTGGCAGCGCCATCCGCCTCGGACGATATAAATAGTGACGGCCGTCAGGAAACCTGGCGTCACGTGACGTCGTGTCGGATGACGTCACGCCGCGTCACGTGGCTCACTCGCGCCGTGCTCGGCTGTCGTAGCGATCCGACCTCTGCGGGCCGCGCGCCAACACCTGCCTGCGGCGTGACCCTGCTGAAGCACAGCCGGCGGCGCGGGTCAGGTCACGGTCCGGCGCGGTGGGGTGAGGGGTCGGGTCGAACAGGCTAAACTTGTAGCGGACCGTTCCTACATCTCATCCGACCGTCTGCACATCATCCGACCATTCCCACATCACACCCGACCTTTCCCACATCCCATCCGACCATCCCCACATCCCATCCGACCGTCCCCACATCTCATCCGACCGTCCGCACATCATCCGACCATCCCCATATTCCACCGACCGTCCCCACATCACACCCGACCTATCCCACATCTCATCCGACCGTCTCCACATCTCATCCGACCGTCCCCAGATCCCATCCGACCATCCCCACATCCCATCCGACCAACCCCACATCTCATCCGACCGTCCCCACATCATCCGACCCTCCCCACATTTCATCCGACCGTCCCCACATCTCATCCGACCGTCCCCACATCCCATCCGACCGTCTCCACATCCCACCCGACCGTCCCCACATTTCATCCGACCGTCCCCACATTTCATCCGACCGTCCCCACGTCATCCGACCATCCCCACATTACACTCGACCGTCCCCACATCACAACCGACCCTCCCCACATTTCATCCGACCATCCCCACATCTCACCTCGCAGTCTGGGCTGTGTTGGTTCGGCGTGCCGGGCGAAGTTGTCGTCAGAGCTGTAGTTGTCCTCTGTGCGGTAGCGGGATTTGGAAGAGTAGAAGCGAGTGGCGAGCTGGCCGCGATTGGGAATTGGTCGGCACCTGTCGGGTGTGGAGGTACATGCGCGTCACTCGAACACCACCAGCACGCGCCACCAGCACAACACCAGTGTATCACCAGCACATGCCACCAACGCAACACCAGAGCATCACTAGCGCCGACACCAACACAACACCAGGGTATCACCAGCACACGCCAACACAACACCAGGGTATCACCAGCACACGCCACCAACACAACACCCGGGAATCAGTGGCGACGGCACCAACACAACACCAGGGTATCACCAGCACACACTACCAACACAACACCATGGTATCACCAGCACATGCCACCAACGCAACACCAGGGAATCAGTGGCGACGGCACCAACACAACACCAGTGTATCACCAGCGCCGGCACCAACACCAACACGACAGGGTATCAGCAGCACCAACACGACACCAGGGCATCAGCATAGTCAGCACCAACACGAACACGACACCAGGGTATCAGCAGTGCCGGTACCAACACGACACCAAAACAAAACCAGCGCCAACAGCAATGCAATCAACGGGCTAAAACAGAAATAAAACAGCCACCAACACCAATAATTATAGAACAGATCCAACCCGTTATGGATTTTGCCACTTATGTGAGAGTAAGTGAAATAAGGCTATCGGCTTTATCGAACTCCCTACTCCTCTGGCCATGCCACTGGATATCGGAGGTCGGTGGAACGTGTGAAAACGTATATTAATTAGGCTCTTTCGTACACAGAAGTACACCTGGCTGTAACTTCGCTGTGGTTCTTCAGCTCATGCTGACAACTCCACCACTCGATGGAAAATATGTCAGATGGTCAGCCCGGAAAAGAGGAATGCTACTGTAAACGTGCTCGGCTGAGGTGCCTCCTCAAGACGGAACACTTTTGTAAACGTGCTCAGCTGAGGTGCATCCTCAAGACGGACGAGCTTAATTCGGTTCGAATAAGCAATGCGAAACAAGGCGTTGCTTGGCCAATGCGTTCAATCAATTATCTTTCGCTTAGAATGGTGGACCCGGATGGAGGCGTGCGCCATTGGTTCAAAACAGGCGGTCAGCGGTGACGGCGAAGTTCCATTTAAAAAATGTCGCGTCTTTGATCAGCACAGGTGCACCAAAGGTGCACTAGAAGATACCGAACATGTTTAATATTCAGACAATAAACACGGAGCCCGTTAACATAGTGTGCATGTCGCAATATTCTTAACATTTTGCCAGATTTACTGGTATCAACATCACTATTGCAGCTACGAACATCTCTGCCAGAGGCGCGCCAGCCGGCATGTCGGCCTCTGCTCCCACCGGCACCAACACCCAGTCACCAACATCAGCACAGCACCAACAGCAACACTCCAATTGTCGTCCACAACGCCGCTCAGTTGGTACATGCTGGTGTACAGCGCCATCCCCTCTATTCTGAAGAGACAGGGTTCGAGTCGTGGCACGCGCCAGCATGTAACCGCCGCAGGCTGGTGACGGCTCGCTGCCAACTGGTGCGATAATATTGAACGGCAAAGCGGGGAGGCAATGTGGCAGTAATAGCGACACGTTGGACTTCTGGCCAAACGTTGTCGTTGAGTTAAAACTTCCGGAGGCGGCAGAACGCTCCTGGTCTACGGAATAGGCTCTCCTTGGCAGGGGTCCCATTGGGCCACACATGCAAACAGTCGGCTACCATTCTAAAGCACCAACATGTCAACAGGACACCAGCCCCTACACCCCAGCTGTTGACCAACACGTCACTAGGAGATAGGCCCAAATACCCTAGCTGTTTACCAACATCAAAAGTAAATAAATTAACCCAGGCCAATTCTCAACAGGTTGTCAAGACGATTTGCAATAGAGCAGATTGTACTATATTATGATAGTGCAAGGCTGATGCAACGTACAGAGCTTGGACTGTGTGTCTATGCACGCTCAATTTCTCCCAATATTTTTGTATTTCTATATATGCACTCATAACATCGTAGCTACCGAACAGCTGGCGGTAAATAAACACCGTCGTTCACTGTGCTTTGGCGCTTAATAGCCAATCGTTCAGCGGCGAGGGCATTTGAGGATTTCCTGTGCTCAAATGCTCCCACCAGGCCTGTAGACATGCGCAATAATACACGAACGTTTGACCAAATCAACTGCTCGAGTATCGCATAATTTTTTTTATCGAAAAGGTATCGTCGTGATGATGAACATAAATCACTGTTGCCTCGTACGGGAAGTGGCGCTGGAGCGCCAATTCCATCGTGCTGTCGAGAGGCGACTGACAGCACGCTTACGAGCAGAAGTTGTGGTCGAAGTAGCGCCCCGTGCTGCATGCCAGCTCCTTCCTGCACTTGCAGCGACAGGTGCTCGGCTCCCACAGTTTATTGTTCGTCTTGGTGCACCTGTAGTAGGCGTCCTTGTTGGTGCACTTGCAGCGGCAGTCGCTGGCGATGTACTCCTGGTGAACGTTACAGTCCTGGAACAACCAATGCCGTTGTGTGTATGCTCGATGATGCGTGAGCGACACGCAGCGTTTGTCTGTTGTCACACACTCCTCTGGGAAGGCTATTTAGTGTGTGGTCAAAGTCTATGTCAAGTCTGGACTGCAAGAACGTGTTATATGAGTAGATTGCCACGCTTATTTTTGCTTACATTTTTGCAATTTTCATTATAAACGAGGAAAGGTTGAGACGGTGCTGAGTTGTGCATGACGTGATGTAATAAAGGAGAGAGGCTATGAGCTGATGAGCTATTTACAATTGTAGTCAGGCACAAACCGCGCACCACAGCTAATAAGCATGAATATTCAACAACCATAGCTATATCACACACACCGTAAAACAATTCGCCACCATTGTGCATCCTTCCCTCCATATAAGACTTATCGTCATGATCCTTGCCCAGCGACCACACAACAGCGGATCACTCGATTTGTACGGCCCAGTGACACAGTTCTCAGAACGTCGAGGTAATCACCGGTGACCTGCGCTCGCCGATTGACCTGCTCCATACTGACCTGGGCGCTCAGCTTGCAGCCGCACTCACAGGCGGTGTGAATCTCGAGAGGCACCATCTCTGTGTTGCTGTACCGTACGCCCGAGCTGGCACCGATGTACTGCACCCGGATCACCTGCGGCGCGAGCTGAGGTCAGGTGGCGTCGCGGACCGGCGCACGAACAATGGCCACTGACGTGTGGCTCAGTCGACCTTCTGTGAGCTTCTGTAACCTTCTGTGCCGCCCCAGCACCACGGTGCTGGATGCGCTGGCGCGATCGCATGTATACAAGTGGGGCACAGCTGGATCACCGTCAGTAAACATGCAGCCTGGGCACCATACAACGTCCTGCCACTACCAAAACACCGACTATTCACAGTCCAATACCATGCCTGAAACATGTCCCTGTTGGTGGTGTGCTGTTAGTGACAGATGGACCAATGTTAGTGCAAACCGCACTTAAACGAAGATGTTAGCTTCATATTCAGATCGTGTACGTTTTAAATAGATTCCCGATACAATGTGATCATTTTCGGTTGCACCCTCAGTGCTTGGCTGCTTCCAGACTGCAGGCTGAATGCTGAAGGCGACTTTGTAAGTTCATATGTAGGTAGGAGAGGATGCAGGAATTTTGGACGGGGGAGAAAGCACTTATCTGGAGGGCCACTTATCTGAAGGGACGGAATTTTTCCGGAGGAACGTCACTGGTTTTGAGGATTTGTTCAGCCGGTCGGTGAGATTGCACTCAAGCGTTCATGATTTTTGCAGGTTGCTCCTCTACTCAGAGGCACGTTTTTTTACTCATAGAGGCGCTATCGTCTGATAAGTTCGGTGGAGTGGGGCTGGCTGCACTCGAACGTCTTGTAAAGGCGCCATTTCCAGCCGGAAAGGCGGCCACATCTCTATCGGGAGGGGGTGTTCTCAGTTGGTCCTCCCTGGCCTCGCCAGTGTATGTAGGCCCCGTAAACTCGAGTGGCGTAGATACAGAGGCCATGTGCTACATAAACATAGTCCTGCTTCTCCAGCAAAATGATGACACGCCACGGTTCCCTGTCAGGTTCTGGAACGGACAGCGCTTGCTGGCCCTCCCCGAGTTCATTATGATAATACATGTCCTGGGTGCAGGAGTTATTACATCGGCTTTGGATGATGAGGGGGGAGTGGCAGGCGAATCTATCACTTCTATTTAAAGGATCGGAGACATGCTTTTGCTGTGTGTATAATGCTGCTACAATGCTTCATTAGCTCTCACTGCATGGACGATATACAGGGCGCGTTGTTGTGGGAGAGCGGGTCAAGACTGTGCGGTCAATAATCTTCGAATCATTGCGAAACTGAAGTGGTAGAGAAAAAAGGTGGAGCGACGTTGGATCGTCTTTCCACTTGCAGGTATCAGGCCGAATCCGAGGATTACATACGTAACATGCCAGCTCAGGCCAAATGAGTTAATGCTCTTGGTTTTCAGCAATAGTTGATATATCGGTAACTTTGAGGGAGTGAAACGATCTAAACCAGCTCACAATACACCAAAATTTATCAGCACGTCAATCCGGATGTACCGAATGTACCGGATGTGCCGCCTCGGGTGCCGTCAGATGGTGGACTGTTAACCCGTCCCATCTCAGGGGGTCTTCAACCGCCCCCTCAAGTTTTTCGAGGATAGTGGACGAACGGCGCGAGGTAGCGCGCCCAAATTTGGCATACCTTTTTCCACAACAATTTGGCATGCTGTTGCAAAATAAGTCAGGTCGTCTAGGGTCAACGAGTTAGTCAAGATCAAGTGAGGTCACCTCCAAAAAAGTTCAGCCAGTTATCACACTTTAACGGATGCAGATATTTTAATGGAACTTCAGCGTTTGCTTATCTTTAGGGATGCAACAAAACGTACGAGTGGAATTTTTCATTTTTCCAGTTTTTGACGACATATAAATTTTGCATATTTGCTAATTGCAGTTCAAATAGAAGATTCTGGCTAGAGTAAGCATTTTTTATCAGGGCATCAGGACTTCCAACAACGTCTCTAGGTATGCTCTACCCATTGGAAAAGGAAAATTACTGAAAACTTGAAGTCAAAATTTTAAAATTTCAAAAAAGTTGTATTTTTGGAGGGCCAAACATTTTTATGGCACCGGTGGATTTCGCTGTCCTTTTCTCAGTCAAAGCAAATTTTTTTAAATCTCATATATACACAAAATGAACTCCCCAGGGCCAAAAGCATAATGCAAGTCGTGAAAAGTCGTCAAAATCCATCCCCCTGGTGACGTCTCTTTTGGGGAAAAATCATTTTGGGAGGTATATCCGGACCCTACTCGTTGGAGATTCTGGCTCCGATGATACCTCTTTCCGATGACACCTCTTTCGTTTTCACGCGACGCTTAGTTTGGATTTTAGAGGGGGTTACTATCCGCCCCCCCCCCCCACCCAGAGACGGGGTGTGAGGATCTGAGCGGAGAGACGGCGCGGGTTAATCTGATATATTTTAACGGATAGGCTGTAGGCTTGATGAACGATTGTCTGTCAAGCTTGCACACGCTCATTATTGTGCAGGTGATACACATGTTGTTCTATATGTCTGTGAATATTTTCAGAGGATTTCGTCCTTCGAACACCTTCAGATACTGTTGGACAAATGCTTACTGATATCTCGATAGCAGGGTAGCGTTTAGGATCAATGCTACAAGATAACACCATCTTATCGTCAAACTCAAGCACCGGCATTTGTGAATATAGAGGTATAAAGTAAATGGTTCTTTCACTGGGAACTAGTCTCCTACGGAGCAAAGCATGGAACATGGTTTGAATGATGACGTCTGAAGCAGAAAGGTCATCTCTCTGAAATAGAAAGGCCTGAGCATTCCGGTGACCTGACACGGCTGAAGCTAGGCACTTTTAGTAAGGATGTCACAGCTATGTTTTCACGGTCACGTCATTAAAAAATTGCTCCTCCGTCTTCCAACTGAATCTGAAAAATAATAGACGGGATCGTCTTGAACTCTTCCAGGAATGGGGTGGGGTGAAAACATCGTCTGGCTACTGGACGGTATTAGTAGAATAAACACGTGGTGCTTACAGACTGGTTTATGAGCACTAATTTGGGAAAACGTATGGCAATTCTAACGATTTGTCTCTCCCAATATATATACATATATATATATATATATATATATATATATATATATATATATATATATATATGTATATATGTATATATGTATATATATATATATATATATATATATATATATATATATATATATATATATATATATATATATATATATACATATATGTATATATATATAAGTGCAAATACGTATAGATATGTATATATATATATATATATATATATATATATATATATATATATATATATACATATATATATATATCTACATACATATTCATATATATACATATCTATTCATACATGCACTTATAAATGTATATATATGTATATATATATATGTATACATATATGTATATCAGACATAAAAGATCAGTGCAACTGTGAGCCACAAGGGCCCTTCTTGGTTGCACTCCGGACATTCAACCAGTTGCCCACGAAATCCGTCGATCAGCCCTCCCCGGAATACTGAAAAGGAAGCTCTCTATTCTTATAATGATTGTCTATGCTGTTTTAGAAAATGTTCAATGTGCTGCTGCTGACAATGGTTTATGGCAGCTGGTTCCAGTGTTCTATTACCCTATTGGTGAAGAAAGACTGTCTTAACCTTGTCCTGCTGTGGCTAATTTGAATGTTGAATTGATGACCTCAAATTGCATCATTTCTGTTAAATTCAAACATTTCCCTGAGATATCCCTTCTGCAATTTAAAAACCTCAATGAGATCTCTTCTCAGCCTTCTATATCTCAGTGAAAACATATTCAATTTCTTCAATCTTTCCCCATATGCCAGGCTGCTTATACCATTAACCGCTTTTGTAGCCCTCTTTTGTACTCTCTCTCTCTCTCTCTCTCTCTCTCTCTCTCTCTCTCTCTCTCTCTCTCTCTCTCTCTCTCTCTCTCTCTCTCTCTCTCTCTCTCTCTCTCTCTCTCTCTCTCTCTCTCTCTCTCTCTCTCTCTCTCTCTCTCTCTCTCTCTCTCTCTCTCTCTCTCTCTCTCTCTCTCTCTCTCTCTCTCTCTCTCTCTCTCTCTCTCTCTCTCTCTTTTTTTCTTTTCTCTCTCTCTCTCTTCTTCTTTCCCTCCTCTCCTCTCTCTCCCCCCCCCCTCCCTCTCCCCCCTCTCTCCCTCCCTCCCTCCCTCCCTCCCTCCCTCCCTCCCTCCCTCCCTCCCTCCCTCCCTCCCTCCCTCCCTCCCTCCCTCCCTCCCTCCCTCCCTCCCTCCCTCCCTCCCTCCCTCCCTCCCTCCCTCCCTCCCTCCCTCTCTCTCTCTCTCTCTCTCTCTCTCTCTCTCTCTCTCTCTCTCTCTCTCTCTCTCTCTCTCTCTCTCTCTCTCTCTCTCTCTCTCTCTCTCTCTCTCTCTCTCTCTCTCTCTCTCTCTCTCTCTCTCTCTCTCTCTAAAAGCCAACAGTTTTTTTCATAACAAGGAGACCAAGCTTGGACGCAGTATTCTAAATGGCCTGACTTATGCACAGTACACCTTCCTGATGACCTCCTCACTTCTGTATGATACATTCCTATTCATTGCCCCAAGCATTCTCAGTGCCTTCTTCCTGGCTTCCTTGTCCGTTCTCATGCTACCAATTTTGTGTTCAGAATAACACCTAAGTCCTTCTCCTGCTGAGTCACCGATAGTACTTGGCCACCCATCAAGTTTGGAGCCTTCGTGTGCTGCCTATCGACATGCATGACTTTGCACTTATCAAAATTGAATTTCATTTGCCATTCTTCGGATACTTCACACGTTCGTCTAAGTCTTTCTGCAGAGAGCTATGCTAATTGTGACCTGTTATTGGCCTAAAGACCTTCAGATCATCCGCAAATTTCAAAACCTTACTGCTTAGGCGACTTTCAATGTTATTTACAGATATAATGAACAGTAGTGGCTCCATTACTGACCCATGAAGAACTCAACTAAGAACATTTTGCCATGATGACTTTGCACCGTTTATCATTACTCTCTGCTATCCATCTGAAAGCCCCAACTCTATCCATTTTAGGATGCTACAATTTTAGGATGCTACCTACAATACCATGGACCTGAAGCTGCATCATTAGCCGTGTATGGAGTACCTTGTCACCTTGTCAAACGCCTTACTAAAGTCCAGGTATGCTACATCAACCTGGTTTCCTTGACCAAATTGTTTTGTGGCGAAGCTAAAGAAGTGCAAGAGATTTGTGAGACACGATCGCCCTTTCATAAACTCACGTTGAGTATCTTGAATCAATCTGTTTCCTTCCAGGAAACTAACTATTCTATCCTTGATAATTGATTCGGGCACCTTGCAGACTAGAAATGCGAGGCTTACTGGCCGATAATTTTCAACTTTCCATTTTTCTCCTTTCTTGAAAATAGGAACTACCTTTGCCCTTTTCCACTCTAATGGAACTTCATTTTGTGAACCTGATCAACAAAATATTATACTAAGTGGGAATGCCAGTTCCTTTTCAGCTTCCCGCAATACCCTGGCATAAATCTCGTCAGGTCGTGCTGCCTTGTTTGGCTTTATTTTCCTGATATGATTGAAAACAACATCACTATCAATGAAATGAACATCGTTTATCCGATCACATGTCGCTGAACTGTTGTGTACGGTTGGCAGAACAGTCATGTCTCCCAATGTAAACACTGATTTAGACTGCTTGCCCAGCTCCTCAACCATCTCGCCATCCTCACCCAATATAATCCCATTTACTTCCAGTGGACCTTCGGTTCTAGAAACTTGACTCAGCTTGTAGAAATTAAAGAACTTCTTGCTGTCCCAATTACTATTCCTAGCCAAATCCAATTCTTTTGCTCGCTTTGCTGCTCTGGATTTTTGCTTCACAGAGTCCTAGCTGTTTGATACGACCTTACATTTACGAAATTTGAAGGTTCCTTAAACATTCTAAATGCAGTTCTTAGCCTTAGGTGCTTTTATAAAGTCTGGTGTAAGCTATGCTGGATTTCCTATCCTTATTTTGCGCCTTTGCTTTTGCGGGTCACACACACACACACACACATATATATATATATATATATATATATATATATATATATATATATATATACATATGTATAAACATACATACATATGTATAGATACATACATATATATATATTTATTTATTTATATACATGCATCTGGGTGAAAATGAGAGATCGTCTGACAAAGATAGTCGGAGATGTACGAGGTCAGCGAGTGTTAACCAGCTGACCTGCACATGGATTGTCCTTGAGGCGGTGGGCTTGCAAGAGAGCAGCTCATGGGAGCAGCAGCCGCCGCAGCGCTTCACTCGTGTGCAAGATGGCCAGTAGATGGTGTTGGGGTCCTTGGCCTCTTTCACTGGCACGGTGGTCATTTCGGGCTGGCAGATGGCGGACTTTGCCATCTCGCCGTTCTTGTCTGAAACCGAATAAGATGGTGGAACGATAGGTATGGTAGGGGGTCTGTAATTTCGATTGCGGGAGGCGGCATACAATAAACGTCTTGAGCGCATGATGCACTCACGTATTGAACCGCCTCCTTTGAAGGGCCATACTTTGAGGGGTAAGGGGTGGGTGGAGGACCAAACATAATATGCAATTAGAATGAAACATTTTTCTAAGAACGTCCCGGTAGGTGCTGCTGTCAGGTTCCCGGTAATCAAGACACAAAAAGGAATTAAGGCGAACTATTGAAAACATACATGCAGCTTGGAAGACATCTTCACATACGATTCTCACTGGCTCTTTATGGCTGAAGGTCATTGCCAACAGGTCCACTGCCTCTTCCCGGGGATCTGATGGTCCCCTGCTGTGGATCATCGTCCGATGTCAGATTGCGATGGTGTGTTGGAGCTAGACAACCACCTTGGGAACATTAGCTAACGCCTAGCTAGATCCTAGTGCCGTGGTCATGATCGCTGCCCACCATTCACACTCTCCCGTTCATAATGCTGGGAGAGCGTGCAACATTCGGCCTATAGGCAGACCAGGTATCCATCTGGCCGCGGTGTCCGCCGGCTCCACCAGATTAGGCAACGGCTCCATCTATTGGCGACAAGCACAAGGAGTTCATCCCCGGACCCGGACTTACCAAGTGTTCGGGTCCTGCTTTCCATTGTCCGCTACCTAATGATCAAAACTGAGCCTGATTGGCCGAAATGCTAATAAAAACCATGCAAGTATATAAACATATATACATAAATATATACATATCAAGAGAGGGGATGAAAGAGGAATAAAGAGAGAGAAAGAGAGAGAGAGAGAGAGAGAGAGAGAGAGAGAGAGAGAGAGAGAGAGAGAGAGAGAGAGAGAGAGAGAGAGAGAGAGAGAGAGAGAGAGAGAGAGAGAGAGAGAGAGAGAGAGAGAGAGAGAGAGAGAGAGAGAGAGAGAGAGAGAGAGAGAGAGAGAGAGAGAGAGAAGAGAGAGAGAGAGAGAGAGAGAGAGAGAGAGAGAGAGAGAGAGAGAGAGAGAGAGAGAGAGAGAGGAGAGAGAGAGAGGAGAGAGAGAGAGAGAGAGAGAGAGAGAGAGAGAGAGAGAGAGAGAGAGAGAGAGAGAGAGAGAGAGAGAGAGAGAGAGAGAGAGAGAGAGAGAGAGACGGAGACGAGACGAGAGGAGAGAGAGAGAGAGAGACGGAGAGAGAGAGAGAGAGAGAGAGAGAGAGAGAGAGAGAGAGAGAGACGGAGACGGAGACGGAGACGGAGACGGAGACGGAGACGGAGACGGAGACGGAGACGGAGACGGAGACGGAGACGGAGACGGAGACGGAGACGGAGACGGAGACGGAGACGGAGACGGAGACGGAGACGGAGACGGAGACGGAGACGGAGACGGAGAGACGGAGACGGAGACGGAGACGGAGACGGAGACGGAGACGGAGACGGAGACGGAGACGGAGACGGAGACGGAGACGGAGACGGAGACGGAGACGGAGACGGAGACGGAGACGGAGACGGAGACGGAGACAGAGACAGAGACAGAGACAGAGACAGAGACAGAGACAGAGACAGAGACAGAGACAGAGACAGAGACAGAGACAGAGACAGAGACAGAGACAGAGACAGAGACAGAGACAGAGACAGAGACAGAGACAGAGACAGAGACAGAGACAGAGACAGAGACAGAGACAGAGACAGAGACAGAGACAGAGACAGAGACAGAGAGATAGGGAGGGAAGGAAACGCACCTAAACATGTAATGAACCATATTGTTTTGAGGATATTACCTTGATGACGATTTTTGTGATTAATCTTCATGTGCTTTGTAATTAAAACGTGAATCAAATGCTGAATGGGCGTTTGATAGTGGCTACATCAATGCTGAATATTATATATGCAGCGGTGTACGTATGCAGAATCTTATATTCTTGAGTAGCATCTTCTTCTCTACAAATTCACTCTCTGCGACAATTAAAGTGCAACTATCTAACAGAGAAGGGAAGACACTACCTCACCGTGCATGCCAACTTCTCTAAGTATTTGATAGATATTGAAAACATGGAGTCATAGACATATAACAATAGTAGATATACATATAACATAGATAGATAAACATAGAGGCAGTACAGAAGATAAAAACAGTGTATTTCTCATGTGGGCAAAACGTGTTTCCTGTAGGTGCTGCTGGAAAAACTGAATTGTGTGTGTGTAACGGCACAGCATGTCAAAGGCCCAGTGCTGAGACTGCCATCTATTGGTCAACTATTCATTGGCAGATTGTGGACAAAGAGCTTGGCCAAGTACACTGAAACTATTAAACTTTTTCTAATCATTACCATGGCAATTTGTCATTCATAACTTAGAAAGTTGATGCGAATTGAAAATGTCAAGGATTAACTATTTCAATCATCCGACAGTCCAAGTTCGAGACACACTCACTCTTACCTAGAAAGCTGCTCTATAAGGGAGAGGTGTCGGTGGGCATGGTTCCTTAAGAAACAAGGAGGATGATACAAAATCGACTGAATCAGCGTGGCTAAATTAATGCACAGCTTCATAACGGTAAGTTGCTGCGACGCGACTAGCAAGCGGTGGTGTGCGAGCACGAGATGGGCTTTTCCGCGGATTTCTAAACAGGGCGGGGGCACTGCGGTGCCTGTTTGAAATTAATAAGAGGTTGGAGAAGCTAGACTAGCCTAGCTAAGCTAGGCTAGCCTAGCTTAGCCTCTGCTGGTTGGGAAAGGCTAAGCTAGACTAGAGTAAACTCGGGTGGCTTGTGGGGGTCTTATCTACAATCAAACCTTGTCTTTGGGAAGGGACGCTCGGGTGGTAAGTGGATCTCAGATGGTGATGTTTGGCACTCGGGTGGTGGGTGGATCTCAGATGGTGATGTTTGACACTGGTGGGTGGATCTCAGATGGTGATGTTTGACGCGCGGGTGGTGGGTGGATCTCGGATGGTGATGTTTGACGCGCGGGTGGTGGGTGGATCTCGGATGGAGATACTTGACGCGCAGGTCACAAAAGGTGGCGAGCCAATATTGGAGAGGAGAAATTGGATCTGGCACCGAAGTATTAACAAAACATACCGAGCCAACAGGAGAGGGAAAAACCAACAGCAACGCCCCCGTGCACCGCTCTGGCCAAGTGGCTGGCCAGAGCTACTTTCAGGCAGATGCCGCTTGCATGCAACATGGAAAAATATGTCCATAGGGAATGGTGATTGCATCGGACATATGCCTAGCATTATCAGCATCTGTCAGACATTCTCCTTCTTTACGACCCTCCGAGAGAAAAACAATCGCTGAGAGCTCAAGGTGTGTCTTAGCGTGTTTTAGAACAGCAACATGCTGGATCACAGGGTCTTCATCAGATAGATGTCGAACATTTGCTGTCACGAAAGCAGTTATTTCAGCGGACTCAATTTTAACCCGCACCGTATCGGGGCGGGTGGGGTTATCAGTCCCCCTGAGGTTTTCCGCAGTCAGTGAAAGAACGGCGCGCATCAGTGCGCCGAAATTTGCCATACCTTTGACATCAATTGACGTGTTGTGTCAAAATTTTGAGGTCACGTCATCTAGGGTCAACGGGTTAGTCAAGGTCAAGTGAGGTCACCTCCAGAGAAGTTGAACCAGTCGTCATGCTTTAACGGACAAAGATATTCTAATGAAACATTCAGCATTTGCTTATCTTTAAGGACGCGGTAGGGGATATACTAGTGTTAAAGGCGGAAATCCGGTCTGCTCATGCTCAATTTCTTGTGAAAATGCTCTTGATTTTTCTGGCATTGCGGCGCTCTTGGCGCAATCATCGCCGCATGACATGGGTTGTTTACGTTTTCGCCCCATAATGAAACTTAGTGACATCATATTCATTTTGTTGTAGACTAGGTGATATGGGAGTAGGTGATATTACCTGTATCAGAATTTGCTTTCTTCAAATGAAAACAGGGACACAAGCCATAATATTACATGTGCTTTCATAGCAAGGGATGCCTGAGTTATAAATGTACCTGACAACATTATTTTTTAAAACTATATTTAATTTTCCAACTAGCAAATAATACAGTGAGAAACTTCCCCAAATACCACAACATCTCAAGATCATTATGGTAATATCTGAACATTCAAAATTGACCATGGTCATTATCAAACTGGGGATAGACAGCATTCATCATACAATCCCAGTATTTGAATGTTAGTTTGCTGGATAAGCATACCCTGTCTCGATACCTACATGTTCAAGTTCTGAAGCAGTGTTGATGACCAATACATTCTTCTGTAAATGCGTACATTTCAGGAAGCAGGCAATTAAGGGGCTTGGAGTTGAGCAACATTCCAAGAATAATTACATTAGGAATGAAGATGGAGCATAAATTAACCTAACCCAGCTTAACCTCTTGTCAGAAGAAATCATCTTAAAAGCTAAATGGCTAAATGGTAGCCAAGGTACCCTAAAGCACAAATTATCTTAAAAAAAGTTTTTAAAAAAATGGTGTTGTAGCTTAAGACAACGATGACAAGCTTTACACACATTTCACCTTTATGAAGTACACAAAGGGTTAAACTAAGCAAGGCAGCCTGTATGCTGAGTAAACTTTCAATGTTTTTAACACTTAAAAAAATTGAGCTTCCTTCTCTTTGAAAAAATGTTCCAGCGAGGTTAGCTAGAAAAATGGTTTAATATTTTTCATTTTGTTAAAAAAAAATATAAAAGGAAGATAAGGCTTCGATACGTTACTTTAGGTTACATTATTAGGCTTGTTAGATTGTATCCTATTTAGGTTTTCTCGGGCAATGTTATGATATCTCATTTTAACATACATTTTATATTATATTTTTTGAATGAAAGAACATTTTTGGTATGATTATGGTCGTCAAATGATGAGTAATTATGGCCAGAGGAAATGATTGGTTGCATTGCCTTAATTATGTTTACAAACATTGTATTGGAAAAATTCCAAGAATTGAGAAACTATTCTAATACACAAACTTACCAAAGCTTTGTCTTACAGTAAAATATGAGTGGTCTGGTACAATGCAGTTTGACAGGTAGGTACCTGCAATCATGGACTGGAATGTATTTTGTCAAACATGACCATGTGTCTTGAGGCAATAGATATATCTGTTCTGTTCCCAAATGATTTTGTGTTCAGTGGAAACATAAACCCATTCTGTGAAATGCAGTTGAAAACTGAGGCAGTTGAGCACATGAAAACACAAATCGAAAACTGTTTTGTATTCTTTGTTACTTTTGCTTCAGATGTTTCCACCAGGTTTTGATCATCCATCCTCATACAAATTAAGAGTGTATGTAATTATTTAAATCCATATCTCTTTGGTCCTGCCAATTAATTCACAAGGAATAAATACTTAAAAATTTCAAGTCACAATACCTATGGTATGCATAAGTATTGTACATATGTTTCTTACCTTCAGGTAATTTTGTAATTGTTGGTTTTTTCCTCACTGTAATATTTCGAAAGGTAGTTAGCATAATGCGACCAGTCATTTCCCCTGCAATTTTACATTTCTTAGTTGGCAGAAAAACCAACACCAAAAAAGGAGCTTTGGGTTCGGTCATATAGCATACCAAATAATGTTAATTAAAAGGCAAAATGCAGCATGGTCCAGACTAACCTAGACTAACTTCTAATGTAAGATACAACTTAGGAAGATGGAAAAATTAAAACAATTTTCCTTCTGAAACATCAAATTAAAAGCCTACTCTGAGGCACGAGAGGGTTTTTAAAAAGTTATTTTTGATGGAAAGTAATTCTGCAAAATGCTCAATCATTCTTGTAGTTAAATTACATAAAGGTTCGAGCGACCAGGCCCCTAGGGCTCAAATATGCCATGTTAGCTGGGATAGGTAGGCGTGCCCGCTTTCAGTCATTCAACACTCCCACTCTAGCGTGGCCGCGCACTTCCCCTATCGGAAAGAAAACGCACCAGAGGATTTTTCCTCAGTTTTTGAGTACTTCTTAGTTTTGCATATTTGCCAATTGGAGCTAAAATCGAAGATTCTGGCTAAAGTAAACATTTTTATGAGAGCAAGATGAGTTCGAACGTTTTTCGTTGGGTTCTACCAATTAGAAAAATAAAAATAAAAGAAAATTGAAAACGCCAAATTTTCAAAGAAAAATATTTTGATTTTTGGGCAGGGAAAATGTTTGGGGGTCCCGGTCGATTTCACCTTCCCTTTTTGATTCCAGATATTTTTATTTCTTCAAATCTTCCCAAAATGAACTCCCCAGAGCAAAAACATGATGCAAGTCGCAAAAACCTAGGCCCACTAGTGACATCACTTTTGAATATTTTTTTCGGGGTGGTGCCTGGCCCTATTCGTCGAGTGTTTTCCGATGATACCTCTTTTGTTTTCGTGCGACGCTTAGTTTGGTGATTATAGGGAGGTTTCTTATCAACCCCGAGATGGGATGAGGATATGACCGGAAAGACGGGCAGGGGGTTCAGAACGTGTTTGACATTACCAGAATATCGTCTATGATGTACTTCCAACCACGGGTGATCTAATGATGTTTTACTGATTTATTTATTTGATGGCTTTTGATGGTTTTTGATGGGTATATGACGATTTTGATGATTATCTACAGGGCACTTGCTAAATTTCCTTTTTCGCCTGTTCATTGATTTTGATCTCCTAAAACGACAGATGGAAAAAGTTGCTGCACTTGTGTTTTCTATGCAGACCATAGCTAGAGGCGTAGCTCAGTTAATGGGCGCGAATGATCAACTAACCAACTCAGTTAACAGTCTATATGTGCAGACTAGACGCATGCCAATCTGAAACGGAAACTTACTAGAGTCCTCATTTCTGCCACCTGAAAAAGAAAAACATGGATGAGCACACGCTTTAAAGGGCTGAAACTCTTCCTGTGCCAACTGAAGATGGAGCTTTGCATACACACACGGACAAGCGGGCACACACACACACACACACACACACACACACACACACACACACACACACACACACACACACACACACACACACACACACACACACACACACACACACACACACACACACACACACACACACACACACACACACACACACACACACACACACACACACACACACACACACAGACACGCAGACACACAGACACACATACACAGACACAGACACACATACACGTACAAACACACGTACACACACATACACACACACATGCACACACATACATACACACACGCAGACACACACACACGCATATACACACGTACACACAAATACACATACAAACACACATACACACACATACACACCTACGCACACACACACACACATATATATATAGATATGCATATACGTGCGCTGAATATACACCTACCACCCTGCACTTCGTAGTAGCAACGCATGCAGGTGGGATAGCATTGTCATTCTATCGTTTTTGTATTAATGCGTACGTACCGAAGCGGGTTCTAAGCTCATCCTCTACTTCGCTGTCCTGAGCATTCCGGGCCATCGCTGAAAATAGAAAGCATGTGTTAGATACTCTGAATTGTAAGACAGTTTTGCTATTTTTCCTCACGTCCTCATCATCTCCCCTGATCCTCTCCACCTTTCTGTCATGACGAGCCCTGATCCTCTCCACCTCTCTGTCGTGACGAGCCCTGATCCTCTCCACTTCCCCATCGTGGCGATCTAGCTCATCGCACTCACGTCACATCCGGTAGCCCGTCCCGTGGTCTTCATTGTGCCCGCTACCCTCGTATCTCTCCGGAAGCATGTATGCATGCATGCATGCTGGCGTTCTCATAAGATATCAAAAGTAGTAGCCATAGTAACCATTGATGTCCGTCAGAGTCCCAAGGTCCACCATTGCACAACAGCCATGCCTTTTCTCGGGATTATCGCAGGACCAATCCATCCATTCCATTTTTCGCACTGTCAATTTCCGCAACGCCATTGTGACTACTGATCGCTCCACGAGTTGTTGTCGAAGTGGTCGATAATCCCTTGCTGTGTAATCAGCACGACCACCAACATCTTCTCCGATGCCTATCGTGTGTTTAATGGCAAGACAACTATCAACAGCCTTGCAGCTGGCATCATCCAGTCGATACATATTCCACTGATTATCCACTCCAGCGTAACTACGTGAAGTTAACAACACGAGTATTGCCAACCATTGGCAACGTAGTCGCCATAACCTCCGGAACACATGGCAAGGCCACCCTTATTCCCTAGCTTAAACTCAGCCGCCAGCGATCGTGTTCCCACCCGCTACCCGTGCCATGCGGACGAGCCATGCTACTTGCCAGTCACAGGTCGAGTGCAGAACAGCCAGCGAGACGCATCGCAGCTGGATGATTCGGGACGCTGTGGTGGTACAGCCTCACCAGGTGTGAAATGGAATGGAATTTACACGAACATCGTAATACACGCATAGTTTTTTTTAAAGCACACACACAGGCATACCCCCTCCCCAACGCGCGCACGCACACGCACACACAAACACACACATACACACAGACACACACAAACATACATACACATGCACACGCACACGCACACGCACACAAGCATAAATAATTATGGTGTATTCTGGTAAAATTAATATCACGCTCAGGTAAACCGTGACACTCCGCATAAACCCTGTGAACGCGATAACATTGCCTGATTGGCTGCCGGCGAATTCTGCGCCAGAACGCAGAATTCGCCGGCAGCCAATCAGGCAATGGTATCGCGTTCACAGGGTTTATGCGGAGTGTCACGGTTCACCTGAGCGTGACGCACACGTCTGACGGCCGATAACGCGCAATGCTGACGTCACCGCTGTGATGAATTTTTGTGTTTGTAGTGCGGCGCTGCGAGTAGCCTGTGCAAAATACGCACGTGTAGATTGTGGACACATATGAAGCGGGTGCTGCCGTGCTGCGCGTCTGCACCACAGCTCTGTTCAAGTGGAGATACGTGCGTTGTCGGCTGGCTTCATGCGGTGCTTCGCTACCCCGTGTCGGATGCCATGCTATCTGCGACATTGTTCACTTCACAGGCACATTCTTGCATTGCGCTCCGATGCAATTTGCGAATGATTCGCATTTCTTGATGCTGCCGTACATCGGCTGTTCTACATGCACTGGTTTTGTCATAACTATGGTAGTGAAAATTAAGCATAGTTATATTATAAAGCTGAGGTTCAGTAAGGGGAAATATAAATTCATGAAAATAACACTGCGTTAAAAACTCTGATAATACTCCTGACAATGGTCTAGGACCGAGTTGGGGCTCGAGTTATTAATATGCTGCTATTTTGTTCTAGTTCTATTCTTCCCGTTAATGTTTGTGGGCAACGCAAAATGCACCGGTAACGTCAAGAATCGTACCGGGGCCCGAAAATATCCTACAGGGAGCTCACAACGATTAGGACCCTCAAAAAGCGAAATGGTCCTAAACAATTTACGAAAAGACCGGGTACTAAATAAAACCATCTGGGCCTTTGAAAATGCGCCGGTACCTAAAAAATACCGTCGGTACGAAAAAAAAGTAACAAAGCTCTAAGAAAGAGCCGGGGTCTCAAAAATGTACGGGGCCCGGAGCAAAAATTGGCTGGAGTCCTAAAATACATCCACAGACGAAGAAAAACGTAACGGGCGAAAAAAGAACGCTTAGCTAGGCCTTCGTTCTGTAGCCAATCTGGGAGCATATGTAACCAAAGAGATGATGTGCATCAAAGCTCAGCGAGTATCCAGATTTCCTAACCACCAAAAAAATGTTGGAAGAAGAAAACTAACCATCGAACTGAATTAATATAATTTCTCAAGCAAACCCGTATACGAAGCATTCAACGCGTAAAATATGGCACAAGACAATCATGTGACAGCAAGTAGCAAAACGTAGAAAGCCAAGCAGAAACCGGAGAATCGCACGAAGTGTGGCGAATGCGCCGAATGCGCAAAGCGGTGTACACGTGCACAAACGTTGGCGTTCTGGCGACCGGGTGCTTTTAATTGGAATGACTGAAGGTAGGAAATTTTACATTTTTAATTGATTTCCATAAGTGTTCTTTCAGCAGTATGAGGTGACTTATCAAGGGACATGAAAAGGAAAACATTCGAACAGGATGGGGGAGTTGAGGCTGAATTCGGGTCAATCAGAAATAATGGTGGTAGATTGGGCCCCCGTCACAGCACAATTCATTTGGTAACTAATTATTTTCTTAAAAAACGTACAAATGGCCTCCTTGGAAAAATAGTGGTCGAAATCCGGGGACTTTACAGAAATGGGGTAGATGGCCCCCTCCAAATCTGGTTGACCCCTAGTGCGTATCTTAGGCACGCCACTAGGCTCTTGGCGATGGCTTCTGGATACATTGCTTTAGCCAGCACCAAATCTCCATAGATCTACGAGCACTCCACTTCCTAGTGCCAAGGAAAACTAAGCACGGACAGGAAATGAGCCCCAGGCTTTAATTTGCAGCCACTTTATTTATTTGTTTATTTATTTATTTCACAATACATGCCCTCCACGTGCAGTGGCTGCTATGGACAGTCTGGGTATAACTCACAGATATCTACAAAGAAAGGATAGATTTGTGGTCAATATTGGGAGCAGATGCGCAACAAACATTCGTACGCCACCATAATACAATATCCATATCACTTTCCGCACTACATACACCGTACTTGCAACACGAGCTATACACGAGTGGTTTGTAGAAGTGATAGGAAAGCGATGGTCTAAAGGTGACTTCATAGTGTATACATATCCATGGTGTAAGTTTTTATATGTGACTAGTGTTGTTCGTGGAGATATGTTAGTGCATGATTCTTGAAGTTAGACAGCCTCGATGTTTTTTTTTCAGTAGGAAGTTTGTTGTAGTGGAAGACAGATGAGTAGAGAAATATCCTGCGGCCAGCCTCTCTGTGTATGGCTGGCAGGTGCAGGTGGTCGTCTGCACGTGTGTGACGGTTTCGCAGGGTAGAGTTTGTAGTGATTTGACCGGCAATGTGCGTGGGCTCACCCGTCAGAATGATCTTGTGGAGTAAAGTGAGACTGTAAAATAGATACATATCAGCTGCAGTGAGGAGATCCAACTCGTTTCGGGCATCAGAAATATGATCAAATTTCCGTAGACCTGACACGACTCTTGTGGCGAAGTTAATGATCTTGTCTAGTCTGTAGATGTTTGCTGACGACCCGTCCCCGTAAGCAGATATGCAGTGTCGGATATTGGATATAACTAGGCTATTGACTATAGTGAAGAGGGTACTGGTCGGCAGATGGTGACGCAGATGGCTCAGGGCCAGAAGGAACCCAGTGGACTTGCGGACCACAACAGCTGCATGGGAATCCCACGACATGTGGTGATCAAATGTCACCCCAAGGTTCTTACACGAATGGCTCTAATCTATCACGGTGTGCCTAAAGCACACTCGTACCGGGGTAATATTACGCAGATTTTGACGCGATTCGAGAGTAAGAAGCTGAGTTTTGGTCAGTTTCACCTTCAAGCCTTTATCCAGGAAGTAGTAGAGTTGGCTCAGACATGTCTCCATCTGACTTATCAGATTTGGGATATCAGATTTCCGACCGGAGATGAGGACCTGGGTGTCATCTGACTGGGTGACGTGTGCTACCGGGACATGCAAACTGAGGTCGTTTGAAAAGACGTAATAGGGGCATTCCACGACAAATCGACATGTGACCTGCACCCTCACACTTCAGATTTTGATGAAAATGGTTCTATAGGGTCATCAGCATCGCTGAACACGCCTGTGCCATTTTGAAGTCTCTTAGGTTTACCGTTTTCTAGTTATGAACTATATAATTTTTACATTTTGCACTGACATGACTATCTTTGGTGCTAATTTTCTCTGAGTCATTTTTCAGTAACTGAACAAATTTATACGTCAAAATGAAGACAAAACATTGAAAAATATGACTATGCCACCATTTAAACTTTCATTACGTAATTTTTGCCGACTCTAGCCAAATAAAAAATTGAAAAGAAATAAAAACATTTTTCCCCTCCGATATCGTATTTTTTCTCACTTTCATATGAAAGAGCGTAGTTTTGTTCCCTAGAAGCATAAATAAAAAAATTGGTTATCGACTTGGAAAGACGAATCAAATGCGGTGAATGAGGGCGCTGCGCTCACCGGACCGGCGCGCGCGCTGCCGCTGCCTCGCGATACGCCTGCCGGGGGGAGGGGGAGGGGAAGGGGGAGCCGAGCGTGGGATGTCAAGAATATGTCCTGGAAAAAAGACTATGTGACGGTAAGAGATGAGAATGGGGTTAAAGTAAAGAAGCAGAAACGTTTGATTTTAGGTAATTTGCAGGAAATTTACCAACTTTATAAAGAGAACGGTAGCAACCCGCGCATTGGGCTTTCTAAGTTCGCCAGCCTCCGCCCCAAACACTGTGTCCTGTTGGGAAGCAACGGCACTCATACGGTTTGTGTATGTTGCTATCACCAGAACGTTAAGCTAATGTTAGCGTCTCTGGGCTTAAAAGACATTACCTACAAGGACCTGTTGAAGCACGCGGTTTGTGATGTCGGGAGGGAAGCCTGTATGCTGCAAAAGTATGAAAACTGTCCAGGTCAGGACGGTGTCAGGTCATATTTGATCGACACTTTAAATGCGCAGGCAGGGGAAATCTCAGACTTGGTGGACGAAGTCAGATTTAGTCAGTGGCTAACCACGGATCGTTGCACTTTGACCGAAATTGTTCTTCCTATGGACGAGTTTCTTGACAAACTGTCTGACGCCATTGTGACACTTACTCGGCATCATTTCACGAGTCAGCATCAAAGCAAATATTTCGACGATCTAAAAAAGCAGCTACCTGAGCATGAAGCACTGATCATATTACATTTTTCAGAAAACTACACTTTTGTAGTTCAAGACGAAATTCAGTCATATCACTGGAACGCACCACAGTGTACCGTTCATCCGTTTGTTGTTTATTGGCGAGAGGCTGGAAAGATTGAATGCCACAGTTTTGCGTGTTATCAAACGAACTGAAGCATGACACCGTCGCTGTGCACACATTCTTGCAGCACATTGTACCGAAAGTGAAAGGCATAGTCCCGAACTTGAAAAAGATTCATTATTTTTCGGATGGGTCAGCTGCCCAGTACAAGAATAAGTTTAATTTCGTGAATGTGAGTTTTCATGATGAGGATTTCGGAGTCCAGTGCTATTGGAATTTTTTTGCAACGTCGCATGGGAAAAATTCGTGCGACGGTGTTGGGGGGTACACTGAAAAGGGTTGCAGCTAGCGCCAGTCTTTCGCGGACACACTCGGACCACATTCTTACTGCGGAAAAGCTATGTAAAGTGCTACAGGACAAGGGTAATTTGCATACCGAGTGCTGCTTTGTAGCGAAAGAAGAGGTTAGTCGTACACGGCATGAGCTTGGCGATAGACTGTCAATGGCAAAAACTGTCAAAGGGACTCTAAAAATACACAGGGTAACTCCAGTGAAGGCAAACATTGTCGTTGTGCGAGAACTTGCCATAAGTGAAGGAAGAGAAGTGATGGTGGCCTGATTTGCTACAGGATTTAGGTTGAATGGTTAGCGTGACCTACATCGGCAGCTGATTTCCGTTTGTTTATGTGCGAATTACAATGTGAAGTGAGCTAATGTTAAGTTATGCATTTTGTACCTCTGATAAGGCTCATTGTACCATCTCGTTAGCATTCGCAAATGTACATGTACTTTCCGGCTTGTTATTTGTGTGAATAATAAATGAAGTGCTAAAACGTCCTGCCTGGTGTTTATAAATAATCTGCAGTGTCCTCTCAATCCCACGGGGCCGCGGACGACAGCCGCCACCACCCCTATCCCCCGTTGGCAGCAGCTGGCCGCGGCCGTTGCTGAACGACGCCGTATTGGGTAAAATGAGGCCGGGCGGTTGGTGTTTGAAATTATGTTTCAAATATTTATAAGCCGATAACCACTTTTTTATTGATAAAATATAGGTAATAATCAACGCTCTTTCATTAAAAAATATCAAAAACCACAATATCGAAGGGGAAAATTGCTCAAGAGAACTTGACATTTTTTGAAGTGTTATATTTGACATATATTTAATTGCTATGGTTTCGATAGTGATAAACGTTCATTCTGTATGGGATTGCAATCATTTTGATGTACAAACTCACCTACTTATCATTCAATGTAGCAGGGAAAAATCCTGCCAAACAAAGCCATGTATGCATCGAATGTAAAAATGTCGCAGGCTGTAGCTCGAAAACCGGAAGTCGGAGAGGCCTGAAAATGTCACAGGCGTGTTTAGGGCTGCTGATAACCCTATAGACGCATTTTCATCAAAATCTGAGATGTGGGGGTGCAAAATCGAAATTTTATTTGTCGATCTGTCGTGGAACGCCCCAATAGAGGAGTGGACCTAATGATGAGCCTTGAAAGACATCTATGTTGTTTGGGAGAAAGGAGGAGAGATGCCTGTTTCCGCGTAGATCTGAAACGCTACCAGCCTGCGTATGACCTCACAGATATGCTCTAAACCAGTCGGTATCGATTTCGTGGAGTTCTAGTTTAGTGAGCAGTTTGGTGTGGTCTATTACATCGAAACATTTACTGAGGTCCAGAATGTAAAGGAGAGCTACTTCCGAACGGTCCATTGCTGCTAGTATTTCGTCCGTGACTGAGATAAGGGCGGTTTCCGTAGAGTGGCGTGGCGTGAAGCCGTGTTGAGTGTGGGCCAGTAGGTGGTTTGAGTTTAGGTAGTGATAGAGTTGTTTCTGCACTACCCTCTCAGTGATCTTGGCGATAACCGGAACCAATAAGATGGGTCTAAAAGTAGAGGGATCGGAAGGATCTCTTGATTTGTGAATGGGAGTTACTATTGACTGTTTCCAGGTGGGGGGATGTCAGCTGTAGTCAGGCATGTGTTTATAATGTCGAGCAGCACTTCGCCGATGAAAAAGAACAGAAATTTGATAACCTTAATACAGATCCCGTTGGGTCCGCACGCACTTGTGCTTCTCATGTTTATGACGATTTTGGCCAGCTGTTCAAGAGATATGGGTGATACTTTATAGGAGCTGGTAGATACGCGCGATAGCCGGCAACTGGGAGATGTGTGTTCAGGCATGTTTGCCTGGCGTTTGACCTCTGCTGGTACTTCACAGGAATGCAAACATTTGAAAATGCAAACGTTTCCAAAAAGCAAACGTTTTCACAGTTTGTGATTCCTCACATATTTTGGTGTTCAGACTTGTACTTGATCCAGAACGGGACCGTAATGATACTGTTGATAGTCGCAGAAGGGGAGCCAGGTCAAGTGGGGCTGCATGGCGCTATCCCCTTCAATTCTGCAACACTTAAAAATTCAGGGAAACATATCAATTGCTTGTAAGACCCGGTGACGTCTCCTTAGCCGGCGAAATCGATTGGTTATCTTCGACAGTGCTTACAATTACATTCACGAAGCACTGCAGGCGCCCACATACTGTGTTCACACACCCATAACGGGACAGCAAACCATGTCCAGAGTAACGATATTTTGACCCTTGTCAGCAGGTTTTGACGATGGCCATATGAAAGCGGAATGCCGTCACGCATACTAGTATTGAATAGCAAGCAAATTATATAATTGCCCTAGTTGCGGTAGAAAACGATTGCATTCTCTTGCCCTCTCCCTTTGTCTCTTTTTCACTTTTAGCCTTTTTCCCTCTCCCTGTCGCCTCTTCTTTCTCTTTTTTTTTTTTTTTTTTTTTTTTTTTTTTTTTTTTTTCTCTCTCTCTCTCTCTCTCTCTCTCTCTCTCTCTCTCTCTCTCTCTCTCTCTCTCTCTCTCTCTCTCTCTCTCTCTCTCTCTCTCTCTCTCTCTCTCTCTCTCTCTCTCTCTCTCTCTCTCTCTCTCTCTCTCTCTCTCTCTCTCTCTCTCTCTCTCATATGCTTACGCTCAATGCTGAGCCTCTACGGTTATTGCTGGCAACTGGCATGTAAGATGCAAAATGTAAGATTGCGAAAGCACATCCCAAATATGTCAGGCATATACTTACTTTGTATGTCATATTTCATGTAGCTGGAGTGGCCAACCAAGTTCTCCAAGTCATCGATGCTCCTGGTTTTGCTCAGCGCCTCCGCCAATGTGATCGGAATCTAATGAGGGTAGGCGGGAATGTTAGTGATGCAAGCACATGCATTTATTTTCCAATGATGAATTATGGATAATTGAATCTAACGGTGGCAGCACATGTAGACTAGCCATTCATTGATTTCAGTATCTGGCTAAGTACTGAGCGACTGCAGTCGCGACTTATATCAACATGAGACATTAGCTACCGTCCGTCTAGTATACTGCATCATGCAACCTTCTGCGACTCCCCTCTCCTCAAAAAGTGCCCATGGAGTCCTGACTAAGAACAGTGTAATTAAGCTCCAGCCGCTACTATTGGACAAAGGAATGTAAGGAAATCTGAAATATTATTAGACAAACGACATTAGGCATTCTGGGGACCGCAGATGCCAACGTAACAACTCACAGAGGCCAGCAATTATATACGGCGGCTTTGGAAGCTGATTTTCTTTTTAAGGGATTAATACACATGAAACCTAGGTCCTAGCACATTCTGAACGTTAAAAGAGGTGGAGATTTGCTCCGCATTTTGAAAGAACATTTTAGAGATATGGAATTTGCATACGCCAACAGGGTGTGTACTCGGGAAGCAAAACAAATTGCTTTATTAGAAAGAATGTATTACATCTGTGTGCACTTTCATTTCCGTTCCCAACTATCACTCTCGGAATTGGGTAGCCTGAAGGCCAGAAGATTTGTAACCTCACAAAACGCATATGGTTATTGGTATGGGGAAATAAAAACACTGGCATGAAAGAATCATCAAATACACAATGTCATGGGTGGAGATTCATTATGAACAGGTAGGTGGTGCTTGAACACCACATAAGAGTGTCTCAGCACCACCTAGAAACCACAACGCCAGGCAAAAACACCACCTCAAATTTTTAGAGCACTGAGCACTCCACCAGTGTACAATGCATACATCATGACACGTGGTAACCATACACTTTTGACATTGAGTGACCACTAAACGAGCCATGGACGCTTTGGTTTGAGCCTCCATGAGTGGACCGAAGTCGGGGACTCCCGCAAACTTACACCGGGCCTGCCGTTGGCTCTCTCAAACTCGTCGCCGCCGCGCTCGCCGAACACGATGGCCTGAGAGGAGCGGGGCGACGCGCCGTATCGCGCGTGGTCCCGTGTGTAGGGCGGCGGCTCGGCCACCGCCGCCGCCACCGCCACCGCCACCACCACCAGCATGGTCGCCGCCATCGTCGTCGGGCCGGACAGTCGCGCTCGTCGCTCGCTACTGCCGGCCGCCGTGCGCGGTGCCCACTTAAGGCCACCCGGTCAGTGGACGGTCGACGTGACGCAGCGACGCCTGCCCTCTGTTTACCGAGAACGTGACACCGAACACTGACCAGACGGCCGCCAGTGTACGGCCGACGGTTCGTCGGAGTCGCACCGGGGTCGTGCTCGCCCTCCCCTCCGCCCCTCCCCCGGGGCGGTGGCGCCGTGGGGCCCCTCTGGAGGGTCGAGTTTCAGACACGCTGCGTCCGAATCGTTCTCTCGGTCGACGAGACTGCCCGGGAGACCGCGTGACGCACCGCCGCGCTTCCGTTCAGCTGTCGTCACCCGGCTTTCCGGCGGTTAGTCAGCGGGGATGGGGTGGTGCCGCGTGCAGCGGCGGCTGACATGGCGCTGCCCACGGCACGCACGCTGTGCGTGCGGTACGCGAGTGCGTGCGGGAGCCAGGCGGGGGCGGCACGACGGGGCATCACGTACCGCCACAGGTCGAACGACGCAGTGAATCAGGGCGCGACTGCTCGCGAAACCGTGAGCCACGGCTGGGCGGCCAGGGACTGGAGTCGGGTGCCACCGTCGGCAAAAGACCGCAGATAGAGACCACCGGTGAGGGACCACAATCAGAGACCGTCATCTACGGATCGCAGTCAGGGATTACAGCCTGGGACCGTCAGTCACGGACCGGAGCCAGGGATCAGTCAGGGCTGGCAAAGGATCACAGCAAGGGACCGTCAGTCACGAATCCAAGCCAGGGATCAGTCAGGGGTGGTAGGCGTTTGTAAGCGGATGTCGAGCAAGGCCAACAAACATGAGGACAGGCTTCTTGTGCAGTCGGTGCGCGGATCAGAACTCCCACGCAAAGCTCTCTTTACGTATCACGGTTCAATCAGCCCCAAGAAGCTCCAATAGTTGTGTGGAGCTCAGGTCAGCCAGCATAGCGCTGTGTGAGTCACTGTGACGTCGTAGGACTTTGAAATGTGTAACCGTCGGCCAAGTCCAACGTCGTGCCAGGGTGGCACTGTAAAGCGGGCTTCCGGTGAAGCCGATGCTTCTCGATCTTTATTACGCAGTGCCTAACATACACACTGATGTATGGAAAATCCCATATCACATTTCGTATCGCATATGACGCTGCGCGTTTTCTCGTGTTACAGGTACACGTCATGGAGCTGCTATCAATTATATATCGGCGAAACTAAAATACTTATCAGGGAGCGTTATTATGAGGACCTCAGTAACGCACGTTTGAGACGTCCCTCTACTTCCATGGGCGAACAAATGCTCAAAAGCCACCCATATATGGACTGTTCTGAGACCAATGTTCACTTTTATGTGCAGAGATATTGTGGCCAGCCAAAGACAACGCTTATCTAAAGGTCGTGGAGCCCCGATAAATTCGAGACATACAACCTAGCACAAATTACAGGAACATGGTATATCAGACAACCTTATTCTTTCAAACGTACTTGCATTTGCACACGCACCAAAGACATATCATACACACCATAGCATAGTGCCAGAGGTGAGACATGAAGAAAGATAATCCAGCTTCAGGGATATGCGGGGTGCACGAGGGAAGGAGGGAAGGAAGGGAGCGAAGGGAAAGGAAGGGAACGGAGGCGAGGGAGAGAGGGAGAGAGGGATGGATGGATGGATGGATGGATGGATGGATGGATGGATGGATGGATGGATGGATGGATGGATGGATGGATGGATGGATGGATGGATGGATGGATGGATGGATGGATGGATGGATGGATGGATGGATGGATGGATGGATGGATGGATGGATGGATGGATGGATGGATGGATGGATGGATGGATGGATGGATGGATGGATGGATGGATGGATGGATGGATGGATGGATGGATGGATGGGTGGAAGGTAAATAGACGTCACACTGTGTCGCAAGTTCACATATGGTGGTGACACATATCAAGAGCAAAAGTACAAAATATTTTCGGTTATCGTCGCAGCCGCGCAGAAAACAACGCCGGCAACAAACACCGGTGGTCCGCCGGCCAGCAGTCTCAGGCGGCAGACACCGGTGGTCCGCCGGTCAGCAGTGGCAGGCGACAGACACCGGTGTTCCGCCGGCCAGGAGTCTCAAGCGACAGACACCGGTAGCCCGCCGGCCAGCAGTGGCAGGCGACAGACACCGGTGGTCCGCTGACCAGCAGTGGCAGGCGGCAGACACCTGTGGTGGCCCGCCTGCCGGCCAGCAGTCGCAGGCGACAGACACCGGTGGTCCGCCGGCCAGCAGTGGCAGGCGACAGACACCGGTAGCCCGCCGGCCAGCAGTGGCAGGCGACAGACACCGGTGGTCCGCTGACCAGCAGTGGCAGGCGACAGACACCGGTGGTCGGCCGGCCAGCAGTGGCAGGCGGCAGACACCTGGTGGTCCGCCTGCGGCCAGCAGTGGCAGGCGACAGACACCGGTGGTCGGCCGGCCAGCAGTCGCAGGCGACAGACACCGGTGGTCCGCCGGCCAGCAGTGGCAGGCGGCAGACACCGGTAGCCCGCCGGCCAGTAGTCGCAGGCGACAGACACCGGTGGTCCGCTGACCAGCAGTGGCAGGCGACAGACACCGGTGGTCGGCCGGCCAGCAGTGGCAGGCGACAGACACCGGTGGTCGGCCGGCCAGCAGTGGCAGGCGACAGACACCGGTGGTCGGCCGGCCAGCAGTGGCAGGCGACAGACACCGGTGGTCCGCCGGCCAGCAGTGGCAGGCGGCAGACACCTGTGGTGGCCCGCCTGCCGGCCAGCAGTGGCAGGCGACAGACACCGGTGGTCGGCCGGCCAGCAGTCTCAGGCGGCAGACACCGGTAGCCCGCCAGCCAGCAGTGGCAGGCGACAGACACCGGTGGTCCGCTGACCAGCAGTGGCAGGCGACAGACACCGGTGGTCGGCCGGCCAGCAGTGGCGGGTGTGGGTACGGTGCCACAGCACGACGCACCAGCAGTGGTCCGGCGCCGCCGCCAGCTCCCTGTCGCCTACCCAGCGCGCAATGTCCATTTCGCAGCGAGAGTATTGGCCAGGATTGAGGGCGGCCCGGGAGGCTCGGTTTGGGTCCACTTGATTCGGTTTCAACCAACTCGTTTGGAAGAAGAGGGAGTACCAAAAACAATCCATTTTCAAGATTTGATGACAAGACATATAAAATAAATAATTTGGTTTATAATAATATTTGCATTATGCGATATGCGAAGATTTCTAGAAAAAAGTTGATTTTTTTTAAACGTCAAAGTATGTTGTTTTTTTATGGGACATTGGGGTTCCGCAATGCCTTGGCATTGGATCCGGATCTGCCGTTAGCAATCTTGTCCCCATCCCTCAGTTCATGGAAACAGTAGCGGGAACTTGGCAGGCAGTGGTCGTCGGCTGAGGAATGACGACGCCTGTTGATTAGGCACGAACCCTGCTGCTGCCAGGTACTTTCTATGTTGCCAGTTCTATGCACAAATTCCACGGTTGAGGATGTCGCAACGATCCATCCAAAGTACATTCGCACAAGGCATTCGTGTCCCGCTCTCGTGGAAACGAGTGCCACGGTTTCGCCGTCCTTAAAATCACCTTAATAGGCAACTGAACATAAAACATCCGCTCACCTTTTGATGACGTAGGGTGTCGTAAAGTCCGTGCTGGTAACTAGCACTTCGCTGGCAACTCGTCTCTGTCCTGCATTCCGTGAGCGTTCCATGATTTCATAACGATGACAACAGGCAGTACGAGAAGAATCGGACAAATTGTATAATAGTGACATTATTTTAAGACATGCAATCTTGGTAATATCTGACCATCTGCAGAAGGACTTCAGCAATAGCAGCAATGACTTGTCATCAGCCAATCTAGCTCTGGACTCACAGTGGTATGCCATGCGCCCTCACTTCCAGATGAAAAACACCACATTTGCAACCCTTTCATATTTGTTATCCCCTCCGAAGTACATCAAATCTAAATACTGAAAAGTTGACCAAATTAAAACAGGTTTTCTTATGCAAGAAGTGGTTTTGATGTCCTTACAAATCACCGCAATAGGTGATTTGTAAGGACTGAACCGAACTGAAGGACTGAACTTGTTGAACCTGAACATACGAATTGTTTTGAATATGTTTTATGACTATCAAGATTCGAGTGTCCTGAGTTGTTCGAGGGTCCGAGCCGACGGATGGGGCCCCGGGCCGAACCTGCAGAGCCACTGGGTCGGCATTGGCTTACGTTGATGGCGGGGGCTCAGGCCAATGCAAAGGCCTCCCCAGTTACGGATATGATCCGGGCCGTAGTGGAGGGTTTTTGGTACAACGTAAAGGGCCTATAGGCCCATGGAGGGGCTGGCCTGTTGGGGAAAAAAAACAGTGGCGTTTCCAAAAGGTGAAGGGACACCCTTCAGGCGAGTCCGATGGGGCCTTCCAGGCGATCACCCTGAGGGCAGAGTAATCGTTAGCTGTTATCTTAACTAATATAACCACAGCATAGCACAGCATCATATTATTTCAGCATAATTAGTTTCGCATTATTGGTGGTGAATTGGAGTTCAGGGGCGCGTCGACATCCAAGGTCATTTTGCGCCCATTACTATTATAATCAATTTACGGTGCTGCTATCATAGTTTGTTATTGATATTCACGGGTGGGGGTATGACCTCTAGGCGAGCCTGTCGAAGGAAGATAAAAAATATTCCAAAACAGCACGACCAGAGTCGTTCCCTTTTAACATACCTAAATAAGTGTCTGCGTTCAGCCGTCTTAAAATCTGGCGTGGTAGGGGTTCTAACAATGTACAGCCTACTAGCATCAGGTACGCGGTAAGCGGGCTAGAGAAGCGTGGACATGGAGGTCGATCATCACCAGTCAGCATGTAACTGTGTTGCGAAGGTATGACCTATTCTTAATCGGCAGAGTATTACTTCTTCCCGTCGTTTGGTTCGGTGCGAGGATCGACACTTTCCAAGTGTCTGTTTTAGAACCCTGAGCTTACTACACTTCCGAGTTCCAGACTCGTTGCCATTCTGACCGTATATTTGACAATATAGTAGGGAATAGGTCCCTTGGAGGGAGCCGTAGATGGACCACAAGGTCATTGCTGATGGCGTGTTTGACGGATGTGTCAGAAGCTTCATTTCCCGCGAGTCCGACATGGCTAGGAATCCAACAGAACACAATATTTCTGCCGATGTTATGTAAGGATTTCACGACTTTCATAATCCTCGGAACAAGTCGGTTATCCTGGTTAAAGCTTGTCAACCCGAATGGAAATCGAAGCCATCCGAATGGAAATCGGTAATCCACGCTGATGGGCCCTGTGACGTGTTGATGTTCTCGAGAATATCCATAGATAGGCTGGATGTTTCCGGTTTTGAGTAACATTGTATGCGTATTTCGTGCCAAATAACTTACGGTGCAGCGCAAGAGGTGGTTCGTCTACTTCTGCCATTACACTATGAGCCGGTGAAATGCGAAAGGCTCCAGTAGCGATGCGAAGAGCTGAATTGGGGATCACATCAAGACAACGCTTGGATGTGGCACACGCTCCGTCATAAACAAAACATCCATAATCAATTTTTGAGCGCACAAGAGATCGCTACATAAGAAGTAAGTCACGCCTGTCTGCTCCATACGAACATTTTAAGATTGTTTTTATCACTTGCAATCTCTTTGCGCACTTCTGCGCAAGATCGTTGGTATGGGTTCTGTATGTCAGTCGACAGTCAACCTACACACCTAAAAACCTCCCAGCTGGCTTGAAAGGAATGCGGTTCCCGTTCATCATAATCACCGGATCGGTGCAGTAACGTTTGCGGCAGTAGTGAACAGCAACGACTTTCGATGTTGACGTGGCGAAGCCCGTTTTGCCACACCAATTCTGCACCTTCCGGACAGCCAGTTGGAGTTGTCTCTCGACCGTACGTACAATACGCGAAGAACACCAAACGGCAAAATCATCTACGAATAGTGTTTTTCACATGGAAGCTGGCAGTGAGGAGCCCACGTCGTTGATGGGAATGACGAACGATGCGACACTCAGCACACTTCCCTGCGGAACTCTGTACACTTGCTGGAGTGTGCCAGAGAGGAAACCTCCTACTCTGACACGAAAAGTTCTTGCAGCTAAACAATTTGTCAAGAAAAACCCCATGGAGCCTCTGATACGCATAAAGTGCAACTTCATGATAATACCGCGTCGCCATGCAGCATCGTATGCTCAGTCAATATATAAAAATATCGCAGCCGTGTAGCATTTCTTCCTAGAACAAGAGCGCACAACAGGGTCGAGTGTTAAAACGTGACCAAAAGTGCTGCGATGTTTTCGGAAACCACTCTGTATCATAGCTAGGAGATTGTTACGTTCTGAAAACGTTAAGCGTCAGACGCATTGCTAATGCGGACAGCAGGGGGACCCTCAGTAAAGAAAGAAAATAGGTAGGTTCCTGATGCCATTTAAGAACTCGGAAATTTGCGCCCGCGACCAGCGTGCCCGGATGTTCATTAGTCTGTGCGCGAAGAATATAGTTACAATTTATGACTGTGTATCCATAAAATATGATGCGAATTGCATGTATGAAAGTTAGTTTGCCTTCAGACATCAATTCCATTGCCATTTACAGTAATATATTGCGCATATTGTTACTTTGTGCATTTAATTCTGGAACGTTCCACCATAGACAGCCAGACGCTGGCGGCCCCTGGCCCGCCCCAACCTCCCGCCGCCATCCATAATATGTTGGGGGCGCAAACCATTCCCTGAATGTCAATGGGCCTTAATGGCAAAGCAACAGGCAGATTTTCAGATTTGAAACACTAGGTGATGTACCTGGCATGAGTTCTGCCACTAGTACAGTCGAACCCAACAGGTTTTCTCGATGTTGTCTAAGGGTATTGCGCTTATGGGCGTTGAATGGAAAGAATGCATCTACAACCGTGATTTTCTCCTATACCATTTTGGCGTGGCAGAGCCGATGCTGCATAGTATTGTTGAAGGGTGGAACTTTACGTTACTTTTGCCATGCCACCCCTCACGGCCCTCTGGATACCCTGGGCAGCAACCGTCGGCGCTTGACGTGCATTGAGCCATGCCAGACAGCTTCATGTCAAAAGGTAAAAAAATGACAGGGTTTGATATCTATAAAAGTAGTCGAGTATGATATCAGAAGGCAGCTGATTCCATGGCGGCTTATTTGAGGCCATTGGAAATTAATTCGCTAATGTCGAACATCTGATATACAAATAAAAGTAATACAATGTGATAATTCGAGACAGAAATGGTGGTGAGTGCAAATATGACGGCGTTAAATATATATAAAAGTAGTCGAGTATGGCATCAGAAGGTAGCTGATTTTATGCCAGTTTATTTGAGACCATTGGGAAATAATTCCCTAATGTAGAAAGAACATCCTATATTCAATTTGAAGGAATATAATGTGATAATTTCCGACACAAATCTTTGAATTGAGTGCGAATATGTCAGGTTTAGCTATCTATAAAAGTAGTTGAACATGGCATCAAAAGACAGCTGATTATATGCCGGTTTATTTGAGACCATTGGCTATTAATTTGGTAATGTAGAACATCTGATATACAATTTAATGTAGTACGATGTGATAATTTGGAACACAAATTCTGGAATTGAGTGCAAAAGTGACAGGTTCATGGAAGTTATCCAAAATTATATCAAAATGCAGCACGCTCAAATTTCGTTTTGTTAAGAACATTGGAAATTGTCAGCACATCACACAAAAGATGCACGCCGCGCTTTTATCACAAGATGTTGGGTAGCCAATTGCTTTCATTTCAATTTAACGGCAAAGTGACAGGGTGAAATGATTTGATAAGAAAATGAACTACACATCATAAGAGAGCTTGTTTCAATGTTGTTAAAATTTGACCATTGGAAATCACCTGCATCTTCTCTAGAAACTAGAATATACCATTAATCGGACCCAGCCCATTCTGGTGGTGTTCTTTCACAAACCCACCATCAGAGGCGCCACCGGTATTATGTCCGCTCACGACGCCTAACGACAACATTAGTCACTTCTTTTTCAAATAGCTTACATAAGGAAGTGAGCGATATTGGGCGATAATGTAGTGGGTCCATACCGGTTTTATTTGGCTTGCGTATGAACACTACGATTGCTTTCCGCCGGAAAGATTGAAATGTTCCAGTTTTCCATAAGTCATTTAGCGCATTGAAGAGGATATTTGGCTGTTTTTGGTAGACGTTTAATAATATCATTATGCAATGTATCCGGACCCTCTGCCACACTCCTCAGAGTGCCGATTGCTGCAGTCAGTTCGGAGATAGAAAATGGAATGTTGTATTTCAGTCTGCCGCCAGGCGTTGAGGAGGAAGCACGTGTTTGGTGGAGCTACTACATACGAGCTAAGTGTTGCGGAAAAGGACGGTGTACTGGGATAAATTGTGTATAGATATTTAGCGGTTGCTTCTGAGCGTATATTTCAACAGTTTTTATCAAATAAGTATTTTTGACCAGCAAATTAGGCTATATTAACCCAGGGAGGCTGCCCAGCGCCATTTTGTTAAGTTCTAAGGGTGTTGGCTGTGTCAATTTGGTGTTTAAGTTTAAGATAGATTTTAAGACTAAGATAGTAGGCATAGCATTACACTAGGTATATCTTCATATCCTAGTGTAACTGCAGGATTGTTGGGTGTTGTGGACGGGTACTACAGTGTTTGATTCAGTGGTGTATATTTGTGTGGTGTGAGCTCTGTAGTGTGTAATTCTAGAGTGTATAATTCTATAGTGTAGGCTTCTGTAGTGAATAAGTTTGTGTCAAATTGGTGTGTAAGTTTAAGATAGATTTTAGGACTAAAATAGTGGGCATAAATTACAGTAGGTATCTTCATATCTAGTGTAATTATACGGGATTATAGTGTATTGTAGATACTTATAGGCTATATTACTGTATTACTGTAGATATATTACAGTAGATACTTGTAGGCTTACAAGCTTACAGTAACTAGACTTAGTACTAAGAGTAGAAAGAAAAAAAAAACAACAACAAAAATGGAAGGAGACTGTGGGAATTGTAAGTGTGTGGGAATCATTGGGGACTTGAGTAAGAGGTTAGATATGTTAACGGGGGAGGTGGAGCGCTTGAAGTGTTTGGTGGCGGGACCCATCATGGGAGGTGCCAGCCAGGCAACTCGGGTGCCCGAGCGGAGGACTGATGGGAGTTCGGATGGCTTGGTCCGGGATGGTGGCAGTTGGAAGGTGACAAGGCGCCATAGCACCCGACTGGCGCTAAGGAAGGTGGACATGGGCGTCCCAATTAAAAATAGGTTTGATGCACTGGAGGAGAGGGAAGGTAATGATGAGAGGGACGGAGGTGGGGATGACCAGATGGCTGAAGGTAGAGATGGAGAGAGAGAGGTTTTAATCATAGGGGATTCCAGGGTTCGGTACATGGATCGAACATTTTGTAACAAGAACCCCAGCAGACGGATGCGTGTTTGCTACCCGGGAGCGCAGGTGAAAGATGTTAGGGATAGGCTGGAGGGAGTAATGAGGGGAAGTGGAGAGGGTGCAACGGTAATTGTGCAGGTTGGAGTTAACGATGTAGGAAAAAATAATACAGAGGAAACAATGAAAGCCTATAGGGCTTTGATAGGTAGTTTAGCAGGAAGTAGGAAAAGAGGAGTGGTGACATCCATCCTCCCTATGGTCCATGCAAGCATGGAGTGGTATTCGAGGGCCATTGGGCTCAATACCAGGGTGGCCAACATTTGTAAGGAGCTTGGGGTGCAGTTCTTGGATTTGTGGGGGGAGTTTTGGGGGAGGACGGAGATGTTTGCTTTAGATGGATTACATCTGAGCAAGAGAGGAGTGGAACTGCTCAGCAATAGGTATGAGGAGGCTCTCAACAGGAAACAGGGAAACTAGGCAGGACATGGGGGATGTAGCTGATAAAGAGAGAAGCATAGCAAGCAATGGAAGGAATAATTTATCATGTTTTTATGTCAATGCCAGAAGTGTTAGGAACAAAATTGGGGAACTGCATGCATATATGTTGTCTGAACAGCTAGATTTGGTGTGCATAACAGAAGCATGGGTTAACGAAAGCATGTTTGGAGACAACTTGCAAGAATTTGAATTGACAGGCTACAACATGCATGCCTATCAAAGAGAGGCAAGGATAGGAGGTGGCATTCTCTTGTATGTTAGGCAAGTAATGAAAAGTCATTCCATAGAGGATGGAGTACATAGTGCAGGAGTAGAATCTTTGTGGTTAGATATAATTCTGAAGAATGGAACAAAATTTAGGATTGGGGCATTCTATAGACCTCCAGACCAGAATGAAAACACTGACAGGCTGATGCAGGAAGAGATAAGTAGGAGAGTACAGGAGAGAACTATTTTGTTGGGGGATTTCAACATAGCAGGATTGGGAAACAAAACAATAGGTGTAAGCAAATCAGAAAGATGTTTCATGGCTTGTTTTGAGGACAATTTCTTCTTTCAAATGATACACGAGCCTACAAGGGAAAATAAAATATTAGATCTAGTGCTTACTAATGAGGAAAATTTTGTGCAAAATGTTAACGTAGGAGAGACCTTTGGTAATAGTGATCACAACATTATACGCTTCTCATTATATGTTGGAAGGGTAGCAACCAACAGAACATTGATTCCGAATTTTACAAAAGGGAATTACAGTGAGTTCAGGAGCTTCCTAAGTGAAATTAATTGGGAAGTCATATTGAATGGCTTAGATGCTTATGAAATGTGGACAATGATAAAAGATAAGCTATTTCAGGGTCAGGATAGGTTCATTCCCAGTAGGCAAATTAGATCAAACAGGGTTAAGCACCCTTCGTGGCTGACTAGGGAAGTTAAGCAATTACTGGACTCAAAGAAACAAGCATTCAAGAAACTAAAAGATACTAACTCTGGGTTAAACCTAGAATCATATAGAATAGCTAGAAATAAAGTTAGGAGGTGTGTTAGAGCATCTAAAAGACTTGCTGAAATCAACTTTGCTCGAGAATGTTCAGCAGGTAATGCTAAGAGATTCTTTAGCTTCTATAAATTTAAGGCTAAAAAGTGTAGTGTAGGACCACTGGAGGTAGATGGGGAAATAGTGGTTGATGATTGCGACATTGTGGAATCCCTAAGCAAGCAATTCGCATCAGTCTTCACTAAAGATAATTCTGGTACAATAGGAACATCTGTAGGCCATGCCATGGCAGGTGATATGCTGGAGGATCTTACAATAACTACAGAAGCCGTAGAGAAGCAGTTGCAGAATATAAAACCTAATAAAGCTTCCGGACCAGATGAAATATATGCTAGGATCTTAGTAGAGTGTGCTAAAGCTTTAGCAACTCCCCTAGGTATCATTTTCAGGCGATCTATGGAGTATTCAGAAGTACCTGAAGATTGGAGAAATGCAAGTGTAGTACCAATTTTCAAAAAGGGAAATAGGAAGAGTGTAGGAAACTACAGGCCAGTCAGTTTGACCTCATTAGTTTGCAAAGTACTAGAAAAGCTGGTTAAACAGAATGTTCAGATTCATCTTGATAGGCACAACCTTTTAAGGGATACTCAACATGGATTTCGATCTCAAAGGTCTTGTTTAACTAACCTATTGGAGTTCATTGAGTATGTTACCAAAGAAGTAGACAATGAAAGCAGGATGGATGTTGTGTACTTGGACTTTAGCAAAGCTTTTGATAAAGTTCCACATGGAAGGTTAATTCATCAATTACAACAACATGGGATTGTAGGAAAAGTTCTACATTGGATTGAAGCATGGTTGCAGGGAAGGAAACAAAGGGTAGTATTGAATGGATGTAAATCTGGTTGGAAAGATGTTCTGAGTGGAGTGCCACAGGGCTCTGTTCTAGGGCCCCTCCTCTTTATCATCTTTGTGAACAACATTGAAGTAGGGCTGAGGAATAGAGTGTTCAAATTTGCTGATGACATCAAGCTGGTAGGAGTGGCTAACAGCAGAGATCAATCTAGTAATATTCAACTAGATTTGGACGACCTAAAAGAGTGGGCTGATCAATGGCAGATGACTTTCAACTATGATAAGTGTAAGGTTATGCATATAGGGTCTGCAGGCGAGACATTCAGTTATAAAATGGGAGGGAGGGAACTGGATGCTATTGAAGAGGAAAGGGACTTAGGTGTGTTGGTCTCAAAAGACCTTAAAGCAGAAAAACAATGTATCTCAGCTAGAAATAGGGCACTCAGAATGCTGGGACTCATTAATAGAAGTGTGAAATATAAGAGCAGGGAAGTCATGAAAAAGCTGTACTTAGCATATGTGCGGCCCCACTTGGAGTACTCTGTACAAGCATGGAGCCCCTACCTAGAAAAGGATATAGATATGTTAGAAAGAGTCCAGCGCAAAGCCACTAGACTCGTCAGTGGATTAAGTAACTTAGAATATGGAGAAAGGCTTAATGCATTAGATATGTACTCACTCAAGTATAGGAGATTAAGGGGAGACATGATTGAAATGTACAAAATTGTTAGAGGGCTAGATCAGGTCAATTTGAATGATGCTCTGCAGTTTAGAGTATCCCATAGGGGTCATCAATTCAGGTTAGACAAAATGAGGTGCAGGACAGTTAAACGACAACAGGTCTTCAGTCAAAGGGTTGTTGACCAATGGAATAGGCTGCCTGCTGATGCAGTGGGGAGTCCCTCATTGAATGTCTTTAAAAGTAGGGTGGATAAATTTTTTAGACAGGAAAATGTTGTTTTTGAATTATAACTTGTGATGCATGGGATATTGAGTATTTTCACTAGCTATATAGGGTATAACATTATGCTAGTATTATGTTGTACTATATGGGGTGTACCTAGCAGTGGATTTGGCAACTTCCTTTGCGATGTCATACTGATGAGATTGGCTGTGGTGGCACAGGTGGAGGGATTGCATGGGTTTGGAATTGATAGGTGTGAACATGTACTTTCTAATATCTTCTAGACAGGCTTGACCCAGATGGGCCCTTGTGGCCCTTATTAAGCCTTAACACTTTATGACTTTATGACTTTATGATTCCAGGAGATCTGTAGCTGAAAAATCAAGGCGTATTTCGCTTCGAGCCTTGTAGGTCGAGAAGCGCACGCTAATACTATTTTTCTGGCGTGCTGAGAAAGCTAGTCCCATCTCGTCCGCTACTTCTTCCGGGTTAATGATGTCGCGACCGGCCATGTGTAGGGTGGGAAGTGGGAGTGGAGTATACCTTCCAGAAAAAGAAACGCATAATGCAGGACCATACAGATAACAGTGATATGGATCGATTAAATGTGTCGACGTAAGCTTTCCATGTATCTCGTTTCGCTTCAGCGATGGTACGCCTAGCGAATGCTCATGCTTTGCGGAAAGCTGTTAAATTTGGCGTACAACTATTTCTATTAATGGTACGAAAAGCCCTCTTCCTGGCACGCCTCCTCATGCACCTTTCCGACCACCACGGGACGGGTATTCGAACTGAAGTTCCTAATGAACGAGGGATGTGCCGCTGAGCGCTCCGCACAGTTGCCGTCGTAAATACCTCCACGGAAACAACCGGTTCATCAGAGTAGTCTCCGATACTACTAGCTAATACTACATCAGAGTAGTCCCAGGATCTACCTGGAACGCACCCCAATCGGCTCCGTTAAATACGCACTTGGAAGGTCATCGGCTTACAAAAACACGGTTGACAAAACAAGACAGGGAAATGGTCACTGTTATATGGATCATCGACCACGGATCATTCTAAAAAAGTTGCAATTTCTGGAATGCAGAGGGTAAGATCCAGCATCGATTGATTGATTATTTGGGCTTAAGGGCGCATGGACTACTAAGGTCATTTTGCGCCCACAAGGTAACCGAGATCCAGCACCGAGATCTGCCCCGTTGGCAATGTAAAATGGGCTGGCATTCCTGTGCTAAGTACACAGAGTGAAAAATATCGTACAAACCATTCGGCAGCGCGTCCACGGCTCGTTGTGGTGGCTGAGACCCAAAGAGGGTGGTGGACGTTAAAATCGTCGAATACCGTTACCGGTTGAATGAGCTGCCCCACCATCTGGGACAGCTCAGAAAGTGGGAACATCTCACCCGGCGGGAGATATACGCTGCATATGGTAACGGTGTGGCGATATATTTTAATGCGAGCAGCGACACTGAATATTTGAAGATATATATATTTGCTGGAAGGGAACAGAGTTGTGCACGGCAATAAGTACTCGCCATGTGCCACAGTGCGAGGAGTAACATCCCTACGTAACACAGAGTAATTATTCAGGTGAAAATGGGCATCAGGAGACAGCTTAGGTTTTTTGGAGACAAACTACCAATGGTATTCGTAAATGTAAAATGGTTTGGAGGTCGTTGAGGCTGGTTTTCAACCCTCTGCAGTTCCATTGGAGAATACAACTCATACGTCAGACATATAGAAGTGAAAATTGCGAGCTAAAAACGGGGGAAATGAGACCGGGTTAGGTTTCCCTTGTCCCCGCCCTCAAATCCGGAGGCAATCAGCGAGCTTCAGACCGACTCGGCCCAAGGGCGGGAACGTGGTGGGAACGTGGTGGGAACGTGGTGACCCCTCCCCCGGTGGAGAGCTCGATGGTGGCAGACCTCGCTTCTGAGGCCCCAGACGGGGAGGGGCTGGAGGAGGGCCCATTTCATTTATGGATGGAGCCTGTCCCTTCACTCGCCGTCGCGGCGATTGGGTGGCCGTCCTTCATAGTGGAGCCGCCCCAGCTCCCTGGCGACTCTTCTCGCGGGCCCTCTCCGTCTTAGCGAGCCGCGCTCGTTTCGCTTCACGGACGCGACTCTCGGCCTCCGGGTAGTGCATTCGCTTCACGGACGCGACTCTCGGCCTCCGGGTAGTGCAGATTAGTTTTTTTTAAAACAAATAAATCTGATCCGAGTTGTTGCTGGGGTGGCTTCAGGAGCCAGGGTTCTATTACTAAGCAGAGCTTGTTGCGTGAACCCTGGCCCCACCACCCGATCCATGAGCTCCAGTTCAACGGCAGAATTTAGACCGAAAGTTTAACGTGCCGCCAATGCACCGACACAGCCGCCCGGTAGCTCGTCCCCGGCCTTATCGGGCCAGCTGCCAACTGACACTCCCGGCCGGGGGCTAAATGCGAGCGCGAGAAGCGACTCGAACCCTGTGTTGCCAATACAGGGGAGACCGGTGCAGGCCAGCGCTCTAACCAACTGAGCTACCAGAGCTACCACCCTTATTTAGTATCAGGAATTTTGGCTGGTGGTTGCTTGTGTCGGGGCGGCGATGGAGATGCGGAAGCGGAACACGAGAGCGGGGAAGAGCCTGAATCACGGGAAGGAGATAAGGATCAGATAGGGATGAGGTGGACAGGCTGGGTTTGGAGGTGGTGGTGGGGAGTGCGGGAGGCGAGGGTAGGTTGGAGGGCGGATGTGAGATGGGAGGTGGGGATTTCGAGATAGATGGAGGAGCTGGAACCTGGCGGAAAGAACCAAAGGACTCTTTGACCTTTGGACCAGCGTCCACGCCCCACCCTCGGGCGTTGGTCGGGAGGGGAGTCTTTGATGGCCGAACGAGGTTACTTGTGGACGGTGGAACCTCGGTCGCATCAGTGTGGCATTGGCTTGACTGACCTTAACTTACTTGCGACGCAGGAGGCACTCCGAAGGAGCGAAAGAGGGCTGTTAATTGTGCGACGAACTCAGATTCTCTGTCGGGCTGCCTGTGCTGCGAAGAATATGTGCTATTTTTTACTTTGGATGCGCAAGATATTCTTGGATGAGTTTTCTTTCGCAGTGATCTCTTGCTTCGCGAAACGATGCTTTTTGTGTGTGTTTGATGTAAAATATTTATTTCTCTCTGATGTGAGTCGGGCAAGTTCGGTCGAAAAAAGTGTGGGTCCTGACCTGCACCGCAGTTCACGCGCAAGGGGGTCTTCGCGATGCAATTTTCATTAGCGTGTTCGTAGGAGACACAGTTGGCACATGCAGGGCGATTCCGGCAGAATTTGTTGCTTTGGCCGAACTTTTGACACCTGAAACATCTCATGAGGTTCGGGAGAAACAGACGGACTTTTACACGGACGTAACCAACAGGCATTTCAGGCGGAATATCTGTGGTATTGAATGTTAATATCACTTTGTTTGTTATAATCATTTCAGAGCCCCTCTTTGCTTTCATCTTCCTTGCCTCAGTCACTCGGAACTCCGACAAGCCATCCACAATCTCCTCCGGCACTTCCCTCAAACCAGAGCAGTTGATAATGCCTCGTAAAGTATTTTTTGTTTTGTGGGGTTCAATGGTTATTGGAATAATTTCGTCGAATCTACTTTGATTTTTCCGGACGCTGCATCTAAACTCACATTTTTAATACACTTTCCGCTTCTCCTGCCCGCACAAATTCTACCTCCAAGGCTCCTTCATCTTTTCCGCAGCGCACAATTTTTCCAAAACCGGTCACAATCGCCTCGCCTCCGAAATGGTGATAGCGAGGCGAGGGACCTCGTCTTACCTCGAAAGATAAGTAGCAGAGAAGTAGCAGAGAAGATAAGTAGCGCGTGGAGCAGAGAAGCTGTTAGCCCGGTCTCTACGAGAGGGACCAGGGGGGGGGGAATTGTGCTGTGGATGCCATAGTGTGATTGTGTTCTGCTCCTCGAGCGCCCCACCGCAAAGGGCCTACTGGGGGACGCCTGGATCCGCGAACGGGAGGTCGCCAAGTGCCCGAGGAGCTATACGGGGCAGGCAGCGCCTTCGCCCAGCCGGAAGAGAGACAAGTGGCTGGCCCGGGGCGACCAGGCACTTGTCCCGCATGAGGCCTCACGGGCCCGCCCGCCCCTACGGGATATCGGGACCAAAGAGGTGTGTTGATCCCTGTCATAACTAGCACTGTGCGACGGGGGACCTCAACCTCCAGGACTGTCAACACCGGGGGCGGCCCGCGGGGCGCGGCTACCCAGATAAAACTGAGCTGGTGGGTAGGACTGGAGGTCGTCCTACCTGCTCATGACAGGGATAGCTGGTGTTGTAGGGCCTGATGGACATGTACGTTGAGAGACGAGATGGGTGTTGGAATGGGAGCGTATAGTTGGAAGGACGAGTGAGGCACCCTTACTCTCACCATCCGCCGTTATGATGGTCACCGGGCCATTGAGGCACTCAGTTCCTCCCCGCACCTCGGAAAGGTGGTGCCTGATCGGGGAGTTTCGCTTTAGTTTCGTAGCATCATAGTTCCGCGTATTTACCCATTGGGACTAAAATGGAAGATTCTGGTTAAAGTAAACACTTCTATGAGGGAGTTACTGCAAAACAAATTATCGGTCAGCTGTATCAATTAAAAGGAAAACTTCAAGAAAATTGGAAGCTCAAAATCTCGAAAACATCCCCCAAAAATGGGGGGGGGGGGGAGAGCGAAGGTCGGCTTCAGCTTCTTTTTGATTCAAAGAACTTTTTAAAAAAAAATCTTAAAATTGCCTTCAGTAAAAAAAATGCCTGTCGTGATCCTACAGACCCGCAACAATGGCACATTTTCGCGGGAGAAACGTTTGGGGTGGCTTCGGGCCTCACTAGTCGAGCGTTTTCCGATGACACCAACTCCGTTTTCGCGCAATGCCTAGCTTTGAAATTAGAAGGGGTATAAAAGGGTCGCACCCCCGAGACGGGGTGCGAGGACCAGACAGGAAAAACGGCGAGGGTTAAAATTGGCGAAACTATTGCAAAGGCTAGCGCTTTACGATGGACATTCTGGACACGAAGTGCACTTCATAGCTTCAATCAATAATTTGGCGTATCCCGTACATCTCTTATCACACCATCAATACATCAAACCGTGATGCAAAATACGAATGTACTTTGTTCATAAAAGATAGCTCACTCCTCCCTTCGAAGAATATTGCATTATTTTACACAATGCGGTACTCACAAATTCAGCGAAGCCATTAGCCTTCACTTGTAACAGTCGGCCATAAGTTGACCCCTCCCCATCCTCTAAAAATATTGTTCCGGGTCTTCCCGCCGAGGTCAACCGGGAAATGGGAGCGTAACTAGTGACCAACGGAAGTCGCTGGGTAAAGTCCAATTTGTGCGAGTGTGATAAAATAGCCTAAAGCGTCGTGCTCGATGAATGGTGAAAGGTGCGCGCTCGTTGATCCGCCAGGCATCCTCACTGCTGTAAACACAGATCCGGATACACTTACCAATTGAAATACCATACCTAAAAACGATTTTATTCATTCCGACCAATTTTATTACATCATCGGGGACAACGTCTCTGATCCTACAACCAATCTGCTGGTTCAAAGTTGGCGTTCAGAATGAAGCCCTGCATACGACCCACCTCTACAAACAACTCAAAACTGGCAGGAAACGCAATGGGTGACGCGCGAGACGCGCTTCTAAACAAGCCCCGCAGTGCAATACTCGGCCGACGTGCATGCCGCTTCTCAGCCCGCACCGTACGCAACGAGGCATAAATGAATCTCAAGAGAGAACGTAATGAAACCGCCTATTCGCATTCCCCTCAACGAGACCGCAGCGGAACATGTGTCCTGTTGCCACCACGCCGAAACAGCCGCAGAGATCAGGCCAAGACAGCCCGAAACATAGCGAACGCCTCCACCTACACGTACACTTCGCTCGGGATAAAACCGCGTGGACAAAATTTCCCGGTATGTGAAGATGCTTCACCTCCCGGGCGCCGGCGGCGGAACACGTCGGCGTGCTCAAATCGAGAAAATGATCTTGATGGAGGGGGGGGACTGGGGAGTTGTGAAAGTGGGCGCATGGCCGGGATGGACATTCACAGAGGAGCGAGAGCGCGCGGCGGCATCCGCTCAATGCGCACACAGCGCGGTGAACAGCGCCGGCCAGTCTGTCCGCCCAGCTGCTCCCACACTACACGTGTGGGCCCGACGGGCGGGTACAGGTGACAGGTGACCGGCCAGCTGCTCCCACACTACACGTGTGGGCCCGACGGGCAGGTACAGGTGACAGGTGACCGGCCAGCTGCTCCGGCACCACACATGTGAGGCTGACGGGCGGGTACAGGTGACAGGTGACCGGTCAGCTGCTCCGGCACCACACGTGTGGGGCGGGTACAGGTGACAGGTGACCGGCCAGCTGCTCCGGCACCACACGTGTGGGCCCGACGGGCGGGTACAGGTGACAGGTGACCGGCCAGCTGCTCCGGCACCACACGTGTGGGCCCGACGGGCGGGTACAGGTGACAGGTGACCAGCCAGCTGCTCCGGCACCACACGTGTGGGCCCGACGGGCGGGTACAGGTGACAGGTGACCAGCCAGCTGCTCCGGCACCACACGTGTGGGCCCGACGGGCGGGTACAGGTGACAGGTGACCAGCCAGCTGCTCCGGCACCACACGTGTGGGCCCGACGGGCGGGTACAGGTGACAGGTGACCGGCCAGCTGCTCCGGCACCACACGTGTGGGCCCGACGGGCGGGTACAGGTGACAGGTGACCGCCCAGCTGCTCCCACACTACACGTGTGGGCCCGACGGGCGGGTACAGGTGACAGGTGACCAGCCAGCTGCTCCGGCACCACACGTGTGGGCCCGACGGGCGGGTACAGGTGACAGGTGACCGGCCAGCTGCTCCGGCACCACACGTGTGGGCCCGACGGGCGGGTACAGGTGACAGGTGACCAGCCCAGCTGCTCCGGCACTACACGTGTGGGCCCGACGGGCGGGTACAGGTGACAGGTGACCAGCCAGCTGCTCCGCACCACGTGTGGGCCACGGGCGGGTACAGGTGACCGCGTCCGGCCCGACGGGCGGGTACAGGTGACAGGTGACCAGCCAGCTGCTCCGGCACCACACGTGTGGGCCCGACGGGCGGGTACAGGTGACAGGTGACCAGCCAGCTGCTCCGGCACCACACGTGTGGGCCCGACGGGCGGGTACAGGTGACAGGTGACCAGCCAGCTGCTCCGGCACCACACGTGTGGGCCCGACGGGCGGGTACAGGTGACAGGTGACCGGCCAGCTGCTCCGGCACCACACGTGTGGGCCCGACGGGCGGGTACAGGTGACAGGTGACCGGCCAGCTGCTCCGGCACCACACGTGTGGGCCCGACGGGCGGGTACAGGTGACAGGTGACCAGCCAGCTGCTCCGGCACCACACGTGTGGGCCCGACGGGCGGGTACAGGTGACAGGTGACCGGCCAGCTGCTCCGGCACCACACGTGTGGGCCCGACGGGCGGGTACAGGTGACAGGTGACCGCCCAGCTGCTCCCACACTACACGTGTGGGCCCGACGGGCGGGTACAGGTGACAGGTGACCAGCCAGCTGCTCCGGCACCACACGTGTGGGCCCGACGGGCGGGTACAGGTGACAGGTGACCAGCCAGCTGCTCCGGCACCACACGTGTGGGCCCGACGGGCGGGTACAGGTGACAGGTGACCGGCCGGGCGGCGGCATCGGGTGCGATTTGAACTGGTCTCCGAGGCAGACTTTGCACGTGGCTTACGCCTTGGCGGCGGTGCCGACGCCGGCAGCCGGCTGACGCAGTCTCTCCATCTGGGCGGTGGCCTTCTCTACTGCGGCGCGCGCGGCCTCCTGCAGCGACTTGAAGGTGGACGCGTCGCTATAGTTCTGCGGACACAAACACGTCACTCGTTGGTCCGTCGATGGCCAGTTTTCTCCGCACCGGGAGGTTGCGAGTTAAAGACCGACTGTTGGCTGGTCAATGGGCAATGGGGCGCAGCGACCTTTGTGACCGACTCGGTCGCCGCTGGATCAGTGTTCCAAGCCGTCATGCATTGGAGTGATCACCTAATAAGGCCTGGTGGTATGTTGGATATATTGGGGTGGGCACCCTACATGGCGCGGTGGTATGCTGGATACATTGAAGTGGTCACCCCACAGGGCCTGTTGACCCTGTGGGGTGACCACTTCAAAATTACTATCTTTCTTAAAATGCATGGACACGGATTGGACAACATGAACATCCGTTGAATATATGGTAAAAGTGGAAATTATTATTTTTGTTGAAATATGGGAATCAAGTGGGCATCAATTACCTTCCTTGGTATACAATGGTACAAGTGGGCATGTGCATTTTCCTTTGGAATACCTGGGAATACAGTGGGCACCATGTCCTTCCTTGGAATATATGAATATGAAGCGAACATCATGATCCAGTGTCCTAAGATTAGTTTTTCCTGAAATGAAGAATGTCAAGACAAAACGCCAAAAAGGTCATGCGTCGACACATCAACAACATGGTATGTATAAAGGAGTGTTCAGATGTACAAAACCACACTTTTATAACATGCACAGCAAGTTGGAAGGTGACAATATTGGTACACAATATTCTGTTGCAGCAGCTGTGTGCTGCCATGTTTCACCGGATACTATTCAGGAAATCCGTCCAGGAATCGCATCTTCCAGGGGCGAAAACCAGTTTCCACTACGAAGAACTTTACAATTGGACTTTGTGGTTTCAGACCAGTTGTGGAACATCATCAGCACACGGACGCAGCGAACGGGGCAACACATTAGCGACACGGTTCACACCCTGTACTGGCTCGGTGCTGAATCACTGCACGGCTATACAGCCACAACACGCCTCAGGACGATCGGCACCGCGCAGCCGTCCCCACTATCGTCTGCTCACTATCCAGCAACTCATGAACACACGGGCACAGCAATCGTAGCTCACGTCAGCACCGATCACCATGACGAGGTAAGGAACATTTGAATATCCTGCGAGATCGCTCCATAACGCATCGGCATTGTCAGTGCGAGAGGCGTCAAACAGACCGTCAACACATGTTGACAACACACCTGTTCGAATGGCTGCGTCTATTGAAGTGCCCATTTTGAATAACATATTACTGCTCTGGGGGAGTACCTGTTTAGCCGTGCATGGCGGTGTAGTCCGAATGATACGGACACGCGAATGACCAGCAATGCGGGTACGGTTCATGAAAAAGCGACGAGCGGAACATCCTCAAAAAGCTGGTTGGATTGGACTGTGGCTTTACGACGCACTCAGCAGCAGAGGCCATATGGCGTCGCCTGCCTCTCACCCCGGCAGGAAGAGCGTGCATCGCGCGGAAACGAACCCCGTACCGCTGGCTTGCCAGACGCTCAGCTTAACCACTGAGCTACGGATGCCCCATCCACAAAAAGTGGATTTTCATGAAACGAACTAATCGATACCGACTTCAAATAGTCATCACATCACTTCAAAGAGCAGGTGCCGCTGCTGCCACGTGGAGACCGGCGCCAGCCTCACCTGGTAGCAGTAGTAGCCGACGGCGACCAACAGCAGGAGGACGCAGAGTTTGACCAGCAGACGCAGCCAGCCGCCAGTGCGGGCCGCCGCGGCTGGCTGCAGACCGGTGCGGCCGTCCGCCACGTCAGCACTGCCGGCAGTCAGGTCAGGGTCACACCATGTCACAGCTCGGTCAACAGACAGCCACACCAAGTCACAGCTCGGTCAACAGACAGCCACACCATGTCACAGCTCGGTCAACAGACAGCCACACCATGTCACAGCTCGGTCAACAGACAGCCACACCATGTCACAGCTCGGTCAACAGACAGCCACACCATGTCACAGCTCGGTCAACAGACAGCCACACCATGTCACAGCTCGGTCAACAGACAGCCACACCATGTCACAGCTCGGTCAACAGACAGCCACACCATGTCACAGCTCGGCCTACAGACAGCCACACCATGTCACAGCTCCGTCAACAGACAGCCACACCATGTCACAGCTCGGTCAACAGACAGCCACACCATGTCACAGCTCGGTCAACAGACAGCCACACCATGTCACAGCTCGGTCAACAGACAGCCACACCATGTCACAGCTCGGTCAACAGACAGCCACACCATGTCACAGCTCGGTCAACAGACAGCCACACCATGTCACAGCTCGGTCAACAGACAGCCACACCATGTCACAGCTCGGTCAACAGACAGCCACACCATGTCACAGCTCGGTCAACAGACAGCCACACCATGTCACAGCTCGGCCTACAGACAGCCACACTGTGCCACAGTTCGGTCAGCAGCCATACAGTGCCACAGTTCGGTCGACACAGCTACAGTGTCACAGCTCGGTCAACACGCAGCCACAAGTGCTACGGTCAGACCAATACAGTCACGGATGTCAAGGTCAGACCAACACATCCACGGCTGTCAAGGTCAGACCAATACAGCCAGAGCTGTCACTGTCAGATTAGCACAGCCACAGTTGGGGCGGGGATGGCCGAGTGGCTAAGATGTTGGGCTCTGGGTACCGAAGGTCCCGGGTTCGACACTAGCGCCGCTTGGGCATTTCTCAATCCCGCGGCCCACCGGCGGAACAGTGTGGGCGGCGCCATTAGCCGTGAATGTGCATACAGTGCGTCGTGAACCACCCAATAAACACACAAACAGCCACAATCGTCACGCTTAGATCAGCACAGCGAGGCTGTCGCGGTGAGACTGTGAGGCAGTGTGGCACGGTGTCACAGCCACGGCTGTCGCGGTGAGACTGTGAGGTATTGTGGCACGGTGTCACAGCCACGGCTGTCGCGGTGAGACTGTGAGGCAGTGTGACACGGTGTCACAGCCACGGCTGTCGCGGTGAGACGGTGAGGCAGTGTGACACGGTGTCACAGCCACGGCTGTCGCGGTGAGACTGTGAGGAAGTGTGGCACGGTGTCACAGCCACGGCTGTCGCGGTGAGATTGTGAGGCAGTGTAACACGGTGTCACAGCCACGGCTGTCGCGGTGAGACTGTGAGGCAGTGTGACACGGTGTCACAGCCACGGCTGTCGCGGTGAGACTGTGAGGAAGCGTGACACGGTGTCACAGCCACGGCTGTCGCGGTGAGACTGTGAGGCAGTGTGACACGGTGTCACAGCCACGGCTGTCGCGGTGAGACTGTGAGGAAGTGTGACACGGTGTCACAGCCACGGCTGTCGCGGTGAGACTGTGAGGCAGTGTGACACGGTGTCACAGCCACGGCTGTCGCGGTGAGACTGTGAGGAAGTGTGACACGGTGTCACAGCCACGGCTGTCGCGGTGAGACTGTGAGGAAGTGTGACACGGTGTCACAGCCACGGCTGTCGCGGTGAGACTGTGAGGAAGTGTGACACGGTGTCACAGCCACGGCTGTCGCGGTGAGATTGTGAGGCAGTGTAACACGGTGTCACAGCCACGGCTGTCGCGGTGAGACTGTGAGGAAGTGTGACACGGTGTCACAGCCACGGCTGTCGCGGTGAGACTGTGAGGAAGTGTGACACGGTGTCACAGCCACGGCCGTCGCGATGAGACTGTGAGGCAGTGTGGCACGGTGTCACAGCCACGGCTGTCGCGGTGAGACTGTGAGGCAGTGTGGCACGGTGTCACAGCCACGGCTGTCGCGGTGAGACTGTGAGGAAGTGTGACACGGTGTCACAGCCACGGCTGTCGCGGTGAGACTGTGAGGAAGTGTGACACGGTGTCACAGCCACGGCTGTCGCGGTGAGACTGTGAGGCAGTGTGACACGGTGTCACAGCCACGGCTGTCGCGGTGAGACGGTGAGGCAGTGTGACACGGTGTCACAGCCACGGCTGTCGCGGTGAGACTGTGAGGCAGTGTGACACGGTGTCACAGCCACGGCTGTCGCGGTGAGACTGTGAGGTAGTGTGACACGGTGTCACAGCGAGGCTGTCGCGGTGAGACTGTGAGGCAGTGTGACACGGTGTCACAGCGAGGCTGTCGCGGTGAGACTGTGAGGAAGTGTGACACGGTGTCACAGCGAGGCTGTCGCGGTGAGACTGTGTGAGACACGGCTGTTACAGTGAGACACGGCCACGGCTGTCGCGACCACACCAACAATCACAGCTGCCACGACTAGTCCAACACAATCGGTTGTCACCGCCAGACCAGCACAGCCGCAGCTGCCCCCCCCCACATCATTGGTCGGATCTAGCTCAACATATACAAAGTCGTGTCGCATGAGACCGTTATGACGCCAATTTCGCCATTGTACTACTAAACACGTTTCGACGTGACACACCTAACGAAAGAAGCCCGCACTATTTTTAGAACCACCTGATGCGGTTGACGGCCACGGACTTGGGGAACAGGTAGTCCTCCTGCGCGTACGAGCCGCGTACGTCGCGAACGCCGCGGCGCGGCGACGGCTGGTCGTCCCAGTCGCGCAGGAAGACGGCGCGCAGCGACTCGGAGCGCGGGTCCAGGCCTGACGTGTCCACCGTCGGCGAGTCCACCGCTGCGACAGACCGCCGGCAACGTCAGCGGGACGGGGATACACCAGGGCGGTGATGCGAGCGGGCCGGGGCGAATCCAGGGCGGTGACGCGACCGGGTCAGGGCGAATCCAGGGCGGTGGCGCGAGAGGGCGGGGCAGTGACGTCAGCGGGGCGGTAGCGTCTGGACGGGCGGTCACGGTGTGGTGACTTGGCTGGCTATTTGAGTTTTAGGGAGCATCGACCAGGTTTGGTCATTTAGTGTCTACACGGTGTAGTGACAGCGCACATTGCAGTGTCGATATCGCCAGCATGGCCGTGCGCGCATCAGCGTGACCCATATGGAAGGTGATCAGGTCAACACAGACGGCAATAAATATATTATCAGATCGGATGCAGGCAGTGGTACGCCAAATCCGAGCGGATATCTATGTGATACACTAATCAGCCAGCAGAGGCGGGATAAATATGCCCTGGCCAATGATGCAGGCACAAGACGATGCGAAGTCACCAGTTGATTATCGGCTGCGCAGTATAATCCTTCGAGGAAAGTTTTGCTATGTAGACCGGAATAAGATATGCTGACATTGTGCTCACCAATGACCTATCCTGTATGCGCCGAGATGCAATTTTTCCCCCAAGTCACTGTCAGATCACCAATTGAAATAGTTCTACATTGAAATGGACACTTCTCAGTGATCATTTTCACATACAATTACTTCCGAGTCAAATACATTCATAAGCCCCTTCTGAAGTAGTGAGGTAAGAACCGACATCACGAACACTGTGGCAGGCTGGCAAAACTAACCTACACTACAGTCAAGTGATTGCCATTTTGTGGCGGGTGCAGTCAACCCAGGGCGCACTAAGCCAATGACATACCATTACATCACAGTCGCTATATCCTCACTCGAAATTCAGGTATAGGCTATACAATTTTGCATTCTTCTCATTACCCGTTGATAACTCCAGTTTATCTAGCTATTTTCTTTTACTAAATTGAATCCGAATGTTGGCCGGAGGACTTTACGGAATAGCGGCGAGCGCAGACTCCAGCGCTACGAGAACTCGACTGAACTTCATTTCTACATTTGCGAATTTTTAGTTCAACAGAACTCAGACGGAGCGTTCAATGTTCCGCCAACACACCGAGACGCCCAGCACGCGGTGACGCTCCGGCCTCGCCGAACCAGTCGCCAGTTGTCCTCGGCTGGGGGCTACACGCGAGCCCAGTGTGCTTCGTGGACTCGAGGCATGCTTTGCCAGGACATAACGAACCAATGTAGGTACCAGCCGAGCCATCGTTGCAAAATCGGAACCAATCCACACAGCAAACACCACCAGAGTTTTTCCGTCGCAAAAGCAGAATTGCAGCGCCCAGCTCCCGACGATGACTGAAGCACCGCACACCACCAACCAATGGCAAACTGCGATCTGCGATCTCGACAGGTGGCAGCACGGCATGGGAACCGCTGCCAAAGGCGCGACCAGACTTTGCCAGCATCGTCAAAGGATAAACCCAGAAGAGGAGCGCACGATAGGCGCGACCATTTGCCGACATTTAACCGCACGGAAAATCGGGTGTTAGCATCGTCGAGGGCGCTGTCATGTTCTGCAGATTTGGTACCACCATGGACCGAAAGGGGGTTAACAACTTGTGGCACAAAAACGACGCGATCAGCTCCCGGTTACGAGTGACGTAATTAGCCAGAGACAGTCCCCATCTCTAACTCACACCCGGGAGTGGATATTGCAACCTTTTCTACGACACGACAAAAGTACTAAGCGACGACAATTAGCCACGTGGCAAGCCACCTAACAGGACCCTTCTCCCACGGATAAAAGCAAAGCACATCACTTTCGATAATAGCAATTCCCAGCGCGGCAGACATATCGACACACGATTTGTATCAGTACATACTTGCACAAATCATCAACTCATACAGTCTCTGGTGAGCACTATAATTACGGACCACGTGACTAGCCAACGTAATAACGAGTGCTACACGGCAGACTCGGCCAGCAATACATGTAGAGAACAGAAGACTCTTCTCGTCTGATGACTCAAGAGTAATATTCGCGGCAAGAGCAGTGATCATGCATAGCCTGGACAGGATACCAGCTCAGTCAAACAAAGCAACCATTTGCCGGTGTACAGTGATGAAGCGAAGCAGACCTTACACGAACACATACTTAGATAATAGGCGTCAAAAGTCAAACAATGGGTGTTGCCAAATAGCTTTCCTTTTGAGCGGAATCGCGATGATAAAACATTCGAAAGCAGCAGCATAGAAGTGCGAAGCATAGCGAAGAACTGACATGTGAACTTATGCAAGGACGTTCTCAACATCAGCTTTGATCAGCATTATATATGAATAATGTTGCTGCCGCCCCGGTTGGTCAGTTGGTTAGAGCGCCGGCCTGCACTCGTCTCCACTGTCCTGACAATATATGGTTCGAATCACTTCGCGCGCTCGCATTTATTCCCGGGCTGGGAGGGTCAGTTGGCAGCTGACCCGATGAGGCCGGGGACCAGCTACCGGGCGGCCGGGTCGGTACATTGACGGCACGTTAAACATTCGGGCAAAATTCTGCCGTTGAACTATAATTCAAGGATCGGTTGGTGGGGCCAGGGCTCACTCAACAAGCTCTGCTCTGCAACAGGACCCTGGTTCATAAAGCCACTAAAGCAAGAACTCGGATTAAATTTATTTAAACAACAAAAGCAAACAATGCAATTTCGTCGATCAAACTAACATGATACACACCAATCAGTTTGAGATAATCGTTCCATAATCCATTGCATTTTTTTAAAACAAAATATAAAATGATAACCAAATCTCAACGTAATGTTAGAATACAGATAGTCGAATAGCCCAGAGCGCTCAGATCGTTTCAAAGCATGAAAGCGGCAAATAGGCAACCGCAGCCGATCTCCAGAAACGACAACAGCTGGCACCAAAAGCAGTTGAAAAATTACCTCCTGGTGACTTGTAACTGTATCCATCTGCAAAGACATAAAATATAGCCCAAATGTTACGTCAAAAGCACAAAAACACAGTACTGGCTTGAAAGACATCCTCAACAAGCCAATCGGTCCTAAACGTCGCAAACGATGGCAACACATACGTCGCGCAGCTGACGCTCGCTCCATCACACACCACTTATGTTCACCAGAAGTGTCACTGAAGGCGCCCAACGAACAGGAGCAATACACCGTACCGTATATCAGACACGGGATTCGATATTAGACATACCGCTTCGACAGATAATCTGTGAAGCAACTAAAACTGCCATCTGCTGGCGAACAGTGGAAACGTAACCATACTCCGTAAGGCGCGCTATGCAGGCAAGGGCATTGCGCCCACGCGCCATTCCGTTGTTGGACAAGGATTGCAATTAACTTCGCGGAAACATTACTAGGAAAGTTAACACGGGTAAACGATGCTAGTGTAGTGTAATTATGCATGAAGAAACGACTTAAACCCTAATAAACATTACTTTTTTTTCAAAGTGGCGAGAGTTGAATGTAGCACAGCGATAAAGTATTCATGAAATAGGGTGGAATGCACCACTTTCTGAACACTCAATCGACATACTTCTCCGAGAAGTATCGACATCCTGCTCCTTGATGCATGCTTATGAATCTTCGTGTCTCCTTTCTAACAGTATCTCCTTTATAAATAGCATGTGCACGCTCTCAATAAGGAATGGTGATACACGAGCATTTCGCATGCAATTACAGGTAAAGGGATTACGTGTAATGTGGTGTGGCATACGATACCAGTTTATAGCATTTCTCGTTATCCCGAATATAGCTCTTCTTAAATTATGAATCTCAAAACAAATGATAAAGATACAGTCATAAGTACCTACACCATGGGCTCAAATTTGAGTCTGAAAGACGTCAAAACTATTTTGAATGATACTAATTCCATGACAAATTTCGGCACCCTACTGTGCGCGTTTCGACACCCCACACCTAACGAAAAACCATAAACAATTTTTAACCGTGATGTAGCAAGACTACCGAAATATTAGCGGTCACGCCTTTTCTCTCTGATCCACCAGCGGACTCGGGGACAAAAGTGACGGGGAATCCACACAGGCATTTTGCCCCCACCATAGGGCGGGATAAACATCTCACATAATACCACTAAACATGCCATTTACTCTCTCCCCATCGAAGAGATATGTTCTGAGTATGCGACTGCGGAACAGCCGTCCCCTCAATTCCAACGTTTCCCCCAATAAACATACAAGGGATTTGCAGCTTGTCAGAGTTGGTGAAGAACCAACTGATTGTCCAGTCTACAATTCTGGAAGTTACCAATGCATTCCCGCGTGCGGAGGTACACATTCTCCCGAAATGCATTGCCCTGAAGTTGAACATGAATACCCATGCGCCGAGGGGACGAGTAGTCTAAGGGTAAGTTGCCCGTCTTACAATCCAAAGATTGTGGGTTCGAGTCTCACCTATCGCTACTCTTCGCCCGCGACCAATCGGCGTGAGAGATTGGCGACGCTACATGACTCAACGGTCGACGTGTCGGAAAACCAATAACCATCACCACCTCCACGCCGAAGCCAAGCAAGGAATTGTATACCTTTTTCCTGCAAAACCTGGAATATACCGGGGGTGGGGGGCGTGACCGGTCCGGCGTCACTCACAGAGTCCGTCGCCGATGTGGCGCTGGCGCACACTGTGGCCGACCGGCAGGTAACTGAGCCTGTCTGCGGGCATCGCCTCGTCCTCAGTGTCGGAGTACTCGTCCTCTTCGCCCCCGCCGCCGCCGCCGCCGCCGCCGTTGGTGACGGTCGTGGTGCGCGTGGTGTACGTAGCCACGTGCTGCTCCACGCCGCCTGTGCCGCCGCCGCCGCTGCCCAACAGCTTGGACAGCTTCCGCTCGTACAACCTGCGCGTGGAACCTGCAGAATAGGACGGGTGATGGTGGGCCAGGGCAGAAAATGATTTCGAGAATGAAGCTTCATTGGGCAGCGTCAAAAATAGTAATGTCATGGATAATTGTCATCAATAGCATTATAAACAAGGGGAGAATGGACTATAGAACCCACAGTAAGAGGAGACGGAAAACAATAAGCACAATATATGCTAGTCTATATATGAATGCCTAGTGCATAATTTTGTCACACAGGTATTCAAACGTTGGTGCTGCACCCCTAGCAACTAATCTATTTTTAGGCCAAGATCACAAAATACAATTGGAAGTGACACCATGTGTAGAGAATCGTCACATTGATCATACCATTTAAATGCATACATTTGAATAATTCAACTTTTTTCCTTCAAGTAGCATTGCTTAGCTTTACTCACCAGTCTTATGATATGGAAGTTTGCGATACGAATACTCCCTTTCACATTCATGTCTGAATATATTTCGGGATACAGAGCAAGGAACGTGGCCCGAAACACACACGGGTGCATAAATATTGGTGGCCAACCAGAGTACATCCTAGCACGTGCTTTGCACGCTCTTCGATTGATCACTGAGTGGGAGTGGGTTCGGGTTCGATTGAGCACCGAGTCGGAGGTGCACACATGGGGCGTGCGTGGAGACCGCTTACCAGCTCACCCGCCCACCACCAGGCCACTCACCAACGATCGGGCCGACGTGCACCCCGCGGGAGCGGAGCTGTTCCAGCAGCTCGTCATTGTTGAGGTCGGCGACGTCAGTGGACAATGATGACACGGAGCCCTGTGGAATGACATGCGGGTGGTAGGCTCGGTCACGCACATGTCGACACAATGAGGCGCATGTGAACAGCGACGAAAAACAAACAATAGCAGGTATATTTACTTGAAGAGCTTGAAGGCAGTAATCTCTTTTAAAATAACATTTACACAGTATCAGATGCAGTAGCCTATCCAAATTGGCGGCATGCACTTTCGTATCATCTTTTTGCTCTATACATATTTGTGCATGTCTATCTCTATGCTTGTTTCTTATATGAGATAAAATAATTATTGCCATTTGCAGCAATACCATTTTGATATTCCAAAAGCGTTTTGCATGTCATAACATAACCTTTGCAATCGAACTGCATTTACTGGTTGCAGAAAATACAATGAATTAATAGTGAGCAGACACAGTTATTTCAGCATAGATGTGATGTGTTGACAATTCTTTTCCATGTGATAAATCTGACATTCAAGGCACAATACAGTTTGTGAGAAATGGATGAACTGGTGTCCTTTCACCCCATAAGGCTAATTATAATTGTGAAAAGGGTGCAACACCATGGGCTCCTGCTCCATCTCCCCAACAACTATGCCACCACCAGCATGAACAGGGAGCAGACAGAACAACAAATAAGAAATAACAACTTAGCATGACGTCGTATAGCGCGGATCGAAAATGCATGACGTGACGGGCACGTTTCCTCTGAGGAGCGCCTCCTGCTGACAAATTCGCCGAACCGGAGGGGGGGGGTCGTACCCTAGCACCTTTTGATCTTAGGACATCTTTTTATTTAAAGAAGGGACTAACTTAGACGGATGGGTGCCACCTTTCCATTCTACACACCTATAGTGCACCTTCTGTATCCGTCCCTGACATATTCGCGAGCAACGCCCTGCAGAGCCTCTGGCACACCGGGGGAGGGGGGGGGGGGCTCAACTGCCCGTTACCACGCGAGAAGACGGAGGCGATGATCGGCGAAAACAGCACCGCCTGTGGTCAACGATGGGCGCAGATATTCCGACATCGTTGCTCAAGCCATCCACGCATACAAGCACTAAGCAACACGAAGTAGTTAATTAACATTGAGCAGGCACGGCACCGGCATATGCCTCACACACGATGTCTACGACAGCTTCTTCATCACTACCATCGTCGTCAACCAGGTGGGCATAATGTCCTTCACACACAGCAATGCGTACTAAATGTGGACAATTGCGGGGCATGGGTCACATTCAACCAAAGTCCTGTTCAAAGAACATGCAGATAGTGACCCTCTGTCAGCTGAAAAACCTTGGGTTAATTTACAACGCATTGATCCGCTAGGTCATATAGCGTCGCCAACCCCTCATGCCGATTGGTCGTAGGTGGATACAGTACATGTCGTTGGTTGTGAGATTCGAACTCACAATCTTGCGACCACGAATCCGACACTCTACCAAATGAGCTAGCGCGGACTCAACAAAACCCTCGCACAAGATGTCTGCGATGCTTCTTCGTCATCAGCATCGTCCCACCAGGTGGGCAAGTGCTAGTCTCCATTTCCAAACATTTGAGCCATGCATGATGTTGAGAGTGGGAGATAAAAGGCACTCCTGTGACCTGGCTCGTGGCTAGTGGCGTCGGGCGCCACCAGCTGGCACACCAGTCTCCGTTTGAGCTCAGTCTGCTGAAAACAGCAAGCTGCAGCTCCCCATCTCCCTTATGGTAAGGAGCTATCCCTCAAGCAAGGGAAACCACCTTTTCAGGCAGGCTATGGTACATGCTACACACACTATGTTCAACAGATTTCTCAGTCAGAAATGAATATCCTAGAAATAAGTACCCTTTGGAACAAAGGGTGCCCCTTCAGCGAACTTCAGGGTACCCTTCCCCAGCTTGGCAAATTTTTATGCGCCACTCTGAGGAAATGCCAGTGCCAATTCCCAATGATAATTACTGGATCTGCCATGGGTAAGTGCAATCATATGGTCTTAATATGGTCATTAAGTTGTTATTCAGGATTCAACACACTTGTTTTAACAGGTGCAGATACATGTTCTAAACACCACTGCTTGGTTAGGGAACACCCATAAAATCACCTGTGTTGTTTTCTGAACACCTTTGTTATCCAATAAAGATGGTATTTAATACACCTGAGCCCAATACAACATGATTGCACAATCACACAGCTTCACTGCAGATCTTGTTACACATGTTATTAGTAGCCGGTAAAATACAGGTGTAATTACAAAAATATTAAAGGTTACTTCCTTGTGTTCTTCTTTAGCCAACTGCCCCAAAATGACTGAAATGGCAGTTGCGGATTTGGGTTCATTCATATACAAATAATTGGTTCCACTGTGAGATTGAAACCTTGCTTTCTCAGTAGGGAAAGGTTGATTGTTTATAGCTGCCACCATTTTTTGTTATTTATGTCCCAAACATAACACATAAGATGTGCAAAGGAAGGTGTTTGGGAAACAGAACATGTTCCCATATCCCTTTCTTTCCCTAGGTACCTCAGTAAGGCTACATGTCATCATAGCTTGATTTTTTTTGGAAGTTTGTATTATTATCATAAATACCATACTTTTTAACACTATTAAAACAATGCCACCTGTTTTCTCCACAATGATGCTTCAAGAAGGAAATTATGAATATCTCACCTATTAATTCCTTCAAAAGCAAATGCTAGCATACCCTGGAAAAAATGGCAAATAACTTCTCTGGGAATGAGTGGTTAGAAGATTACAAACTTGCATGATGGTCCTCAAATGTTTAAAAAAATTGCATAGGTGCTGGAGTGCAACTTGCACAGAGCAAAACCATTCTTACACTGATATGCTTGAATGCATGTGGCTCGTCTGCTGACTTTTCTGTTTCAAGTTCCAATTTCAAGACTCAAAAATCACATATGATAACTCATATAAAAATATAACCCAACCTAACCTAGACCAATTGATGGAATACTTGGGCTTAAGGGCACGCTGACTGCGAGGTCATTTAGCGCCCATAACCTAGACTAAGAAAACATCATAAAAATGATATGTTATTGTTGTGTCCTGAGCACAGCCCACCTAGCGGCCGAGTGAGAAACTCGGGATTTCACGCCCAGCCGGCAGACAGGTCATCCGGTGACCCCTGCCGGCCGGCGGCAGTGATGTGGCGTGAGGAGCCGAGAGCGGACTGTTGTCGGAGCGTTGGATCGTGCTTCGCGTGGATGTAATACTAAGTGTCTTGCCCGCCGCTGGTGCGTGTCTGTGACCGATCGGAAGAGGAAGGAAGGGATAGAACAGTTATAACATAATATAATCAAACCTAATCTACCCAGAACCAGAATCACCCCAAACTTCAGACACCATAAAATCTTGACAAACATTGCTAGCACAGCCATTAAAGCTAAAAGCATAGCAAGGAACATCCAGCCTTGACCAAAGCTTCTGGAAGCATGTGGTTGCAAATGTTCTGTTTCAGGAATGAACAAGGAAATATGCCAGAAGCATACGATTTTTTCAAGATTAATTAATTGAATGCATGCAGTGTTGAATTTGTTCTTTATCACATCTGTGACATGCCAGGTACAGATAATTATATGCAATTGGCTATATTTGAAGAGCAAAGACTATGATGAAGTACATGCCAATGCAATGCCTAGACAGGTAGATAGGCAGGTATGTACCTACCTACCTATTCCTGTCAACTGAAAAGTAATCATTTGCAGATGAGTGGTCCCATCATCTTAAGCATGTTCAGAACATTTTATGAAAAAAACATTCTGAAGAATCAAGTCACCTTGATTTGCAATAACACTCATTGGTAGGCAGGTAGGTAGAGTAAAACTTGGGCCAAACTTGGGCCACTTTTGGTCTTCAGAAGTGATGTGCTGTGACTTGAACTGGTTGTAAAAAGAGAAGTTTCCAGACTAGCAACATAAATGAACTCTCCTTACTTTGCAGGAACTATTTTCTTCCCTTAAAAAATACCTAGCACATATACATAGGCACACTGGAGGGGGTTTTGGCCCCCCATAAGACCAAAGTGCCCTTTTGACCGAAGTGCCCTCTTGGCCAGAATGTCCCAAATTTAGCCCCCAAATCACATGCCTTATGTGCCCCACCTGTGCCCTTTCCTGTCCTATGCCTGTCCCAATTAGGTGCCCTTTTGATCTAAAAGTGCCCTGTGTCCTGCCCTATGCCCTGCCCTGCTCTGTGCCCTGCCTGGGGTATGCAAGGAACTTTTGTCACTACTTGTATTGTGCTACATATTTGTGTACATGTCACCTGCCTCCAGGGCCATCACCTTCATGTCAGCTGTTATCATCCTTTCCAGAAATCCACATCCTGCATACTTTTACATCAAAGGTAAGTGGGCAACCTTCATCTCACAACATAACGCATGCAGGCTGCATGTTTAAAAAAATATATTATTGTAAATACAAGGGTTCAGTACTATAACATATGTGTCCCATGGAAAATTCAAACCCCCTGGTCAGCAAACCTTCCAGTATGCCCTGAGCCACAAGTACCCTTTTGGAGCCAGTCAAGTGCCCTTTTTGGTCTGCCCCCCCCCCCCCTATGGAAAATCCTGGGTGTGCACCTGCACATATAGTCATTAAATTTGATGGAAATTAAAGAATGGTGAGGCAATGCACTCCCTGAAACAATGCTTCCCTAACTTGGGCAAATATCCAGTTCCATGCTCAACTCAGGCTGCTTTGCTATATTCTGAAGCCCAACTTGGGCCACTTGGTTAATTTCGAAGTATAACATTTTGTTTATTAAATGATAATTTGAAGAGTGGAAATGAAAGATTCACATTTTCTGATGTCTGTTCAGTATTTTTTGGGTTGGGGTAGTGGGTACTGGGGGCAGGGGTGGGGGAAAACTTCCTCCCAAGGGAAGTGTTTCCAAGACCAACATGGCACCTTTGGTGGCTGGAAGGAAAGCTTTGCTGTTCTCAACTGGGGGAAGGGATGCAGTGACATTCTGAGGAGGGTCCATGCTACTGCAAGAGGCTGTTTGGTCCAACCCCCTCCCCACCATCTTTCTGGTCATATTGTCACACCTTGTCTTGGGGGTTGATACAACCTGCACTCCAATCTCTAAACTAAGCATCATATGAAAATGAGAGATGTCATCAGAAAGTGCACAGGTGGGGCCAGAATAGACCAATGAAATTCCCTCCCCCAAATGACATCACAAGGCCAGAGCACCTAGTTTTTCATGACCTACATCATATTTCTAGCTCTTGGGAGTTCATTTTGGGAGATATTTGATTACAAATTGAAATCAATAAAGGAAGGTGAAATCAACCATGACCATAACATGTTTGCCCACCCCAAATAAAATTCCCTACTTTTATTTAATTTCATAATTTTGAGTTCTCTCTTTTCTTTAATTCTCATTTTCCTGATGAGTAGTGGACCAAAAACATTGTTCAAAGATTTGGTGTATTCCTGCTCAATGGGTTTTTCAGTGATTGCACCCCACACAGTGGAAAAGCCACTCCCTGATGAGGTTACAGAGGCGGCCCCTGACAAGGAAGCTGGGTGATCAACAAATAGGTGGTGGAGGTCCCCCACAAGGTGGTGGTGATGGCAGAAGTTCTCCTTCCAAGACCTTTGCTGTGCCCAGTGGGGGCACAGGAAAGGTCTGCAATTAGGTGCTGGTACCTGGTATAGTGACACAGGAAGGCAAAGTGGTAATGGTCTCATCACTTCCTGACATCATATTATCTTCATTTTCCATCAGAGAAGTCTCTATATATGAAAAATGTAAAATACACAACCATACTGCAATGCTCAATGTCTCACAAGCACAGCATTGACAAAAACAGAAAGCTAGCCACATCCTTCCAATGAATTGGGATGACATTTTACAGGGAAAATGTGCTTTGTCCCTGACTCAGGCCCAGGGTGGGAATTAAGGCACTTCTTAAGAGATTTGATCTCTTAAAACATTTTTGCACTCCGGATTCATACTGGATAGAATGGGCTCCACATGTACTCCGAAACAAACATGCAGAAGGAACCAAAATACCACTACAAGTTTAATACAAGATTGAAGAAAATATCCACCAAACATGTTATTCTACTTATGGTTACCAAATAACTATACACTTTTCATACCATCAAGCACACAGACAGCAACAGAACACACACACCACACAAAACCACAACCAGCAGAAACACAGATGACAACGCACCAAACGTCGCGCCTGCGCATTGAATATGGTGGCCTCCAGTTGCTACGAATTCGGTCAGTGCATCTCCAGAAACCTGCTTTCGAGTCACCCTATAGTGGGAAAAACTGAGTGTTTTAAGAGATGCTTCTGGAGTGCAGCAGAGGCCGCCGATCAGAATTAGCTGCGTTAGCATTTTCTGTTACAAAAACTGTTCTTCAACCAATCAATGCAATATATTTTTTTAATGACGTCATAACCATTAGCAACTTTGAACACATGCTTTGAACACTTAACAGTGCTATGCTGCAAACATGAAACCTTGACTGATCCTTTGCGCACATCCGTCGATTCCAACTGGGTGTGAGGTAGTGGTGTTGGGTCCATATTGTGCAGGGAATTGGCTGCGTATGTAGGTAGGTGTGCACTCTGAGCTGAGTGTGAAGTGTGAATCATTTGTGCTTTTAATTTTGCCTAGCATTGTGCTGAGACCAACAGTGAAAGGAAGGCACATTGCTCCTGTGAGTTATGAGACAAAGCTGAGCTGATCACGATTCTCTGTCTTGTGGTGCGATCCATTGCTCACTTCTTTGTTTCTATTCTTTGATGTGACCAAAAATGATGTGTATTACTTATGCATATTACGTAGGCACTGACTAGGTACATATGGTTTTCTTGTCAGTTACCGACAAATAGATTCCATGCATGAAAAATAATATGTGCATGAAAATGTACTCTGGAAGAAATCTGTTTGCACTCCGACTCCAAACCCGGAAACCAGGTTTCCCACCCTGCTCAGGCCACCCAGCCTGAGTTGAGGAGTGAAAAATGATTGTCCCCCAACTCGGGCCATCATACAAAATGCAATATAACTATTAAACGTGCAAACAACCACACTGCAAGAGCTCAGTTATCTTAGGTTCCTGTGAGTCAGAGTCTGCACCAATCTGCAGTAGAGGGACCTGTCCAGTGTTCTGTCCTCTGGTTGGTCATCTGTTACATATCATGTGATTGGCTCAACTTGAGGCAACAGAAGAAAGATCAAATGACATAATAGTTTCATTTAACATGGTCATCAGAGTTTTGGTCTGGGACAAGGGGGTTGGAAAGCGTGAGTGGCACGTGTAAAGCATTTTACCCTACTAGGTAGGTAGGTAGGTAGATAGGTAGGTACCTACCTACCTGCCTGTCTACTGCACACCCACCTCGTCTCCATTTACTTGCTTCTCAACTCCGTCATCATCACTAGAAAATTCTCCAGCAGCCTCATGAATATGGGATACATGTTCTTGGTACATCTGAACCAATTTCTCCTTCTTGGCGCTTGTCGGTGGAGGTTTTACGCCATGATTTACAAGCTCGTTAATAAGCTGACCCTTAGTTAGGGACGCCATTTCAATTTTACTTTGACTGGCAATAAACAATCAATCACTACCTACCGATCCAACTCAATGTAGGTAAGCAATTGACCTGAATATGCTCAATACTGAAATCAGCTAGAACAGTTTTTTAATGATCAGAACCTCAAACTCAACAACACCACACCCCGGCGTTTTTCGGTATACAATACACACTGCATGGAAAAGCGCGCACACAATTTTTACAATTAAGACGCACTCATTACAGTGACCTTTTCACGCCTTTCGCTGATTGGTTGGTTGATTAGACATCCTTGCCAATTTGGTTAATATATTAACATTAATCACTCTTAGTATTAGAAACCTTAATACAAATTTTTATTCACAATGAGATTTTCTAGCATCTAAATCCTAGGTGCTACTGTTAGCGTGTCTAAAATACAATGCAATTTTCCAACATCCCATTCCATTCAGTACATTGACTTCCGCCGCCATTTTGTTCATGTTCGGGAGCCCATTGCGCGCTGCCGGGTGGTGGTTGGGTGCGACTTGAAGTGTTGTATCCGACGTTTTATTGAGCGGACTTGTTATCATTGACGTTTTTCGGATAATTTGGGTACTCATTCTGAAAAGGAGGTCGTTCCAGTACGAGTATATTTCTCTTCACTTAAGTACTCGTAAGTGCCTATGTTAGGCTGGTTTGGGTTTATGGTTTTTAAACTTGTATTTCAAACTGGAGATTCTGAGGTCATAAAGTCATAAAGTCAAAGTGTTAAGGCTTAATAAGGGCCACAAGGGCCCATCTGGGTCAAGCCTGTCTATTCCAAACCCATGCAATCCCTCCACCTGTGCCACCACAGCCAATCTCATCATAAAGTCATTAAGTCATAAAGTGTTAAGGCTTAATAAGGGCCACAAGGGCCCATCTGGGTCAGCCTGTCTAGAGATATTGAAGTACATGTTCACACCTTCCCGTCAAGCCTGTCTATTCCAAACCCATGCAATCCCTCCACCTGTGCCACCACAGCCAATCTCATCAGTATGACATCGCAAAGGAAGTTGCCAAATCCACTGCTAGGTACACCCCATATAGTACAACATAATACTAGCATAATGTTATACCCTATATAGCTAGAGAAAATACTCAATATCCCATGCATCACAAGTTAGAATTCAAAAACAACATTTTCCTGTCTAAAAAAATTATCCACCCTACTTTTAAAGACATTCAATGAGGGACTCCCCACTGCATCAGCAGGCAGCCTATTCCATTGGTCAACAACCCTTTGACTGAAGACCTGTTGTCGTTTAACTGTCCTGCACCTCATTTTGTCTAACCTGAATTGATGACCCCTATGGGATACTCTAAACTGCAGAGCATCATTCAAATTGACCTGATCTAGCCCTCTAACAATTTTGTACATTTCAATCAGAATTTTTTTTATGTCTCCCCTTAATCTCCTATACTTGAGTGAGTGCATATCTAATGCATTAAGCCTTTCTCCATATTCTAAGTTACTTAATCCACTGACGAGTCTAGTGGCTTTGCGCTGGACTCTTTCTAACATATCTATATCCTTTTCTAGGTAGGGGCTCCATGCTTGTACAGAGTACTCCAAGTGGGGCCGCACATATGCTAAGTACAGCTTTTTCATGACTTCCCTGCTCTTATATTTCACACTTCTATTAATGAGTCCCAGCATTCTGAGTGCCCTATTTCTAGCTGAGATACATTGTTTTTCTGCTTTAAGGTCTTTTGAGACCAACACACCTAAGTCCCTTTCCTCTTCAATAACATCCAGTTCCCTCCCTCCCATTTTATAACTGAATGTCTCGCCTGCAGACCCTATATGCATAACCTTACACTTATCATAGTTGAAAGTCATCTGCCATTGATCAGCCCACTCTTTTAGGTCGTCCAAATCTAGTTGAATATTACTAGATTGATCTCTGCTGTTAGCCACTCCTACCAGCTTGATGTCATCAGCAAATTTGAACACTCTATTCCTCAGCCCTACTTCAATGTTGTTCACAAAGATGATAAAGAGGAGGGGCCCTAGAACAGAGCCCTGTGGCACTCCACTCAGAACATCTTTCCAACCAGATTTACATCCATTCAATACTACCCTTTGTTTCCTTCCCTGCAACCATGCTTCAATCCAATGTAGAACTTTTCCTACAATCCCATGTTGTTGTAATTGATGAATTAACCTTCCATGTGGAACTTTATCAAAAGCTTTGCTAAAGTCCAAGTACACAACATCCATCCTGCTTTCATTGTCTACTTCTTTGGTAACATACTCAATGAACTCCAATAGGTTAGTTAAACAAGACCTTTGAGATCAAAATCCATGTTGAGTATCCCTTAAAAGGTTGTGCCTATCAAGATGAATCTGAACATTCTGTTTAACCAGCTTTTCTAGTACTTTGCAAACTAATGAGGTCAAACTGACTGGCCTGTAGTTTCCTACACTCTTCCTATTTCCCTTTTTGAAAATTGGTACTACACTTGCATTTCTCCAATCTTCAGGTACTTCTGAATACTCCATAGATCGCCTGAAAATGATACCTAGGGGAGTTGCTAAAGCTTTAGCACACTCTACTAAGATCCTAGCATATATTTCATCTGGTCCGGAAGCTTTATTAGGTTTTATATTCTGCAACTGCTTCTCTACGGCTTCTGTAGTTATTGTAAGATCCTCCAGCATAACACCTGCCATGGCATGGCCTACAGATGTTCCTATTGTACCAGAATTATCTTTAGTGAAGACTGATGAGAATTGCTTGCTTAGGGATTCCACAATGTCGCAATCATCAACCACTATTTCCCCATCTACCTCCAGTGGTCCTACACTACACTTTTTAGCCTTAAATTTATAGAAGCTCAAGAATCTCTTAGCATTACCTGCTGAACATTCTCGAGCAAAGTTGATTTCAGCAAGGTAATCGAATTGGAAGCGAGAGGTTACTCACAGTTATATTTCCATAATCTCTGCCACACTGATGTTAATGCAGTTATTCATACAGTTGTTCATGCAGTCGCAACACTCACAAATGTATACCTGACACCAGGGTGGGAAACTTGCCTTCGGGGTTCGGAGTCTGAGTGCAAACAGATTTCTTCCGGAGTACATTTTCATGCACATATTATTTTTGATGCATGGATCTATTTGCTGGTAACCAACGATAAAATTATATGTACTTAGTCAGTGTCTACGTAATATGCATAAGTAATACATCATTTTTGGTCACATCAAAGCATAGAAACAAAGAAGTGGGCAATGGATGGTACTGCAAGACAGGGAGTTGTGATCAGCTCAGCTTTGTCTCTCATAACTCACAGGAGCAATATGCCTTCCTTTACTGTTAGTCTCAGCACAATGCTAGGCAAAATGAAAAAAAACAAACAAATAATTCACACTTCACCCTCAGCTCAGGGCACACACCTACCTACATATGCAGCCAATTCCTTGTATGATACAGACCTAACACCACTGCCTCACAGGGGACGAGTAGCCTAGGGGTAAGTTGCTTGTCTCACAATCGAAAGGTTGTGGGTTCGAGTCTCACCTGTCTCTACTCTTCACCCGCAACCAATCAGCATGAGAGATTGGCGACGCTGCATGACTCAACGGTCAGTCGTGAAACCAACAACCAACCAACCAACCACTACCTCACACGCAGTCTGAGGCGACGATTGCGCAAAGTATCAGTCAAGATCTTGTGTTTGGAGCATGGCACTGTTAAGAGTTCAAAACATGTGTTCAAAGTTGCTAATGGTTATGATGTAACTAAAAAAATACCTTGCATTGATTGGTTGAAAGACAGTTTTCATAACAGAAAATGCTAACCCAGCAAATTCCAATCTGTGGCCTCCGGCACTCTGGAAGCGACTCTTAAAACAGTCAGTTTTTCCCACTATAGGGTGGCTCGAAAGCAGGTTTCTGGAGACGCACGGGCCAAATTTGTAGTGACCGGAGGCCATTATATTCAGTGCTCCATTATATTCAGTGTGCAAGCTCAAAGCTTGGTGCGATGTCGGCATTTCCGCTGGTTGAGGTTTCATGTGGTCTGTGTGCTTGATTGTACGAAAAGTGTATAGTTATTTGGTAACAGTAAGTAGAATAACATGTTTGGTGGATATTTTCTGCAATCATGTATTAGTTTTTTAGTGGTATTTTTGTTCCTTCTGCATGTTTGTGTCGGAGTACATGTGGAGCCCATTCTATCCAGTATGAATCTGGAGTGCAAAAATGTTTTAAGAGATGAAATCTATTAAGAAGTGCCTTAATTCCACCCTGTCTGGCACTCCTGACCACCTCACAACTTGCACCTAATAAATATTCACAACACATCACATGAGTAAAATGTTAGAGCACCAACTCAAATGTTATTTGCCAACTATTGGGATATGGGTTTTGGAATATCAAATGGTTTAATGAAGATTATACTAAAACAGTCCATCTCAAATAGTTTCCTGACCAAAAAAGAAGAAGTTATTTTGCATGAAAAAGCTGAGAAAATTTATTGACACCAATTCTTATAAATATTAAGTTACTTGATGTACTTGTTTAGTTCATGTCTGGAATATGTAGTTGAAGCAAGGATTAACTTGGAAGGATCTAGAGTGGCCAGATGGGAGAACAAATTGTTGCTGTAAAACCAACTAATAATTGGTTTTATCATTGCTGTTACATAGAGCTGGTTGGATTCGCTTACCCCAGTGCTAGAAGTACAGCTGATCACCTAGCCTGCAAATAGGAGATGTGTCTGAGTAAGATTGGAACAAGTATTACAGACCCTTCACTGATACTGATGAATGCCAAATGCAGTTATATTTCAAGGCACATGATTTATCTTGGCACACATTCCCCCCCAAAAAAAAAATTAGACAGTCATGCATAAGTGCACAAATGGCATTGGTTTCCTGGTGTAATCGCCTCGGAGAACTTACTTGCTCTGGGCCACTTTTATGAAATTTGAAGCTATTTTTTTTTCATTGAACTGGCTCATTGTATCTTTAAAAAAAAGTTGCTAACAAAATGACCTTCGATTGTGCATTCAAAGCACCTTAATGGCCAAACAAGGCTTCATGTATTTACTCTGGCGATACCAAGGACCCCTAGATTTGCACAAAGTACAAATGAAGGTCATTTTGTTAGAGACAACTTTTTGAGATACAATGATCCAGTTCAATGCAAAAGAAATCAAATAAAATGTCATAAAAGCGGCCAGAGCAAGCAAGTTCTCTGAGGCGAATACACCAAGAAACCAATGCCATTTGTGCACATATGCATGACTGTCAAATAGTTTTCTGGAAATGTGTGCGAAGATAAATCATGCACCTTGAAATAAAACTGCATTTGAAGTTCATCAATATCAGTGAAGAGTGTAATACTTGTTCAAATTTTACTCTGAACCATCTCATGTTTGTCAGCCCAGTGATCAGCTGTACTTCTAGCACTGGGGTAAGCAAATCCGACCAGCTCTATTTGACAGCAATAATAAAACAGACTATTAGTGGTTTTACAGCAGCAACTTGTTCTCCCATCTAGCAGCTCTGAATCCTTCCAAGTTGATCTTTGCTTTAACTAAGCATTCCAGTCATGAACTAAACAAGTACGTCGAGGAACTTTGAATATTTATAGGAATTGGTTTCATGGGCACTAAATGACCAGACTCAGTGTGAAAATATTGCTTTTTCGTTAGGTGTCAGATGTCGAAACGAGCACAGTAGGATGTCGAAATTTGTCATGAAATTAGTATCATTCCAAGTGTCTGAGGTTTTTCAGACTTAAATTTGAGCCAATGTTTGCACCCTCATCATTTGCTTTGATATTCAAATGTTAGGAAGAGCTATTTTGTGATGGCGAGATAAATCATATATACCCTGGTGATGTTCACATTATGAATAATCCACTTACCTGAAATTGCATTGCAGAATATTCGTGTACCACCACCATTTATCAAGAGCATTATCATGCTACTTAACAAACAAGGTAATGTTAGAAAGGAGACACTTCATAAGCATGCATCAAGAAGCAGGATGTCTATACTTCTTGCAGCAGGATGTCGATTGAGTGTTCAGAAAGTGGTAAATTCCACCCTATTTTGCGAATAATTTAACACTGACCAGACCTGGTCGATGTGCCCTAAAACTCAAATAACCAACCAACCAACCAAGAATTGGTTTCAATCAATTTTCTCAGCTTTTTAATGCAAAATAACTGTTTCTTGGTTGTGAGAATAAAACTTTTAGATGGATTGTTTCCATATAATTTTCATTAAATCAATTTATATTCCAAAACCCATATCTCAAAAGCCTTGTGGGGTTTATTGTGAATATTTATCAGGTGTGCTGTGTGAGATGGCCTGGAGTGTCAGATATGCATTTATAAATTTGGTTGACATTGATTAATGGTACTTTTATCATTTTCTCTACCATTGGTTGTGAAGGTGGCTTATAACCTCATCCTTTGCTAATAATTTAATCACAGCCAATTTTGAGGCCTGAGGCAGTGGTGGTGAGTGTTATTATGTGTTGGTGTCGAGTAGTGCGCACAAACTTAGAATGGTGCAAAGGTTGAAAACCAAGAACTGGATTTGGCTAGGAACTGTAATGGGGACAGTAAAAAGTTCTTTAGTTTCTACAAGCTGAGTAAAGTTTCTAGCACAATTGATCCACTGGAAGTAAATGGGACTACATTGGGTGAGGATAGTGAGATGGTTGAGGAGCTGAGCAAGCAGTTTCGATCAGTGTTTACATTGAAACATATGACCAATCTGCCGACCATACACCATAGTTCAGTGACATGTGATCTGATAAATGATGTTGATTTCATTGATAGTGATCTTTCAATCATATCAAGAAAATAAAGCCAAACAAGGCACCAGGACCTGATGAAATTTATGCTAGGGTATTGTGGGAAGCTGAAAAGGAACTGGCATTTCCACTTAGTATAATATTTTGTAGATCAGGTTCACAAAATGAAATGCCAACCGATTGGAAAAGGGCATTGTAGTTCCTATTTTCAAGAAAGGAGAAAGAGGGCAAGTTGAAAACTATAGGCCAGTAAGTCTCAGATCCCTAGTCTGCAAGGTACTCAAATCAATTATCAAAGATCGCCTGTTGGGAGTCCTAAAATTACTTCACCATTAACTGTGTGGATAAAGAAAGAAGTTGCTTTGGAATAGTGAAAGATTGGAAGAAAATAAAGGATCTCCACTTCAGGATTTAAAAAAGCAGAATGCTGTTACATGCATTTTAATACACATTTCACTTCAGTCACATGCATTTTACAAGGATGAAATAGCACAATTCCATTAACTGTGAATTTCCAGGCCACATTGTCAATTATTTTACACTGGTCTGAAGAGGGCATATCTTGGGGAAATGTTTGAATTGAACAGAAATCATGCAATTAGAGGTCATAAATTCAAAATTAAAGTTACCACAACAGAACAAGGTTAAGGCAGACTTTCTTCACCAACAGGGTAGTAGAACACTGGAACCAGCTGCCAGAAAACATTGTCAGTAGCAACACATTGAACATCTTTAAAAACGGCATAGACCATCATCATTATAAGAATAGAGGGCTTGCTTTTCAGCATTACAGTGAGGGCTGGTCGACAGATTTGGTGGGCAACTGGTTCAGTGCGCAGAGTGCAACCAAGAAGGGCTCTTGTGGCTCATAGTTGCACTAATATTTTATGTCTTTATGTCCTCTTATGTTATGTTGTTGAACAAAGACCCTTATCTATGAATGCAACTAATATATATTCAGCTGGAAGATTGTGCATGCTGTTGACTGGACGCTGGCGGTCTCCCAACAGGCGATGGTGTACAACAGCAGGAGCGGCGGCCGGTACGACGCGGGCGGCTACGGCACCGCCTCGACCGGCTACGCACGCCGCGACACCAGTCTGCGCCGGGGCGACACGTTCGGCTCGCTGGACATGCCGGCCAGCCGGCCGCTGTCGACCAGTCGGCCGCTGCCCACCCTGCGGCAGCTGCCCACCAGCCGGCCGCTGGACAGCCGCCAGTCGTACGGCTCGGCATCCAGCGTCAGCCCGTGGGCGTCGGGAGAGGGGCCGTCACGAAACAGCTGGGGCGGCAGCAGTGGCACAGGAGGAGGAATGGGCTCTGTCAGCAGTGAGTACACCACCTGCAGTGGCCACACATAATGCAGCTAGGATACAATGAGGGAATAGTGGCCATACAATCACTTGGTAAATTTTGTTGATGCATGCCCGTGCATCAGAATTTGTTTTCTTCATGCAACCACATCACCAATTTCTTTGTTGGCTATGTCCCTTCATCATTTCAATAGATATCAATTTGTGCAAGTGAAGCAACCCATATTCATCTTATAAGTTCCAAGTTAGTGGGAAAAGTTTATGGCAATTTTGTATGTAGTTTTGTATAGCTTTCAAGTCACTCTTGGCATTTGGTGATTTACAGTAATGCGAATTTGCACTTTCTTCGTAGTTGTAAGTTAAATATAGGGTTTCCGTGGTTATTGGCACATTTGCCATCAGAGGAAGGGATGAGTTTTCACATCTGGAATTGTGGATTCAGGGTGTGTAACTTAAAATATAACGCGCCAGAGAAAGGCATTCAGTCTTTTTTTTGTTCAAGACTGACCAGAATTTAGCTTAATTTTATGAATTCCTGAGTTTACTTTACGAAACATTACAGCATTGAGTTGGAGTAATAGCGACTTGTTTTCTAATGCTTCATTTTGTCATGTGTTTGCTATAACAAAATAGCTATTTTCACATCTCATGGGTTTTGTGTCTGTCATGTGGCCTTTCGGCGGCACTGGGATTTTTATGCCCTTGCCAGGCGATCCACACTGTCCCTCCACCCGCCCCACAATCGGTGCATTCCGTGACGTAATTTTTGCCTTTAGTGGTACGCTCTTGCTCCAATATTCAAAACCCGTTGTAATCGTCCCTGGGGATTGGTGGCGGATGTTATTGAAAGTAAGAAACCAATGAATACGACTGTCAAGTACTATTCTACCCCGCGCTGTCTTGAAACATATTTTTCCTTTTTTCTCGCCAAACGATGGGCCTGTTTCATAGATCGAGACCGCATCATTAAATTGTACTCAAAATCCATCAGTCCAATTTGTAGCCTTGGTCTGAATCTGCCAACCAGCAGCTGGAGGTCGGAATTGGAAATGTAGCTTAGTATGTGGCAGGTACGTCGCCCACGTTTTGCAACAGCAAAAGGGTATAAGTATGGGCATGTCGAAGAAGCGTTTCGCCTCTTTACTATCGGGCGTAGGCATTCTGAGCCGCGTGGCGGTACAATGAGATGTCATTCAATACAGGAACACAATATTTTCGGGGATGTGCTGCGTACAGGAACGGACTGCGCGTAATTCTGGAAGAATGACTGCAGCGACGGGCGTTCTGTGGTTGCGAACACTGGGCTCGCGGAAGTCACTACGCTGTTGGCCACAGTGAGCATTCGGCCTAGTGAGCCGCCCCAGTGGCGGTAGTACGGCCGAGGTGGGAGATGGACGGTCTGTGCTGGCGCTGTTCGCGCATGAGGTCCGGCGTCAGCGTCTGACCTCCCGTGTACAATGCGCAGAGGTGCGCCAACTGGCGCCATTGAATGTATGTCGGGCTGTGGGTGAAACGAAAACGATCATTTGCACAGCTGGCGTCGGCGTCAGCTCTTCGTGCTCTCCTCCTGGGCATTGTTGTGCCGCTGGTCTTCGACTGAGCTCCGGGAAACTGCTGCGTTTGTGCGGACTGGTTTGCGACGGCGCGTCCTGACGAGGATATTTGGCCAGCATCGTTCCGTGGACGTGTCGGCAGTCCGGTGGCGCGTGCTGTGTGGCTACCGGGCCGTGTCGGGGGAGCAGACTGATGGAGCGCTGACTCCGGGTGTGACGACGAGTGGTGTGCGCTCTGATGCGGACCGCCTGCCGGCGGCTCGTCGGCTGCGACAGACTCCCAACGGCCGGGTGGCGGCGACAGTGTGAGCGGTTTGCGGGAGACTTGCGGCTCTGTCCATCTGTGTTGAGGCGGCCGCTCCGATGGGCGGCCGGCGGTAGTCGCGCTGCCTTTGCGAGAGGCGGCGCACGTGCCACGCCCCGGCGTGGCCGCGTGATGCCCAGTGTGCGCTGACGAGTCGCTGCCGGTTTCAGTACGTGGGCCAGAGGGCCGCAGCTGGTGCGATGAGCCTGAGGTTGCGCCGGTCTCTGCCCGGCGACCGTCCGTCCGTCCTTGCGTCCTCGGTCCGTGCGTGCCCGTTCGATCCCCGTGTCGGGCCCGGCGGCGCCTGTCCGGCGACTGCGGCTCCCCGCGGCCACTTGACGTGGCCGCGGCCGCTCCGTATGTGGCGGCTCTGGGGCAGGGGCGCATCGCCTCCGCCACCAGTAGCGACGGCCGGGCCTCCTGTGGCGGCTCCGCGTCACGGGAGGGAGGCGACACGCTCGTCTCGCGGCATGCCCCGGACGCTGCCGGCCCCGCCCCGCCGTGTGTGTGTGTCTGTGGCCTCACGGGTGTGTTACCCACGCCAGGCGGGCGCAGCGGCGGTCCGGACCTGTTTGCCCACCTGGGCCCCGTGTCGGGCGGTGGCGGCGGCGTCGGCGGCGCCCAGAGCAGGGAAACGCTCAACATGGCCGCCTCGCTGGTGTCGGCGCTGCTGCAGCAGAATCAGGAGCAGCAGCAGCGGCAGCAGCGCCAGCAGTCGACCCCCCAGCCGTTCGGCCCGCCGCGGCCGGAGCCCTTGCCGTTCGGCGGTGATGGGTACGGCGGCGGCGGCGGTGCGCCGCGCGGCATGACCGGCTACAGAGGCGTGCGCACCGGCTTCGGTCGCACCGAGTACAACCAACGGCCCGAGTTTGCCAGCAAGGTAATTGGCCGGCCTGGCGCCGACACCCGACTGCCGACCGCAGACTCTGGTGATTGTCCCTGTCTTGTACTGTACCCGTCTGACCGGCCGGCCGGCCGGCCGAGCCAATCGCACCTGCTGTCCGCCTCGACTCGGCCAGCAACCGCCAGTAAGTGTGGCTGCGAGGGCGAGGACGGCGGTGCCGCACCGCCACGCGCCGGGTCAGATGACCCGCGCGGGCGGCACGTGCCACGGGTCGCTGTGTGCCGGCTGCACCTGGGTGGGTATGGGTTGCTGGAATGGCGGCCAGCCGGCGCCGATACTCGTCACCTACTGACTGTCGGAAACTAAATCGTGTGATAGTGCAAGTCCGACCGGTGGTCTGGCGAACTGCCGTTGTAGCGTTATCCAGACATCAGCGCAGCCACGCTGTGGCTGCTCTTGTCTGACGCGACGTTGTTTGTTTCAAACATCCCATCCCGCCATATAATTCGGTGCGAACAATTCACACCAGCATCGCTGGCTCAGACGTGAGTGGCCCCTCCATCCAGTGGATGGGCGACCGACAGAGCTTCCCGGCTAAAACTTGCCGTCACAGCGGGCCCGCTCGGTCCCGACCGAGGTCTCCTGTGGAGCTGGCCAATGGGCCAGACATTCAGCGGACTGGCCGCCTGAAAACCACGGCTGGGCACGGTGGCTGCGGGCTGTGGCGGGCTGAGCCTGGCGTCATGTGTGGTTTGTTGACAACTGGCACGTGCTATGTTGTATGTCGATGTGTTTTCTAATTTCCATCCTCGAACCTCTTCTCTCCGGTGTCAGCCCCCACACTGCGCGGCGGCCAGTTCACAGTCACGGCCCGGCGCTCCGTCGCTGTGCCACACACACCACACATACACACCCCACACCCCACACACACACACACACACACACCCACCCCACACACACACACCCCACACACACACACACCCCACACACACACCCCACACACACACACCCCACACACACACCCCACACACACACACCCCACACACACACACACACACACACACACACACACACACACACACACACACACACACACACACACACACACACACACACACACACACACACACACACACACACACACACACACACACACCCCATACCACACCACACCGCACCACACCGCACCACACACACCACACACACCACACACCACACCACACACCACACCACACACACACCACACACACCACACCACACCACACACACCACACCACACACACCACACACCACACCACACACCACACACACCACACACCACACCACACACCACACCACACACACCACACACCACACCACACACCACACACACACACACCACTGCGGCGCAGCACCCACTCGGAAGCGCTCGCCTACTGCTGCAACACACGGGCGGCCGGGGCAGCCTGCCACGCGTCAGACACGATCGGAAGCGCCTCACCGGCCGCGCCCCACTACACCGTGCCTCTGGCACAGCACACGGCAACTGCGGCTGCGCTCTCATCGTACGTCCGGGCTGGCACCGAACCCACGAGCTCCATCTCACACGATGGCCCGCACCGAACCTCGGGAGGAGCTCTGGTATCCGGGTTTGAACTTTCTCTTGGCTTCTGAAATCCTGCACTGACTCGTCTTGTCTCGAAAACGTTCGCAAAATAGGCCAGTCGCGACGTCTTTGATCGTGTGTTCTACCTTCGGCTGCTGATGCCGAGCTGGCGTCACATTTCTGCTCACTTCCAAAATTATCCTACTTTATGCTATACAATCAATCATAACTCCTAGTTTTGGGTGGGTTACCTATGACATGGGTGCTAGCATCCTTGGGATGATACTTATCTAAAGTGCTATCTAACCCATTAATGCCGTCTTTTGTTGTTTTTCATTCGGTTGGTGCTTTTGTTGTTGGTTTGGGCGCTGCGTGACCAAATGAAGTAGATGAACAAACTGACATTGATTGCCTTTTGCAGTTATGTAAGAAACCCGTGTTGAAAGTACTAATAAGTACGATGCGTTTGGAGTCTGACCCGTGTGAAGGTCGTGGTGATGCTCCCGCGGCTGATGTGTCCACATCCAACTTGCAGCGAATTACCCGCGTAGTGTCACGAGCATGGAGTTAACTTATGCCGTTCCCAATCGAGAGCTAGATGGAGTCTCAAGTTCCCAAAAGATCTGGTGGAAGTTGACTAAGTGGCCCTTTTGGTGCATTGACTGAATATGGGTCCGGATTTTTCCAATGTTCAGGCGTACTAAGGTGTACTAGGGGCCAGCTTTTCGTTCAATCGCCCAACCCTCAGTTTCAATCTGATTGGGCACCCCCTTTCCTTCCGACTAATCAAAGTGATATCGGCGACGCTGCGTGACTTGGTGCTGGAATGCATCGTAAAGAATTACCGAAGTCAGTAGTACACAAGACCATCAGCTGGGTCATAAAGCGCCGTGCGGTATTGCGACATTCGAGGGGAGTGGAAGGGGGTGTATGTTCATGGTCCTCTATGATGACGCACTCGACTCATTGCTGCAGACCACCCAGTGGTATGCCAGGGAGACACTTGTCTGTGGGAGAATGGTAAGGGAGATTATTCCGGAATCAGCGCCGAGTGCAAAGCAGATACAATGTATAGTTTGCCAGTGCAAGAGAAAGTGCGTCATCAACTACAATTAGTCATGTAAGCAGCATCCGCGCATCTTTGTCGGATGTGAATTTCAAGTTAAATAGTACAAATAGTGGAAATACCCAATTAATATTGCATATTCCTTCCTTACTCCAGCGGCATTAATGGGTTAATTATCTATTTATATATGTTTTGTAGGTGTTCCCGTATCGTGTTCCCCCCACCCCCAACCGAGGAATATGTTGGTGCTCCTCACCAGCAGTATGCACGGTGCTAGGCGTTTGACGCCGGGTGGGGTCGCGTGGTGGTTGTTGACCGGTGCGGTAAGTTCTGTGGGGAGTCCGTCTCGCCAAGGGTGGCCTGACGCAGCGGAGCGGCCGGCGCTGGTGGCCGCAGCCGTCTGCGCCGGTGTGCTCTGACCGCGCTCGGCCTGCGCCACCGTCTCAGTTCGACAGGCGGGACACGTTCGTGACGCCAACGCGCGGCCGCACGCCGTTCCGCGGCCGTGTGCTGAGAGGAGGCCGCGCCACGTTCCCGGCGCGTGGCACCGGCGTCCGGCGCATCGAGACCAAGCCGCTCACGGATAAGGCCACGTGAGTGCTGCCGTCGGAAGCGGGCGCGCGTTGTGCCTTGATTTTCGTTCCAGAAATTCCACATACAATACCGAATTGTGTCTGCCTGGAAGAAATCTGTCTGGGCTTGCGAAGCCAATAACGCAACCGCTTGCAAAGTCAAGAACTAAATGGGGTTATTCGACGGTTCGATTTTCAACAATTACGTTTTGGTGGGTAAGAATGTCCCAACGCACATTCACAAGATACATGTTTTTCCTTGTGCACTGTAGGTACTTTCACGTACAGAATGATTTTCTTTCATATTTTGTCTGCGAAATTATTTTCATATTTCATATTTGTCTGACAGCGAGCTTCCGTTTATATGTTGACGTTTGTTATGTATGCGACATCTCCTCTATGAATGTATCTATTTATGTGCACTCTCTACACATTACCGGCGAGCTTGTGAATTGAGTTCCGTGACAGTGCAGCGCAGTGATAAATTATTCGTCAAATAGGGTGGAAAATGCCACTTTATGGACACTCAATCGACATCCTTCTCCAAGACGTATCGACATCTTGCTCCATGATGCGTGATTATGAAGTCTTCGTGTCTCCTTTCTAGCAGTATCTCTCTTATACGTATCATGTCAATGCTCCTAATAAAGGATAGTGACACACGGACATATCGCAACGTAATTTTGGGTAAAGGGATTCACTATGTGATATGGGGTACGGTATCAAATTTTAGCATAGGTAATTTTCTCCCTGTCCTGAATATAGCCCTTCCTAAATTATGAATCTCAAAGCAAATGAAAAATGTGCAGCCATAAGTACATACGCCATTGGCTCAAACTTGATTCGGAAAACATCAAAAGCACTTTAATTGACACTAATTCCAAAGCAAATTTCGATATCCTTCGGTGCCCGTTTCGACATCTCACACCTAACGAAAAACCAATATTTTAACCCTGGTGGGGCGTCTAGTCACTGGGCGCGAATGATCAACCCTGGTAGATGCGCCCTAAAGCCCAAATAACTAACGATGTCTGGTCACCTGACCTGGCCGACGGTGTGTCACCGTCCGCCTTAACAACGGTTCATGCCGACAGTGCCGGCAGAAAGCGCGCCGAGCCCAAGAAGGGTATTAAGACCACACAGGAGGCGATCGATGAGGCCAAGGCGGCAGCCCTGGAGAAGGCAATGGAGAAGGAGGCGGAGAAGAAGAAGGCCGAGGTATGACCCCTGGGCGCCGACCAGAGAGGCGCTTGCTCCGTTCCAGTTGATGCGTACCGTTCCGAACCCGTTCCGAGTAGCAGGGTGGGATTCTTCCCTGGGCGCCACATAACCAGTTGCAGTTGATGCGCCCTCAAGCCCAAATAATCAATCGATCAAAGGGTGGGATTCTATCGTCTCCTTTTCACGATTGTCACGTTGATAATGGATGTCCAAGTATCTGGAAATGTTAAATGTTGCATTATGTTTCGGAATGTTATGCTGGTGACTATTATATTGACTTCCTTGTGAAGCTTGTGGTCATTCCTCCCCATGCCATTGGTTTGACTATCGCACTTCCTTGCAATGCAGTGTCCCTCCGCCAGTGTCGACCCGTTCTTTGTACCGCCACGTAGCACTCCGGCTCGTCCGGCTTTGGCTCGTCTCTTCCTCCACCAAGGTACCGAATAACGTTCGCCAAGGTGCTGAGCAATTCGGCCTTCCTTCACCAAAGCACGGAATAACTCGTGTCTCCCTTCACCAGGGCCGGGGACGAGTAGTCTAGGGGTGAGTTCCTCGTCTCACAAGCGAAAGGTTGTGGGTTCGAGTCTCACCTGTCGCTACTCTTCGCCTGCGACCAATCGGCGTGAGAGATTGGCGGCACTGCATGACTCAACGGTCGATGTGTCATAAAACCAATAACCAACCAACCAACCTTCACCAGGGTGGCGACGCACCGGAGCTCATGGCAAAAGCCGAGGAGGCAGACACCACCGAGCTGTCCAAGGACGGTGGGAAGGCCGCCGAGAGCAAGGACGCCGACGCGGACAAAGCCGTAGATGGCAAGGACGTCGCCGCCACCAAACCTGATGCCACCACAAAAACTGTAGACGCAAAAGATGTTTCCGCAACGAAGCCTGCCGACGGCAAGGATTCCGCAGCCAAGGATGCCAAGACGGCCGACAAAAAGGTGGTGGATAAGAAGACTCCAGTAAAGCCACAGCATGAGAAGATCGACAGCAAGTATCTCACGTGCTCCATCTGCTGCGTAGCCAACGTGGGTAACGAGCAGGGATTCCAGGAGCACGTGCGTGGCCGCAAGCACCACGCCATGATGGAGATGGTGGAGCAGAAGCTGGAGCAGACTGCCAAGATGATCCGCATCGAGATCCAGGTGGCAGCTAAACGCGCCGAATTGGACCGCATGCGCCGCGGGCCCAAGGGCAACGCCAATGTTAAGGAGCAGGGGTTCTGCGGCATGTGCAACATAAGATTGTTCGAGGATCCGAATGAACACCGCATCAGCAATGCACTGCACATCAAGCTGAAGATGTGAGTGATATGGATCCGTGGGGTAGTTCCTTTACACTTGTCGAACCCTGGCCATTGTGTGGCTGTAGCATCGTTGGATGAGAGGGTGTTGGTTGGTTATATTGGTTTGCAGACGCCTAGAGGTGGGGGTGGGGGGGGGGAAGTGGATCATTCCACAGCTATTTGATTAAGAATGGTGTGCCACGTAGTTTTATTTTGGATGTCAATCTTGGTGGTTATTGAAGCAACTCGTCTTATTCACTGTGCAGTAGCATGCACTGGTGCATTATGTTTAAAACTGGTGCAAGTGCTATATTTTTGCCGTTGGCGGTTCATGTGCGACATCAGACAGGTCCTCTGTCGATGTTGCGTCACCGATCGGCGCTGATTGGCAGAGGTGTGCTGGTCTGAGCAGGGTGGCTGGTGTTTCAGGTTCCTGCACCCGCGCTGCTGCAACCTGAGGTTCGACACGCCCGTCATGTATGAGAGGCATCTGCTGTCGTTCACCCACTTCCGGGTGAGTTAGAAGCGCTGCGAGAGCCGAGACCGCTAGTCGGAAATGTACACCGGAGCTCCGTGCACGTCGTGTTGTGTTCGCTGCACGCTCGATAGTAGCTGGTACCGCTCACATGTTCTCAACAGCTGGACGTCGGCATTGTAGGCTCATGTTACTGAATCCCTGGTAATTTGAATTAATTTTGGGTGCAATGCACAAAGCACACCGTCAACATGTTATAACGCGCACAACCCGTCGGGCACAAGTATACCCTAGCTTGGCCATGTCTTGTTTTTGTATTACTGATTGATTATTGCAGTTTCTTTCGTTTCCTTATCTCGTTTTTAACCGCAAAAGGTAGTAGTGGGAAGTACGTTTAGAATGTAAAATGATTGTGGATTGAGCGAAAATTTCCATCAAAATTGTGACAATGGTTTTACATTAGGAGATCCTGATGGAGCCGCCTTGTTTTCCAGCCAATGATATCTGGTGGTGGACCAGTTCCGGTGGTAAAGGCAGGAGTTTCGGTTTTTTTTCATCACTAGGCATGCATTACAAATAAATGTCCTACTCCTGTAGCCAATCTGGACAATTGTTTTTCGTGTGGTAAAACAGAAACCTTATGTTAGTATTATGAGCACTAATTCATTTATGTCCCAAACATACACACTGAATGCATTTGGTGTTCTTTCTTTTGCCACAATTTTGCACTACCAACTCGAAAAGGCTAGGTAGTTCCGTAATCCAGACGTGTTCGTTTCTGCTGGCAGAAGGAGCAAGCGCGTGACAAGGAACGCGAGGCTGCCGGTGCCGGCACGATAGCTGTGGAGGGCGAGGTGCAGCCGGCCGCCGCCGAGCTCGCCAAAGAGAACGGGAACGTGTCGACCGACGGGGCGGAGCCGGCCGACGGGACGACCGCCGCCAAGGATGCCGCGCCAGCGTCCGACGGTCAGCCGGCCGCCGCGCAGCCGGACAAAGCAGACGAGCCGATGGAGACGGAGGAGCTGACGCCGCAGCTGTACGATGGCGAGGTGGCCGTGGCCACGCGCACCGGCCAGCCGTTCTCGGGCACGTTCTGCACGCTGTGCCACGTGGCCATGCCGGTGGAGCAGTGGCTGCCGCACTGCCGCACCAGGGTGCACTACAACCGTCATGTGGTGGAGCGCCAGGCGGCCGAGCGCGCGCGCCGCGAGGCTGTCGACGACGCCGAGGACCAGGTGGTGGTGGTGGTGGAGGGCGCCGACGACACGTCGGCCGAGGGCGCCGAGAAGCGTGGAGTCAAGCGAGCCGCCGACGACGAGCAAGGCGGCGAGGCGAAGATCATGGCGACCGAGAAGGAAGATGAGCCGGCCGTCGACGTGGCGGCGCCCGCCGTCGCCGCTGCCGCCACTGATGACCAAGGCGGAGTCACTGCCACTGCCACCGCCGACGTCGCAAAGGTCAAGTCGGAGACCGTGGACAGTGCCGAGGTGGCTGAAAAACCGGTTGTTGTGAAGGCGGAGAAGCCGCCGACCGAGACGACCGCCACGCCGCCGGCGAAGCCCGTCGCTGAGCCAGTGAAGCCCGCTGTGGTTGCCGCCGCCACACCTGTCAGGAACGGCGCGCAGGTGGCGAAGCCGGCCACTCCGGCGGCGCGTCAGCAAGACGTGCGTCGTGGCTCGCCGCGCGGCTTCCGGCGCGGCCGTGGGGGACGCGGTCGCCGTTGATGGATTGGTGACGCTCATTTTCGATTGCTGTCTGCTGCGGATGAGCGGTGTCTGTTCCGCGACGGCTGTTTTATTTATCTCCTCTAGCGTGAGGCGATGTGTAGCTGCTAAGGGTGCGGTTGGCTCGCTCTCCACCTTCATCACGAGCGCTATCGTGCACGGACAGAAACTGGCTATGTAAATACACAGGTGTCGTCCCTATCGGATCTTTGAGGGTAATGCAGAGAAGGAAAAAAATCTGGAATTCCCAGTTGTTGCGAATAAGGGCGAGCTGGGCCAGTCGGAGCATTTGAATTCTAGGTATTAAGTGCACCATGCCCGGCTGATGAGTGGTGTCTGAACAAAGATCATCACGAGGCCTGACTAGAGTGGATTGTTTTTTTTTTCCAGTGTACCCACGGTACAGAAGCAAACATGCCGAAATTGAAAGCACTACTTGTAGGGAAGTTATTACCACGGACGGCGCCTCCCGGGTAACACTCGTTCCAAGTGTGAATGCGCTGCAGAGTTATCGGGGGGGGCACATATTTCCGAGATCCTGTGCGCAGAGAAAATTGCAAACGATAATGTGCGTGTCTGTGGGGCATGCTTATGGTGATGGTGCTCTCCCAACCGCGAGAGGGTGTCCCCTGGAAAGACTAGTGTATGAGTCGTCTATGAATTTTGTATTCCCGTGATGCCCACAATTTTTTGGACAGGCGTCCCTCAGAGGAAAAGGCGACCCTCCGGCAGGATCCAAGTGCACCCCTCTAGTTTTCCAACCAGAAGTGCCTTTCGGAAGACGGTCGCCCGATGTCCCTACAGGTACTTTAGAAATGGAGACCCCCCCCCCCGACACATGTGCCCTGGGGGTGTTTTATATACTTTCAGGGGCAAATACCCTTGAATCTTGGTTCTCGAAAAAATGTCAACTTTTAACATGGGACCCTATCAAGTGTGTCACCAGTCCACTTGGGCTTGCCCATTATCTTCGTGCATTTCCCCAAATACATTTAAGAAACCAGCACCCTTGCATGTGCTGACATGCAAGCCCCATGACAATTACTCAATGTGCCCCTGAATGCGACTAATTTCTACATCCTTGGTTCGCAAGCGTTACCGGAGTTCCGCACATTCAATGGTATGCACATACTCAGCTCAGATGCTCTAACAAATCTGGATGAATACTATACTTGACGAAATATGCCAGGGTCGGTGTGCCGTCTTATTGTGATCGCCCGATAGTGTTATAGTGTTAACATTTCGTGAATGACGTTCGCATATGAAGCCATACAGCATATTTCTTCAAATTTGGTGCATGCAATTTTTCCCTTGTATCGTTTGATTAGCTGTTTTCCTCTCCGCTGGGCTCGCGGTCGGTACAATGCTTGTAGGTAAGAACAAATGTATATATGGCAAATTTACGCAAACGCAGATATACGTATGACAATTGTACGTAAGCGCAGATGTACGTGTGACTAACGTACGTAAGCGCAAATGTATGTATGGCAAAAGGTATGCGCAAATGTATGTAAGCGCAAAATTGCGTAGGCGTAAATGTACGCATGTGCAAATGTACGTATGCGCAAAAGTACGTAAGCGTAAATGTACGCAATTGCAAGAGTACGTATGTGCAATTGTACGTATGTGCAATTGGTCGCATGCGCAATTCCACGCATTTGCAATTGTGCGTATGCGCAAATGTACGTACATTACGCATACGTACCTCTACGTTTACGTACACTTGGTTAGGTACTTATGTCAAATATACATTTTCGCTTACACACATTCGCTTACGTACCCGTACTATACGCACATTTCTTATTGCGTATATCTGCCATCAGTACATTTGCCATACGTACTTTTGTGTTTCCGTATATCTGAGCTTACGTACATCTGCCATACGCACTTTTGCGCTTCCGTCCATGTCTGCATACGTACATTTGCGCTGACATACTTTTGCGCTTACGAACATTCGCAATTGCGTACATTTACCCATACGTATATTTGCGCTTACGTACATTTGCGCTCACGTACTTTTGCGCTTACGTACATGTGCGCATACGTATTTTTGAGCTTGTGTACATTTACACTTACGTACTTTTGTGCATACGTACTTTTGCGCTTACTTACATTTACGCTTACGTACATTTGCGCTTACATATTTTTGCGCATGCGTACATATGCACTTACGTACATTTGGGCTTACGTACTCTTGGGCTTACGTACATTTGCGCTAACGTACATCAGCCATACGTACATCTACGCTTACGCACATTTGCTTACACACATTTGCATACGTATATTTGTCCGGTTACCGGCCGGTACCAGTGCTTGGGGTGTCTGCCTCATCTCCACTGCCGGGACGGCGGCCGGTACCGGTGCCTACACCCCCGACATGACAGCGTCTGCCTCATCTCCACTGCCGGGACAGCGGCCGGTACCGGTGCCTACTCACCCGACATGACAGCGTCTGCCTCATCTCCACTGCCGGGACAGCGGCCGGTACCGGTGCCTACACCCCCGACATGACAGCGTCTGCCTCATCTCCACTGCCGGGACAGCGGCCGGTACCGGTGCCTACACACCCGACATGACAGCGTCTGCCTCATCTCCACTGCCGGGACAGCGGCCGGTACCGGTGCCTACTCACCCGACATGACAGCGTCTGCCTCATCTCCACTGCCGGGACGGCGGCCGGTACCGGTGCCTACACCCCTGTCGGCGTATTCCTCATCCCCGCTGGCGGGACGGCGGCCGGTACCGGCGCTTACTCACCTGACGGAGGATTGAGTCGGTGTTCGCAGCAGCGCCGACTCGGACGAACAGTGCCAACTTCGGACGGCACACATGGTGTGGGCAGGACGTGACGCCCGTGCGGAATGCGAGCCGCGTGCATGAGTGGAACGTGGAGGAGCATAGGGGAGTGGCTCCCACGCTGGTGAGTATCCAAGCTTCTCAGATTGAAATGAGATGAAATGCGGCTGCATTTGGTTATGCTCGACGACATTGCTGTGACATGGGTGCTTTGAGCGTTAGAAATTGTGTCGTGACAGCACCTGCCTGAGCCATACGACGTGTGTCGTGAGCGATTGAAGTGTGAGCGCTGTGAATGTGAGTGACGTGAGTGTGACTGTCTGTGTGAGGAGCGAGAGGTAATCCATGTGAGTGACGCGAGCATGCGTGTCCGTGTGAATGGTATGAGAATGAGTGGTGTGAGTGTCCGTGTAAGTGCTGTGAGGGCAGTGTGACGGCTCACCCTACAGGTCCGCCTGAGCCATGACTGGCACCCGACCACTGCCGCATCACCTGTCTGCGGTGCCGGTGACCTGGCCGCGCCTCTGAAGTCTTCCCTTCGGGAGGGGAGAGGCGGTGCACGTGCTCAGCGTCATCTGGACGCCGCTCGGCTGTTAGTGGCGGGCCTCGGCTCGACAGTGGGCGCCGGCGTCCCGGCCCGTGCGCCGCGCTCACACAGCGACGGCTCGATACGGCAGCCAGCCGCGCCGGCAGGCTGGGGGCTCCGCCGCGCCGGCAGGCTGGGGGCTCTGCCGCGCCGGCAGGCTGGGGGCTCTGCCGCGCCGGCAGGCTGGGGGCTCCGCTGCGCCGGCAGGCTGGGGGCTCTGCCGCGCCGGCAGGCTGGGGGCTCTGCCGCGCCGGCAGGCTGGGGGCTCCGCTGCGCCGGCAGGCTGGGGGCTCTGCCGCGCCGGCAGGCTGGGGGCTCCGCTGCGCCGGCAGGCTGGGGGCTCCGCCGCGCCTCGCGATGTGACGCAGAGACAATCGGACTCACGTGATGTCACGTGCGCCCCTACCGGCAGGGGCGCAGCCAGCATTTTTTTACGGGGCCAGAAAAAGGTACTGAAACACAAAACGCGTTCTGCGAGTGAACCGGGGCGAAAATTATGGTTTTGCAGGTAAAAAGTCAAAAAATGTATTCCTTCATAGTTAGTTTTTGGGAGCTACGAGAGGAGGAGACCCCTTAGCTCTGCATCTGCCTGCCTCTTTTGTTTGGCTTCACGATGATGCAATGATTATGCCGGATATCATTTGTGGACATGCCTAAAGTAATTACTACCTTATAATGACACTGCCAGTTGTGCATGATGACGAAAACGTGTGGCAAAGCGAGCAGCATGATTGTGTTTCAGATGACAAAGGGGCCAATCAGCTTCATGTCAGCTACCGCATTCAACTGGCGACGCTTGTGTCGGCGAAACTTCAGCAGGAGCGATTTTTAATCTCATATTATGGGTGTCCAAGTGAATGCTTACGTGTCCAGAAGTATTCACCACGAACCAAACTGATCTCGGGGTCCTGCCTAGGACAGGATGTAGTTAGTTCTAGGAGTCCTGATCTCGGACGGACTAGGGTCGGTTCTAGTGCCCTGGCTTTGGACGGGCTAGGGCTGAATTTAGCGTCTGAACCTGGGGCGGGGATGGCCGAGTGGTTAAGGTGTCGGGCTATGGGTACCAAAGGTCCCGGGTTCGACTCTAGCGCCACTCAGGACATTTCCCAATCCCGCGGCCCACCGGCGAAAGAGTGTGGACGGCGCCATTAGCCGTGAATGTGCATAAAGTGTGTCGTGAACCAACCAATAAACAAACAAACAAACAAACAAGCGTCTGAACCTTAAACGGACTAGGGTTGATTCTATGATTCTGGCCTTGTACTGGCTAGGGCTGGCCCAGTTATCTGACAGTGTCAGACTCTGAACGGAATTGAGCTAAAATGGCCTTCAGGTTAAGTTTATGAGCTTGCACTATAAATACATGACAGTCAGATTTTATTCAGTATTGCTTAAAATACTGAACAAAATGAAATATGCAGTATTTATATCCGGCTTGCTTCCATTTTTGATGAGCTCTCACACATAGTATAAGGCTGACATACATTTGCACATCGAAGTACTCCAAACACGTTTGATTATGTTTGCGTTAGCGATCGGACCGTACTAAAGCCACCATACAATGTGCGTGGCCCAGGGCTGCATCTGGTCGCCACACAATGTACGGGAATTAATGGCCCGGGGCGGGCTCGAGTCGCCACACTATGCACGGGAATGAGTGGCCCGAACCGGACTCAGTTATTATGGCGGAACCCATGCGAGTTCCGCCAAGTTCCCTATATTCCAGTTGTTGCATGGCTCGAATATCGCTATGCGAAATACTCATGTAGTATAACAGTGAATATTCATGCCAACATAGCAATGGCTCCGCCACCAATATAGAACATTTTCCTCCAAACTCGGCATTACCCGAGTGACAGTTGCATGAAAAGAATGGACCCGAAGAACTTATAACTCTGTAACCATGGGCGACGCCAAATATGGGATTGGGAACGCTTCCAGCCCCAGAACGCCATGAAGCTTAGCATGTCCATCAGCGGTAATTTATTTGAGTGGCCCTTGACTCCAAATGTTGGCTTTCTTCCCCAATAATTTCCACTTTTAACATGGGAACATATAGAGTGGGACTGCAATCCATTTGGGTCCACCCATCTTCTCCATGTGGGTATTTCCCCACAATAATTTTCAGAAATCAACGCGTCTGATTATGTCTGTGAACGTTGCATGAAAAAACAGACCCCAAAATCATCACGCACCCCTCTGCCTCATGGGCGTAACCATGGGGGGGGGGGATGTCTCACCAACTTCTGAAAAGTAGCGATTTGTAAAATCCAAAAAAGTTCCGTGTCCCCCAAGCCTCGCTTCCTGAGTACCATCGCCGCAAAATTCCACTTAATAACTTATAAAGTTAAAATATATACGCAAGAGAATCACCAAAAATACTAAATGCCGATATAGCCAATAAACGAGTTTAACCGGCTATCTGTCGTCACAAAATGTCCGAATAATAAATCAGCAAACGTTATAAATTTATCCTTCCAGGCCATTCTTGAACACGTGGCCATTTACGTCAGGCCACATTTGGAATACTGCATCCAAGCTTGGTCTCCTAGCTATGAAAAATATTGTTGGCTTTTAGAGAGTACAAAAGAGGGCTACAAAAATGGTTAATGGCATAAGCAACCTGGCATATGAGGAAGGATTGAAGAAATTGAATATGTTTTCACTTAGATATAGAAGGCTGAGAGGAGATCTCATCGAGGTCTTTAAATTTGTAAATGGTCTGGAGAGGGGATACTTTGGGGAAATGTTTGAATTGAACAGAAATGATGCAATTAGAGGTCATAAATTCAAAATTAAAGTTAACCACAGCAGAACAAGGTTAAGGCAAACTTTCTTCACCAGGGTAGTAGAACACTGGAACCAGCTGCCAGAAAACATTGTCAGTAGCAGCACATTGAACATCTTTAAATACAGCATAGACAATCATTATAAGAATAGAGGGCTTACTTTTCAGTATTACAGGGAGGGCTGATTGACAGATTTGGTGGGCAACTGGTTCAGTGTACAGAGTGCAACCAAGAAGGGCCATTGTGGCTCATAGTTGCACTAATCTTTTATGTCTTTATGTCTTTATGAACAACATCAACCTTGACCATCTTCTGTTCTCGCTTGAGCGAAAAATTGTGCTCTGCTACGCAACACATCTGCAGTATCGCTAGGCTTTATACGTCTTAGGCTGCATTCCCCTGTCCATATATTGATATATCTTGCACAAATGCATATCTTGGTGTTCTTCCACTGAGGGAAGCCATAGGCAGCCTTAAGCACGCGCATTAAGTTAACGGCGTATTCGTATTCGAATTCAGCGATGGGTTCGCCAGAGTCGTATTTGTAATGACATCGGCATTCAGCGACGGGTTCATGATCGTTCGAATCAATTAACACTGAACACGCTGGAAGGAACTACATGGGTCTCGCATTAAAATTATAACGGTCAAGGTTCAACGTATGCCAGTTCCTTCAGTCGCCTCCAATTTTGCTTTCGTTTTCACCAAAACCTGCCCAGATTTGGTATTAAGTAAATAGCCTGTGGGGAACCGTACTGCAACATTTCAAGTCGGTACATGTCAAGGTCAAGTTTCTAGGTCAAATGTTACCTTCATGTATTAGATGGCGGTATTGAAGCGATATCGACCAAACACCAGGCTCGGTTGCTATCACTTCACTTTCCAACAAATGAGCGTCATTCGACGTGCATTTGTCCTTCGATTGTGCATTTGCATTCCAACAAATCGCGTTGTGTCGCTATAGTTTCAATTTGCAGAAAATGGATGTCATTCTTGTTGTGCGATTCATGTTGCCTTGCCGTTTTCGAAATATCAACGTTTTTCAAAATCAGCGTATTTCGAAAAATCAAAATATAATTATCAGCGTATTTCGAAATATCAACTTTCTGGTACTGTAGTAACAGAAAGTTGATATTTCGAAATAATCTGGACGGGTCTAAATTCAAGCTGATTTCTTCAGTCGCCTCACAATTTTTTTGTGGTTTTCGCCCAAGCCTACCCAGCTTCATTTCAAAACGGGACATGTCAAAGGCAAGGGTTTGATTGAGTTCTTCGATGCCATCGCGTTTCGTCGCTATGGCTTCAATTTGCAGGAAATGGATGTCATTCGTGACAATGAATAGACAGTCGTAGCAATGTATGTCAACTAACGGTTCATGGTGAACCCTCGAGTAAATATTTGAAACCCGGATATGTCAAGGTCAAACCTCATGGTCAAAGGCTAGTTTGAATTTTTCAAAGTCCTCGCGATTCGTCGCTATGGGTTCAATTTTCACCAAGTGGTTGTCATTCTACGTGACTTGTGCTGCATTATGATGTTACCCAATGCAACTAATTTGTAAGGTCAAAGGTCAAACCGATTTCTTTGGTCGCCTCGCATTTTTTTTCTTCGCCCTAATCTACCCACATCTTGTATCAAGCAATAGCCCGTGGTGGACCTCAAGTAACACTTCAAACCGGGACATGTCAATGGCACTCTAGCAAATTGTTCTGAAATCACATTAATATTCAAAGTCAAAGGTCGAACTCATTTCTTCGATCGTCCCGCGTTTCTTCGTTTCCTTCAAAAGCTATCCATGCTTGGCATCAAGAGAATGTCCGTGGGCAACCCTCGAGTACCATTTCAACCCGAGACATGTCAGATCATGCCTCAAGGTCGAAGATTCGTTTAATTTTGAGAGTCTTCGTGTTTCGTGGGAATGGCTTCAATTTGCATTATGTGGGTGTCATTCGACGTGGCTTGCCGTACGGTATCATAATGTTGAGATATTGAAATGATTCCAAAGGTGTCGGAGGTCCGGCGTGCGTACAATGATTGAGTATAATAGGAATAGGAGGGTCAAATATATTTTTGTTTGTAGCTGTTTTGATAGCAACCACTCGTATCCTATATGACTAGGGATTCCACAAGAAATCCGTCATAACCTGATCAGACAGTCCTCTCATCGTTGGATTTTAATTCACACTGCCACACTGCTGTTCCGGACATGTAAAATACACTTTTTCCCCTCAAATTGCCGCTTTCCTCTTAATGGTTCAACGGAAGTTGTTAATTTGCCGAGATTGATTGATTATTTGGGCTTAAGGGCGCGCCGACTACAAGGTCATTTAGAATTTGCCAAGAGAAACCACACGTGAATGCACAAAATCTGCACAAAATCACAAAATCACAAAAAACTATCCGGAGTACATAGCCGCGAGAGAGCACTGTGAAAGCACCTGGAGGGACGCCTCTGGATGCAAAATTCGAGGGGACGGGCTGCACTCGGAATTTCCTGAAAAACTCGGCCATTTTATTACATATTACAAAAACTCAGCCTCAAGCTGAAAAATTCGAGCGGGTACACCGAAACCTTTTCAGAGGAACGCCTTTTCCCTGGCCTGGGGACGCCACCTCCCACTTGGGGGGGGGGGGGGGGTACATGTCCTCGGTGCCACACCCTTTATCCACCCTGGTTTTAATTGCATGGAAAGATGTGCCAGTAAAACAGGAAAACATGGGAGATAATTGTAGACCAATATTTCTACCATAAAACCACAGTCCAATATTTTTAATTTTTCCTGTTACAAGATGGCAACTTTTAACATAAGGCATTGCTCTATGGCGATCGTGAATTCGGGTTCAGATCACAGGACATAAAGCTAAATGTTCATAGGCAGTGCTAAGTAGTGGAACTTACAAACTTTGATATTCTTTTGAAAAATATAATTTTAACAATAGCAAATCTGAAAAATTGTAATGCATTGAAATGGAATTCAAGTGACGGAGAATGGCATTGAAAAGTGGTCGAATTCCAAGGATTTTCTTTTCGGGGTGGGGGTGGCAGGCCCCTCTATCCTGTTCAAACTTACGCGTCCCTGATTTGTCCCCCAATTTCGAATTCGTGGTTACATCCATGCTCTGCCTATATCCAGTCTGTGACGCTGAGGGTGCCAGCAACATTCCTATCATGGCCGTGTTCCGGGTGCGCCTCACCTTGGACGGCTGCCGCCAGCCGTTGAGGAGAGCGCATCAGGAACCTACCCGCTTTCTTTCTTTACTGGAAATACCCCGATGTCCGCATTAACATGGCGTCTGCCTGCTAGCAAGTTGTTAGGATTCACAATAAAATAAGTTTATTTAAAAGGTGTTTTCACAGCAAACGCAGAATACTTTATCCTCCATGACGTCATGCATAACATTTTCTCAGTGCATTCGCAGCAAATCAATATTTATGTTTACAATCACCGTATATTGTCGACAATAACTGCGCGGACATGATAAACTCCCAAATAAGATCATAATTTCATAAAAGGGTGGACTACGATACTCCCTTGCATATTGGGTGGACAATCCCCATTCACTCATTCCCAATTCTTCTGTTGATACTTTAACGCTCAACACCACTTTGAGATACTTCGACGAGATCATGGGCGCTTCATAACCGACACGTCGATGCGCTCCTAACCCCTACCAACCACACCAAACATTCAACGAGAGCTCGTCGTTGTAGGGCGGGCGCCACTGCATTGGTGCGGCGGTTGGTGGGCACTCTGTTTTTGAGTTTCATTCTAGGATGTTGACGTGCGCACGGTACAAAACATGGGTGTCACCCTTTCTACAGCGATATTTCGCCATACCTAGGTATGTCAAACTTATTTTTATTCACATACATCTCACAGCAATCATTTCAGTTTAACTTCATTTTGACTAAACCATCGGTGTGAAATGTCAAGAACAATGTCCATCCGCTGAATAAGATGGGCTATTTCAAACTTCGATAGGGGACGTGCGCTGCCACGCTATTGGTGGCGCTTCGTTTGCACCTAGCGGCGGCAGGGCTAAAAAAACGGTTTCGTGGTTGTCGTCCAAATCCGGAATAGGCTTGGTGGTTGTCACCTTTTGTGCAAACGATAGCATTATGCTACGTGACCCGGAACAGGGGTTCCCAACCTGAGGTAATGCGCCAGCTTGTGGAGAGGGGTGGGGATGGGGTTATAGCGGGGTTTCGTCAAACCCCGAGTATGGAGAGTACTGTGTACATTTGCCAAAAACCTGTGCACATATATCGGCAGGAAATACTACACGTTCTCAACCTTGAAAATGAACTTTGGCTATGAGGCATTCTGAATTTGATACGGGGTAATCACGAGGTAGGCCTAACCCAAAGTGGGTAATGATAGCTCGAAAAGGTTGTGATTTCCTGGACCTATAACAAATTGCGTCGACTACCTTTATACAGAATATCTTCGAGCCAATTTCCTTTCCGGCAATTCGGCGTCGTTATTGTCCAAACAAATATTACATCAAAATAGGTATATTATTTAACACATCCTTGACTGCAATCAAGTTTGTAAACACGAGAAACACCGAAAAAAAACATGATGTTCGCTCACCAACACGCAGGTCAATCTTAAGTACAACTGGATACGTATGTGTGCCCACCAAGTATGCTGCATATGCGGCGAAGGTTTCTCGCCAGCGTCAAAAAACTCAACGGCATCAATGGCATTCCACAAGATCGGCCCTAATGTAGCAAGACAACATAAATTAACAATCCAGAGAGGTATGTGCTTTCAGTGAGTACCTCATAGTTGGTATAAACCAGTATGTTAAACAATATTTACAGTTAATCATAACCGTAACAAGGAACAACGCTGTGTGTAGTTTCTACTCATTTTAGTCAGAAAAGATGTACGATTTTCCACACTTATCTCGCTTGTGACGGGCGATCACTTTCCCCTCTACCTGTTGAGACAGAGTAGCGCGCACGAAGTTGTCCAGGTGAGGGTGTTTCTTTAACACAGCCCCGATCAGCCAGTGCGCATGTGGCACGCTTGGTCCGTTCCAACGGATCACTAGCTCTTTTTCGGCGTTTTTGTGGCTCAGTACCCGCGATGAGGTCATGCCAAACACATTTTTTTACTACAGATGCCATACTCTCTACAACGCTTTCCGCTGGGCAAATTAGCCACAACCTCACCACAATCGAGAGGTATGGCATGAACAGCGGGTCTTTTTGGCACCATAGGTCCTTGAACAACTTCTGGTTGAATCCAGTGTTCAGGCGTTTCAGCGCACGGAAAGTGGTTTCGATTGACTCCGATGGGATGGGATCTTTGGGAATCAATGACTCCCGTTGTAGAATAGCCAACGCATGTGCTACCTCTGCGACGACGGATGATGTGGGCGAGTTTTGCATCTGCTGGAGATCCGCTGCTTGCCTGATGTGCTGCATGTTCTCCTTCAGCTGCAGGTTGGTGCAGCCCCGCGTCTGCCCTCTAGCATCCACACCGTGCTCCCGACTGGCGCAGTGGTATTCGAGAGCTCGGGTGAATGTGGAGATTTCCTTGACCTGTCAAAGGTTAACATCTCTGTGTAGCCTCGTCCAACACTCAACACACTACATTTTTCTGATCAAATAAAGACCACGAAAAATTGAGACGATACATTATTATGTAAATTACAATATCGTACATGGAATGAATACAATTCTCATTGGCGAATTAGTATTGTACCAATTCGGGAGCTCATCATGAATTGCTATACGAAACAGTCTTCTGTGCCAAAAACAGTTTTATATTCTGCTGTAGTACAGCAGACTGAATTATGGAAACACAGGTGAATTGTCCATATAACAAAAAAGAAGGTTGAAAATAATTTCACGACCACTTAATTTGTTAGCCTTTTTCTTGGTCACTGTTCATCAGTATCTTATCACTTCTAAGCACGACGCTTTTTTATTCACCTGGTGTTGTTGAAGATTCGAGGCGTACTTTGAATAGCTGGGCCAGGATTCCACCATTTCCTCGCTGTCCCCTTCGTCCAGGACACTTTGGATGTCCAGTGATGTCCTCAGAGTGGGACCACTGCGATGTTTCTCGAGTCTTCTCCGTTTCGGTCCGAAGTCCTCGACCATAGCCTGGTACTTTTCTTGGCGTTCCCATGGCAGATGCTGCAGGTTTTGGAGACTCTTGCTTGCCTTTGAGAGCACGGAATACAGGTCCTGCAGCGCCGCAAGCCGAGCATGGAAACATGAATCTGTAAAAACAAAAACAAAAGAGGAATTAAACGGTTTGGAGATTAAAATATGGAAATGAACTCATGCTAGATTGCTCCAGTAGATAATCCATTCTTCTGCGGGTTCTCAAAGCGCATTGCGCAGTCTATGATCAACAAATAAACATATTTTATTTCGGAACGAACTACCTACCATATTTGCTCGTTCACGAAGGAAGGCATTATATACCCTCAAAACCTGAAAATAAACGCTGTATTTTTTGGCACAATCCGTCATCTCATCATCTGCAAGTAGTATAATTGGGATAGAACACGTAGGCTGCTTCTGACGTTAACAAAACATCAGCATCACGTTGATATCAATTGCTTAGATGTAAAACGTGCGAAGAACTCCATAGTTAAAATGAGTCAACTAGACTAAAACAAGCCACGCGCGCGCCAGCGTGCAAGCGCATACGCACACATACTATGCGAAGGCGTGTTAATACCCCAGTTTTGCCTATTCAATATATCTGTGGGAAACAATTATTGATACAAAAATTAAACTGACAGCTTTGCATACTTGTTGCGATCAATGTAGCGTACAAAGCATGTATGACAGATATTTTCCTTTTATCAGAAACTTTTTATCGGTTCCCACCCAAAAACATACAAATTATTAATACAATTTATTTAAGAGCATTACCTTTGAGCAGTTCGAGGTCCTTCTGTAGATCTATTGGCTGACATGACCGGTTACTCGTCGTAGTGCCAATCTCTCGTAGCTGGTTCTCCATGGCTGCCTTCAGCACCGGCATGTTTACCGTAAATGCCTCTATGACGTTGGCAGCATATGGCGAGAAGCGAGTCTCGGACCATAGCAGCAGGCCTCGTGGTTCCACCCCAATACGCTTACTCGCCGCCAGGAACGCTTCACGCCCTTTTCCATATGAGAACCGTTTCACGATGCGGCTGATCTGGTCGATCACCTCCTACACCCACCGACACGATGGCTCCTTCCTGGCACTGTGCTCCGCGAGGTCCAGAAGATGCGCGCCATCCCAAAGGAATGGAACACATGGATGCTTAGAGCGCATCGCATAGTCAGGGTGTTCGGACTGCAGCTTTCTGACAAACTTTCTGGGCACGTCGGCTCCATGGTATTGACCATCTGTACAGATGGCGGCGAGCTTGGTGGTATCCATGATGTTGAGTGGCTTGACGGTGTCCACCCACTCCTTTGCCAGAGAACTACCATCATGCTGGTCCACCACGGGCGCTCCGATCACAAAACTCTGGATGAGCTCGTCATATGGTGCGTCCGGCACAATGGTTATGATGCCAGTTATGTCCACAATTCTATGTTGGACAGTTACTTTGTCCGCGACAAGACTTACGCAAGGTGCTCTGTCAACATGACGGGCCACACACTCCAGGATAGTAGTACTGAATGCATCCCTGAACCGCTGCATTTGGGTGGCCGAATGGCAGAGATCGCCCATTGTTGAGGCTGTCATATCGCAGAGCACGATTGTCTTCTCGTACATAGTTTGGGCCATTGAGTGCTTCAGGACGTGGTACGCTGCAAGCAATGAGTTTCGGCAAGCACTTTGTATATTCCTCGCACGGACCGCCTCCCGCTCCATCTCTTGAGACGCCTTCTTCACGTTCTCTTTGTGCTTTTTAGAGCACACGTGGTGTTTCAGCGACTCTTTCAACCGGCTGAAGGGCTTAGGGATAGCAGCTGGTCTAGGGAAATCTGTGCCGGCAGAGAAAGTGTAGTGGCATATGCCATGAGCGTTGGGCTTGCTGGCATGTAAATCCACTGCAAGATCGAAAGTTGGAATACATAGCCTGCACACGAGAAGATCACGAGATGGTACTGCGATGATGTGGTGCTCCGATACGGCATCAAGAAGCGTTCCCATGTCACGTGCAGCATTAATGAGCGCATCAGTGTCACTTGTCTTATTGTGCTGTTCTCTTGGCTCGTTGGTTAACGTCTGCCTGATTTCGAATAGGCTCTGCTCCATTCGGGCCAGTCTCCGTTCCAGCGATGTGCTGACACCTGTAATGCAAAACATTTTCATCATTTAATATCGATTATTTTTCAGAATAAGCTCAGCGTATAGTGTTGTTCTCCTGCTTAGCTTTTCTGCTAAAGAACAGTACAGCAGCAAATACGAGAGCCCCTGGAGCATGTTCAGAATAGTTGTATGCCTAAAGTTATTGCTTAAAAAGTGAAAAGGGAACTGTCTTTTTATTAAAAAAAGTAATAAAAAAGTGGTTTCCTTTCCGTCCTGGTTTGCTGCATCGTGCGTTTCCACGTCTTGAATGCGAAGCGGATTTAACACGTGACCCTATGGTGACCGGCTCGGACGCCCTGACATCGGTGCAAAAATCCGTGAATATCTGCCGAAAGAAACATAATAGCGACATTTTTTCACGAACAATACACAGAGAAACGTTTGATGATGTAAAATTAGTTTCTGCAACATCAACCACCCCGCGGTCTATGAGCAGCATTATAAAACTTCATGAATTTCGACCCAATTGTCACTAACTCGGCCGTTGGTTTGCTGGTTTATCGAGCTACGACAGCGCAAGGGAGGCTGCGCTCGGCGCCACGGTACACCAAGCTCCATTTCGTAAGACTGTGTTGACACTCACCAAGGTAAGACTGTTGTCGAACCGTGCAACCATACACACAAGAGCAGCGTCAGTAGAAAAGGTAGGCAGGGGGGGGGGCTGGCGTAGGGGTAGGGCTGGTAGGTAGGAGGGCTGGCGTTCATGTGACCTCGCTCAATGCCTCGGGCTGGGCGATTGTTAACATGACTTGGACAGAGTGGGGAGTCAAACATACTTGGCAATCTGACAAACGGCCGGTATTAGAAATCGGATCGAAAATCGCGGCGTTTGTGCATTATTTCTCGCGGCCAGTTGGGTGCTGGAAACTGAAAATCTGAATTACGTATAAACATAAACGTTTCTCTGTGGATTGTGAGATGAAAAGGGCCAATGTCATTTCAGCAGACGTTCACAGTTTTGTCCGTCGATGTTAGAGCTTATGGGCTGGCCACCATAGGATCACGTGTTAAAACCGCCCCCTGTTCAATACCTGCAAACGCACGATGCAGCAGCCCAGGATGGAAAGGAAGACGACAATTCGCAAAATATTTTTCATAAAAGAATTAGCAGTAACATGCAAGGAAAAGTGTGGAACACGATATATTCGGAAACGTAACGTTCATATCAGGAGGTAATTTAAAAAAATGGCTTAGAATGCGATTTCTGCGGGTGTTTTTTTTTAAATATGCGCATGCTACTGTACCAGAATCATGCACCCCTGTCCCCCTCAGTTGTCTCAGAAGTAAAATGAAAGTGTATGAATCTAAAATGGCAATATCAAAGAGCATTTGTTGACATAATGCTACTGCCAATTTCCATGGGTTTAATGCAATTGGTAGATCCCCAGCAGTATGAGGAAAATATTCTCAATTTATCTACATCATATACAGGGCGTTTCTTAAGTTTGTACCACACCTTTTTTTCGCTACAGCTTACATACTTGGCATTATATACCAATGAAACTAGCGCCACAGGACAGCCCGATCCATGCAGTTATATGTTTCACGAACGTATGAAATGTTTCCGCGAAATAACACGATACCAATAGCATGTATTTTTCTTAGAACTGGTAAAGCACTACTCACCGCAGCCACGCTGGAGGTCATTAAGTGGAATTCTTTAGCAGAACTAAACCAGCCTGAGCTGTTTTTGTATTCCTATATTATACCGATATGCTGGGCCGAAAAGGGTTTAATTCATATCCAGGCAGTATGCACACAAAAACATCCAATGCACCCTAATAGGCTTGCTGGTTGCAAATAGCATAGAATACCGATTGACCAATCCTTTTTTTTTATAGACTAGAGCGAAGCATAGAAATTTTTTTGTTGCCTTGGAATGTAAAATATCGTTGAAATGAACAACGTTTCCGATTCAAGGACATAATTATGATACAAAATCATTTACTAGGAGACATATGTCTATTAGAGGTCACCAGAGGCTATCTGAGGCAGGTGCGCGCACAGGATTTCGTTTCGGGGAGGTCAAACTGTCGGCTGTGGGAAGGACTGGATATCGCTCTTCGGGACGGGGAGTCCAATCTGCAGGGGTCAATCAGGGATGGGGCCCACTAAGTACAGGGGGCCCACCATTTCAGGCACGCCGCCAGGAATGATCTGAGAGGGGGGTGCGTAGCTCCCAAAAGGGTCCAAGTTCAGCTCCAAAAGGGCCCACTCACTGGGCTCTCTGGCTGGCTCAGATGTGTCCCTCGACGAATGCTGTTTGCATATTATCCGCCAAATTATGATGGCCAACCTCTCCTTCAGGGGGAGGGGGTAGGCGAGTGGGAAGCGATGATTTTAGGCGCAGCACCTGGACGAACCTCTCTTTCCTGGAGGGAAGGGGTGGAAAGTGATATCCAGGGCAGCACTTTCAAGACCCCTTGGAGGCCTAAGGGGTGGGGGCGCGCCCTCCTTGGATCCGACCCTGGTTAAGGGGTGTCAGAAAATACAAATAAGTGCTGAACCTATCCTGTTTTTACTCAGAAATTTATACCCTCATTCCATGGGCATGATTCCATCAAACAGGCCACTATAAACATTTTAACCCGCGCCCCACTGGGGGGGCAAAATCGGCCACCCCTCCGGGATTTTCGCGATAACGGAAAAACGGCGGCGCGCAGCGTTGCCAAACTTAACACCTTTTCCCCCATCATTTCCACACATTCTGTCAAATTTTGGTGTCGGAGCCTTATAAAGTTAGGTCACAGGGTCATGTCAAGTGACCTCACCTCAAACTCACATTTTGGGAGGTCTAGGCAATGTTTTTTTCCGAAACGACCGGAAAACAGCGGCACGGAGGGCCACCATTTTTGTGCCCGCCTCATACCTAATATTTTGCGCAACCCTTCTGATTTTGTTTACCCCAGGTCATCTCGGGTCACGGCTCCAGGTCACGTCAAGTGAACTCAGTATTCGAAGTAGCGCCACTCACAGAATAAGCAATCGATTGATTTAAAACTCATAGTATGACATGAGGCCACTAGGGACAAGAATTCTGCTATTTCGGAATTTTGGTATCAGTGACCTAAGGTCGGGTCATTTCTGCTTCTCCCCATCATAAGCCTACGGGGAATATAAAAATTGTTATTTTTCAGAGGAATGGGCCAATTTTCCCAAGATCATGTTACCCTGCACTAGTATTGATGATCCAGTTTACATTTTTGCTTAGTGGTCCCTACAAGGTCACCTGAGGTCAGCAACACGTTTTTGCTGATAACTTTTTAACAGAATAACAATACAGGCGTGGAATCATCGCCATTGTGTTTGTCTCGTGAAGACACTTTCAACGATATACAACATGAAATACCTAGGTCAACGGGTGACCTTGACTTGAAGCCAAATTTGAGATTTGGCCTAACCAGGTCATGCCATATATTGTTGAACGCCTCTCGATGAGACAAACACGATGGCGTGTGAATTGTCGCTTTATCATAATTATATAAAAAATTATTCACAAAAAACGTTTTACCCATAATCGCCGGTTTTGACCTTTGATGTCCTCTGGAGGCTAAACTATTGACCTGAGCCAAAATCTGATCGCACCAAACCGAAAGCATTTTTCAAGAGCCTTGTGGCGGTGTCCGTTTCTTCTTAGCTATCATAGATCCAGAGATATATTGGGGTATATGGGGACAGATCTTGGATTTAGCCAAATTTGACCTTAGAGGGCCTCGAGTGACCTTAATATTGACCTGAGCTGACAAATGACTGACATATCTTTAAAAGATCCTGTCACGGGCTATCTAACGGTATAGGATTTTTCCTCCTACTCTCCATAGGAGCCGAGTTAGACTGGGGGTAATATCCCCCCCCCCCAGTGGGGCGCGTTCGGCTGAGGACCCCAGTGGGTCACGGGTTAAGCTGAGCTATCATGTTTTAAATGTTTCATGTTTGAATTGAGCTATCTAGGTCACATTTCCGTTATACTGAATTAGCTGAGTGCTTTAAATAAATTATTCAGTATTTCTTGTGCCAGCAAATAATAATTACCATGCAGTGGAAAGCTCAGTGGTTCCAGGCATGTGAAACAATAATTACATAAGTTGGGGGTCGCATTGCAGTTTGCAACCATGATTGATCCAAACCTTCGCAGCCATAGCCCAGAATACTTTAATGACATTTTCTGGAGTAAGGTTCTAAGCACTGCTTTGGGCCTAACTTACCTCTTATAGTAGGTATAGCATGTAATGAAGTTTAAATTCCAAATAATGAATTGAACACCTCTATGGCTATGTGAACAGTGAAACAACAATGACAAAACATAGGAGACTAAACCACATCAGGATTCTTTGGCATTTGAACATGTAATATATGCTCATTGTAAGCTTAATGCCTGACCAATTGAGCTACCCAGCTATCCTGAATACCCTAATGTGAAATACAAAACAGACACATACCTTCTGGTTCCATTGGGTCCACCCCATTGCCCGCTGGCTTAGGGACATCAGGATCATCCTCTACTTCAGCTGAAGTAGGGTTGTCCAGATTGAAGGTTGGTGGCTCAGTCTCGAGCACAGTGTCTGAAAGAAAAACTAGATGGTGAAATTTTTGAGTTACCTGTGATAAATACACATAGATTGTTTGATAGAAAAGATATATACAGCACCTAGGTGGTTTGACTTTTGCCACGTAATGGATTTATAACATGGAATTGAATAAAATGCCAGTCTCAGTTATGTAAATTATCTACTTGAGGCAGAAGAATTGCTGTACATTTTAGATAAATTTGTAGGCATTGATTTGCTCAAACAAATTTGGTAAATATCTATCCCATACATGACATCATAACAGGCACTTCATCAGCTGATCCATTGACCCATTTATTTTCATATATTACTATATGATTTTTAGAAGCAGTGACCGGCAGCAGCAGTGCCAATGGGACTATATTCATAACTAACAGTAAGCAATCTGTTATCCACCTATCCCACATTTTGCACACATTTTCAACTATTGCACACCTTCTACGGCATGGTATGGCAGCACATTATTTCATGTTTGGAGACAAGGATGGAAACACTGATAGAAGTGGAGACAAGGGATTGTGCATGGTTCTGAAATTCGTTTTGAGACAGGTGGGAATTATGTAAGCACTGAGCAAAAACCAGGTAGTTAGGAAGAAAAACCCTTTGGTTTGTGTTTATTATCTGGTATTAAAGCAATAAAAGCATTCCTTCTCTGGTATTGAAGCAATATAACTAAAAACAGGGGCTTGCAAACCATACTGGTTAGTCCAAACCATCTCAAGTGAGGTAAACACAAAAAACAGGGATTTCCACTTAAAATTATGAATTTCAGGACACTGGGATTGTGTGTGCTGTGTTGTGATGTATGCAGTGGCACAACCAGAGGGGGGCCAAAGGGGCTATATCCTCTCTCTCAGGACACCCATAAGGGCCCTCTCTCTTGCTTCTGGAGGGTGCTATAGCGACTTTAGCCCCCCTCAGGTTGTGCCGCTGGATGCATGTGTCAATATATGGCAATAGTTGTAAACCTGGGTTGAAAATTCAAACTATGGTTAACTTGTTAGTCACAAGACATTTTGTCTGTATTTAGGTTCATCATAGCCCAATATATGCAGCCTGATATAAACCATTGGTTTTTGGGGCACACCTACCACTACTTCCTTGGAGGAACTAGCACATTTGTTACCTAAACAATGAAAGTTTGACCTAGGTAGGTAGGTATCTAGCTTTGTTTGCATTTCTCACATTTTAAGAGCCCAATTTGAATTCAGTGCTGGTGCCTATGACCTCCAAAATACTACAAGGCATTAGGGAACTCATGTGGCTGATAGGATATTTTGCATGCTTATGTTATCCCAGCACTAATCTTAATGGTCATCCCAGTGCTGAATTTGCAAACTGAGGCAAATGAAACTTACAATGCATGATTTTGGTGCTGTTGGTGTCCATACTTGTGTAGTACGAGTGTAGCACATTTTGGAATCATAATTGATGCTTCCCTAACTAATGTCAATCACTGCCCTCCAGCCATACCAGAAGTATAATTTAAGCCAGAGTGGCTTAAATTAATTTATGCCAGCCAGTTTAAACCATGGTTTAAACCACCAGGTGGCTAAAATTTGCCATCCCTATATTGTATGAATTGCCACCAACTGCAGTGCAATGCCTGCTGAGTAGGTACCTACACACCAAAATATATTTTCTAATTACCTTTAGGTGACTATATTTTACTCAAATGTAATTCATATACCAAGATTTTCACCTGAGCTTGATGGTTGATGATCCAGTGCTGGCTTGCAAGTCCAATCATATCGCCTGCCAGGGCCAAAATGGCCATCCTGCAGTACTCTTAACACTGGTAGACCTGGGTGCTTGACTTTTGAATGTTTGTACATGCTCTGTGCAGTACCTTTCCAATCGCAATGTCCACATCTACAGGATGACCTTACTCTCTTTGTCACCCTTACACCCTGGCCCTGAATAGAGTCTGTGTCTGGAGTCTGTTTCAGACCGAACCACTTCATTTGGTCTCATATAAGTCCAAAAATGAAAACAATTGTTTGATTAACACTCCAGAGAATTCGAACTTGGTAGTTTTATCTTGCCGCACTCATTCACCAATCATCAGTTACAAAGAACCGTGATCAATTACCTATTTCACTCTTCGACGCACATCGTCGCGTTTAAAAGGGAAATGGAAGGATTTGAACTCGAGGGAATTCGCGTAAAAGAATGACATTCTTCTAGATTCTTTCCAACGATTTTAATGAAATTAAAAATATTGTACATCCTACATGAAAAAAGGATTCAAATTGAAATTGTTTTAAAAAATCAGCTAATGTTATAAATTATTCATTACTTAACGTAGGTCTAGTGTTGTTTTAGTACCAGTGGTCTAGTCGCTTGCCTCAAAAGCCGCTGAATATACCATAGATGGGCACTTCTGTAACGCTACCATCAAGCATCAAGTGGAACCGGGACGGAGGACAACCACCGGCGACCAGAAGGCATGCCATTGGTTCTGCGCTAAACGGGAGACAATTTTATCGTCGGCGGTCGTCTGAACGATGGAATGGTTGTCTCGACGATACTTTGTTGCCGTTGAGTCATTTTTTCCCCCGCTGAGCGTACTAGATACTAGATACTAGAAACCCAAAAGCGTACGATGGGAATGAAGAAATGGTAGCGTGGCGGTGGGTGGTAGAGGTCTGCACGGTTTAACATTTCTAGAGGTCTGCACGGAAGGGACATTTCCAGTCCCGGTCCAATCCGATTCGTTTCAATCCTGCGTACCATGACACGGATACCGTGACGTAGTCAATTTTATGTATAGTAGGTACCATTTATATGATTTCACATATAATATTTCTAATGATATGGACATGTGGTCGCCAAAAGTCCCCGTTCGTGGTTGTCGTCCACGACGACAGAACGATACAATTTTTTAGCCCTGAGCGGCGGATGTTCGATCTGTAAGCATGCCATTGCGTCGCATGGTGGCCGCGGCCGGTACATGCAAAATCTTGAATATAATTGTCAAAAACAACGAAAGTATGCTTTCTAGAGATTTTTCCCCACCTGTGATGGATACATTCATAGTTTCTGTATCAGCTGATACCACTTAGACTCCAGTATAATGGTCGTTAGTAATCGTCAATTTTGTTCTAAGGTTGTCGGGTTACCGGATTTCCCTATAGCTTAAGCATGGAGAACGCCGGAAGCATGATGTGGTCTCATGTGAAATTGAATATTTTGATCAAAGGATGGTAGGAAGTAAAAATGCCCTTCTGGAACACCTTCAGAATTGATCGCTCGTTTCAATGGAGGTATTCCTGATCAACTGACACTGCCGCTATACATCGTCAAATTTGATTAAAAATGAAATAACATCGCAACGATGTCTGCGGGAAAAATGTCCATTTGGTGCAGATGATAAGGGTGCTGGTGTACAGGACTTTACTTATTTTTATTCTTTCATATGAAACAAACCTTGTCCTAAATGCATTATTTACCAAGCAGCATCATATAGATAATGCGAAAGTCACCACATGCGTAGGCAAATGTTTGTCTACACCTTCACCCCAACGCGTGGGTACAGCCAGCCTGTTTTGAGTCGGATCGAGTGGTAAAGAAATTGATGCCAATTATTATAATACTCATATCTGGATACGGTAGGACCTGAACATGATATTGTAAAATACCCTAAACCAATAATAGTTTTTGTTTTCTTTTATCCCCCTTGGATATGCCACTGCACTCGCCATTTCCACCGTTCATGAATCCACCGGCATCGGCAAGACGAGTAAACATCATAGTTGTTGAAGCAGGGGAGAAGTAGTATGGTCCCCCACTTTTCATGCCACCCCATTCCACATGCATATGCACACTTTTTGAGACGTTCCTATGCCTCTGGTGGACGTGGCCTAGACAAGAACTTTGACTGAGGTCACGTCCTTTGACGTATGCAGGCTTACCATCAAAGCCTGGGAGTGTTGAATGAGAGTGTTCTAAGAGTGGGAGTGTTGAATGACTGAAAGCTGGCACGCCTACCTATCCCAGCTAACATGGCATATTTGAGCCCTAGGGGCTCGGTCGCTCGAAGCTCTATGTAATTCAACTATAAGAATGAATGAGTATTTTGCAGAATTACATTGCATACAAAATAACTTAAAAAAACCTTTCGTGCCGCCTCTACACCATCTAAAGTCCGTCACGACACCCATGCATGATGCTACTAAGAGTCCATGCAACTGCTAACAAGTGGGGCACTTGTGTGCTGTTCATCAATGGAACGTTCACAAGCTCTGCGCCCCGCCACGACTTGAACGCTGGTGAGATACCACATCCTTTGGATTTATGAAGACGCTGAGCCTCCTCGGGAGTGTCCCAACTGTTGTGGCTTATTCAGTTATTGTTGGGTAAATGAAATGTTGACACCTCGCTCAATCCATCGGAGTGGTCCGAGAAAATCATTCCGAACCGTCGCACAGCTGAAGCTCTGATCTAAGGGTACACCAGCGCACTCAAGTGGTGGAAGTTGTATTAGAACCCTTAAGAACCATGCACTTTGAAATGATGTTGACTTTATGCTATCAATCATGATTAGACAGCAAGGGATCCAACATTATTATGGTGGACGGAATCAAACATCAGCATGGAGCAAATGATCCAGGATCAGTAGGTTAGCTTTATAGGTTTAAAAAAATATTTTACTGTAATTTTCAGCATCTATTGCAACATACATAGTTTACTTTTCTGTATTCTTTGGTTTGTCAATAACAAATATGGGATCCGTGACAAAAATGAGTGGTCACCTCGTTATGATTGTGGTAATAAATGTAGTTTGTTTTGACTTTTCTTGATATTCTGCAACAGCCTTGACAACACATTTACTGATATTCACATTCAACACTAATGCCTGAGGCATTCCAAATTTGATGAATGGCAAATCAAGGGGAAAAATATTCCACACTTGGGTTACGCATCATTAATACTTTTTCCTATTAACACAACCTGTATCTACAGTATTATTGGGCTTTAAGATATTCACAAGACAGGTTCAGATACATGTTATGTGCAGTAAGGAAATAAAGATGTTAGGTTAGGTTTAGTCAATTTTTAATTGCAAAAATTGCTCTTTGTTCCTCAAGTTCCTTTTGTTCCTCAAAAGTAACTTATGCTGTTAGTTCAGGGTAGGTTTTTAATTTGATGTTTCAGAATAAAAATTGTTAGATTTTTTCTCCATCTTCCTATTTTTTTTATTATATTAGAATTTAGTCTAGGTTATGTCTAGACCAGGTTGCATTTTTCCTTTTAATTAACATTATTTGGTATGCTATATGACCGCACCAAAAGCACCTTTTTATGGTGTTACTTTTTCTGCCAACTAATAAATATATAATTGCAGAGGAAATGACACGTCACATTATGCTAGCTACCTTTCCAAATGTCACAGTGAGGAAAAAACCAACAATTTCAAAATTACCTGAAGGGACAAAACATATGTACAATACTTATGCATGCCATAGGTATTGCGACTTGCAACTTTTAAGTATTTATTCTTTGTTAATGAATTAGCAGGACTATAAAGACATAAAGACATAAAAGATTAGTGCAACTATGAGCCACAAGGGCCCTTCTTGGTTGCACTCTGTACAGTCAACCAGTTGACCACCAAATCTGTCAATCAGCCCTTCCTGTAATACTGAAAAGCAAGTCCTTTATTCTTATGATTGTCTATGCTGTTTTTAAAGATGTTCAATGTGATGTTACTGACAATGGTTTCTGGCGGCTGGTTCCAGTTTTCTACTATCCCGTTGGTAAAGAAAGTCTGTCTTAACCTTGTTCTGCTGTGATTAACATTAATTTTGAATTGGTGACCTCTAATTGCATCATTTCTGTTACATTCAAACATTTCCCCAAGATATCCCCTCTCCCGACCATGGACAAATTTAAAGACCTCGATGAGATCTCCTCTCAGCCTTCTATATCTAAGTGATAACATATTCAATTTCTTCAATCTTTCCTCATATGCCAGGTTGCTTATACCATTAACCTTTTTTGTAGCCTTCTTTTGTACTCTCTCTGAAAGCCAACAATCTTTTTCATAGCTATGAGACCAAGCTTGGATGCAGTATTCCAAATGTGACCTGACATATGCACAGTAAAGCTTCCTGATGACTTCTTCACTTCTGTATGATACATTCCTATTTATTGCCCCAAACATTCTCAGTGCCTTCTTCCTGGCTTCCTTGGTCTGTTCTGATGCCCACAATTTTGTGGTCAGAATAACACCTAAATCCTTCTCCTGTTGAGTCACTGATAGCACTTAGCCACACATCAACTATGGAGCCTTCATATGCTGCTTACCTACATGCATGATTTTGCACGTATCAAAGTTAAATTTCATTTGCCATTCTTCGGACCACTTCACAAGTTCGTCTAAGTCTTTTTGCAGCGAGATATGATCGTTTTGACCTGTTATTGCCCTAAAGACCTTCAAATCATCCGCAAATTTCAAAACTTTACTGCTTAGGCCACTTTCGATGTTATTAAAAAATATAATGAACAGTAGTGGTCCCAGTACTGAACCCTGGGGGACTCCACTAAGAACATTTTGCCATGATTACTTTGTACCATTTAGCATCATTCTTTGCTGTCTACCTGAAAGCCACAACTTCATCCATTTTAAGATGCTACCTGCAATAGCATGGGCCTGAAGCTGTATCATTAACCGTTTATGGGGTACCTTGTCAACGGCCTTACTAAAGTCAGGATATGCTACATCAACTTGATTTGCCTAATCAAATTGTTCTGTGGTGAAGTTAAAAAAGTCCAAGAGATCTGTGAGACACGACCATCCTTTTCTAAACCCATGTTGAGTATCTTGAATCAATCTGTTTCCTTCCAGATAACTAACTATTCTATCCTTGATAATTGATTCGAGTACCTTGCAGACTAGTGATGTGAGACTTACTGACATATAGTTTCGAACTTTCCCTCTTTCTCCTTTCTTGACAATAGGAACTACATTTGCCCCTTTCCAATGTGTTGGAATTTCATTTTGTGAACAGATCTACAAAATATTATGCTAAATGTAAATGCCAGTTCCTTTTGAGCTTCCCGCAATACCCTAGCATAAGTGACATCAGGTCCTGCTGCCTTGTTTGGGCTTATTTTCCTGATATGATTGAAAACAACATCACTATCAATGAAATCAACATCATTTATCACATCACATGTCACTGAACTATGGTGTACGGTCGGCAAATTGGTCATATCTTCCAGTGTAAACACTGATTTAAACTGCTTGCTCAGCTCCTCAGCCATCTCACTATCCTCACCCAATGTAGTCCCATTTACTTCCAGTGAACCAATTGTGCTAGAAACTTTGCTCAGCTTGTAGAAACTAAAGAACATACTGTCCCGACTACAGTTCCTAGCTAAATCCAATTATTTTGCTCGCTTTGCTGCTCTGGTTTTTTGCTTCACAGTGTCCTTAACTTTTCGATACGCCTTTAGATTTACGATATTTGAAGCTTATTTAAACACTCTAAATACAGCTTTCTTAGCTTCAATTGCTTTTACCAAGTCTGGTGTAAGCCATGCTGGCTTTCCTACCCTTTTGCGTCTTTGCTTTTGGGGACATGTCTAATCTGAATTTCCTTCAAGTAAAATTTGAACTTTTCTCACATTTTACAGGCATTTAAATTGGAGAATTCCACTTCCCATCTTATGGCACTTAAAACCTTTCTCATGCAGTCAAAGTCTGCTCTTTTGAAATTTAGTACCTTTACCAAATTATCCTGAATAATTTCCCATACATGTGCCTTGAATCTAACTATGCCAAGTCACATAAATTCGAGAGTACAGGGTCCGGGAATGAGCCATGCCTGGTAGTTCTGATACAAACTGGTGTAAGAATAGGTCCTCTTCAAGGCATTTCCTAAAAATTTTGCATGATGGGGAGCCAACACCAATATTTTCATATCCTTCTAGATTAAAGTCACCAAGAATAAGGCACTTCCTCCGAAAGTTTCTACTGATTTCCTCACGAATCACCTTATCAAGCTCCAGTTGTTGAGAATGTGGCAGGGTCCCTGATCGGTAGAAAGCTCCTATCCTCAGTGTATTGCTGTTGCCTTTTCCCACAGCGACATCAAGCCAAATGGACTCTACAGACACATTTGTATCCCCACGTGCTCGGAATATTTTAAACGCCATTGTATTTTCCTGTATATTATTTATCTGCACATGAGGGGTGGTGTAGCTCAAATCCGCCCATGGTAGACATATCATACCAAATAGAGACGAATAAGCTATTCACCTACAAATCACTCGTTTCTCTGTCCGACGGTGAACTCGGTATGGCTACATGCAACAATTTGTAGCTCGTGTATTGGAACAGGCGGTGACGAATAAGATACGCTTCTGGGTATAATCCTATGACGCTGAAGTGCATAGCCATAGGGGTACGAGTGACGCGGCATACAGACAAAACTTGTAATCATGTAGAATATTTGCTCACTTATTTTCCAACCTTTGTTGGACGCAAAGCAACATTTGTACTATTCCGAATGTCTGCCATGCAAGTGGCAGCAGTGTCTGCGTCGGCCGCCATGTGTAGATGGCAGCAGCGTCTGTGTCGATCACCATGTATAGATGGCAGCAGTGTCTGTGTCGGTCACCATTGCAATGGTGACAGACCGACCGACCGGTCGACCAGGTTACACCAACGCTTTGGTGTAACTTGGTATATCTTAGTTTGTGCTTGCGCACCCATTAGCAAGCACAATTTATGCACTTAACTCGACTTTTGTCACCGGTGGTCATCCTCGGCATGAAGGTTCAGTCAACCCGAGCCTGCTGAAGGAGATCCTCGCAGATTTTGACACGGTGCTGCTTTGTTCGGATGTTCAAATTCAAATCCTCATGTTCAAATCGGACCTCAGGATTGGCTGAGCTGATACGAATGCCGCATTGATGTCAGGAACTTCACTGACCCGACGATTCCCACGCAGAATTCTTCCAATTTCATCGACATTTTCAGGAATTGTGCTCGCGGAGTCGCTGTGATCGCTCGTTGCCTCCAATAACGTTTTACTCCTCTTGAATCGCGAGTGCCACTCAAAACACCTCTTCCGGCTCATTGCTTCATTGCTGTAGACCTGCTGCAACATTGCAAGGGTCTCCGTTGCCGATTTCTCAAGTTTGACAAGTAATCCGATACTTTCTCTCTGCTCAAGTTTGAGCTCCATGCTGAGATCAGAAATGAGCACAAGAGCGTGGTCACAAAATGTGTGCAACACATGCCCCAATGTTCACAGCATGACTCCACGTGGCATACTAACGAACGGCAGTTACTCGGGCCCGCTCTTGCTGCGTGCGCATGACCGTCTCGCGCTCAGTTTGTTTACAATAGGGATAGTCGCGTAACTTTTTGATTGCACCTCGCATATATTTATATATATGCATGTATGTGTGTATATATGCATATTTGTGAGGAAGGCTGTGACGTGCTAAAGTGTCTTGTGCATTGTACACCAACAAGAGTTTGTGGGAAGGAAATGTCATTTGTGCTTACCACTCGAGCGACGATTGTTGTTCCAGCCACTTCTGTACCTGCCAGATTCGGAAGCGCATGCTCTTTCGAACCCAGTGCAGATTACCGGACCACAAGAATGGATGGGACCAGGGTACATGGAGCTATGACTCCCGCACATTTTGGAACGAACATCATCGCTTTGTGTACCTTCCTTCTTCCTTTTTCTTAATTAGATGCGGAGGTGAACTATTCCCCTCCGTGGAGGTTATGTAGACGATCCAAACTGCTCTGAGCAGGACACTGAGTTCAACAAGTAGCTGCCAGTTCGTGTGCTGCTACCGTCTCTCGCCATCCCTGCATAGGACACGCTTGGATGGGTTTCCTCGCACACTCACCGGGCTGGACGAAATAAGCACTGTCTGATGCCCTTTATGGGTGATATTTTCTTCTTCTTAACGTGCGCTGACCAAGAGCGATTGAAGGATTGGTGCGGAACTTACCGATGACCACCGCTCACCCACCTCATTCCACTGGGCTACAATTGTCGCGCGTGTGTCCTAATTCGCTACGTGGTCGGCAGCTGGATGGCCTCGACAACGTTGAGTGATGTGGCCGTGCCACTGCACCCGCAAACAGTGCATGGCACTGGAAACATACATTCTGACTTTAACTCGAATGTGGTCAGCACACATTGTGACAGGCTGCGTCCAAAAACATTGACTGAAGAGACTTCCAAAATATTTTGTTTTTGCTTCGCTGGGCGTCCAGCGGCAGAAATATTGTGACAGACCTATTGCGTCTGTCACAACATGTGCTGGCGTGCCGGGACAGGATTTGCCACATGTGCTGGCGTGCCGGGACAGGATTTGCCACATGTGCTGGCGTGCCGGGACAGGATTTGCCACATGTGCTGGCGTGTCGGGACAGGATTTGCCACATGTGCTGGCGTGCCGGGACAGGATTTGCCACATGTGCTGGCGTGCCGGGACAGGATTTGCCACATGTGCTGGCGTGCCGGGACAGGATTTTTATTGGGTGGTTTGCTGCGCACTTTGTCACGATCACGTCTAATAGCACCGCCCGCACTGTTTCACGGGCGGGCCACGGAATCGAGAAACGCCCCGAGTGGTGTGGGTGTTGAGCCGGCACGGGATGGACCTTATCCGTCTGTCGACTTACAGTGAAAGTGATGGATTCCATTGGTTGGCTACATGTCACTTCCACGTCACATGTTGACCTTGCTTGTAATGGGGAATGCTCGCAGAACTTGACATTTTGAGGATCATAGAAAGTGAAGGCTGTATTGTGAAGTCCCCATGCAGGGAATCTGATGATCAAATTGTGAAAATATTTGTATCAAAGTTCACAGGAACAAGTAAGCTGTTAATAATTAGTGCTTGATATCAAGCTAATTCTAATGTCCATTATGAACATGCATTTTCCATGTGATTAAAATATATTAATTATCATGAGTAATGGCCCACATATAACTAGCAGGCATGACGAAGATAGCCGGCATGTCTGGGACCCAAGATATTGACTAAGACGTTCAATTGTTTTTCATACATGGGCATCCAGTGGCGACCATTTTTGGTAAGTGGCCGCCGCGATCGTTAGAAGGGAATTGCGCGATGACCCAATTTCTCAATCGATTCATGTAGGTACATTGACCTACATGTGTGCCAAATTTCGTGCTCGGATTAAAAGTACACAAAACAATAGCTAACCGACAGGGGTGTCGATTTGCATCCTTTTGTGAGGGTCATGGGCCCACCAATGTTGATCTTGGCCCCCCCCCCCAAATGTTGATTCGGACCCCCCATAACCTATGCTGTTTTTATGGTGATCAGAAAGCTGAAGGAAGAAAAAGAAAACCACCATGCAACATATAAAACTTAGTTGATGTTAAGCAGCATATTTTATACTGCAAAGCAACAGATTAGGCTTAGATAGTGTACTTCCTGACCATGAAATCGCCCCACCAAAACGTTGGCTTCGTCACTCCCTCATGAAAGGCACCAAGGAAATACCTTCACCCATTGCCATCACAGCTCAGGCCGGCTGTGCCCCGATGCTCCATCAATGCCGGTGTGTTTTAGCCTGCATATGGGCGCATAAATATTATATTTAAGCCGTTGTGTGTTTGTTGGTGTTTGGAGTGAGGGGAGGGTAACGGTGACGTTGACGATGACGATGGACTCGAGTACACTGTATGACACTGTAGTCGCATGCTACGACTCACAATTTTTATGTTGACATGCACCACCGCTCTTTTGCTTATGTGACTTCTCCTGTTACTGGACGATTTTCCCGTTGGCGAGGATGGTGAATAAATATAGACATACACATCGTCAAATACAAATAAGAATGATTGAGGTCTAAAAATACAGTGGGCGAAATCCGATAAGTTTTTGGTTGGGGAGGGGGAGGGGGTCCAGTACACTTCGCCCCCCCCCCCTCCCCAATGTTTTGAAAAAATCGACACCCCTGCTTACCGGCTCCAATACAGCTGCATCATTAATTAACAAGATTATTCAAGTTTGCTTTGCTGCAAGCAACATATAGTTATCTTTTAAGCTTGTGATGACGCTCAAATTCAACGGGTGGGGGGCAAGGCAACGTCAATTCTTGCTTGGGTTGATTTTCCATCCTATGCTTGGAGGACCGTTAATGTTCTTGCAGTTGCCCTATTCTTCATTGCGATTGCAATATTGTTAGCGGGCGAAATGCCTAGGACAACAGTATGTGTTCCAAAAACATACAGGAAAAGTGTCACCGTAATCTATTAGCCAAAGAAACATGGAGTAGTTCGTGGCTCATAGCTAAGTAGGTGTCAATACGATTTGCTACATTTACATCTCCAGTATGTTACACTTCCCTGTCCAGTATGTTTCACTTCCCTGTCCAGTATGTTACACTTTCCTGTCCAGTATTTTACACTTCCCTGTGCTGTAGGGTGTGTCACGAAGGACCTTTTTTTGGAAATTGCACTTTGCTTAGTGAAATTATCGTGCAGATCACCTTAAAAAAACTTGTGGTCGAACCCAAATCGAAATCAAACAATAAACAAAATATGCGACAGGCCGATAAAGAAACAAATTTGCCGGGCGCCCGGCGTTGAAGTCTCCAGTGATGGCGCTCCGTTGCGATTGGCATCTAACACCACGCGTCCGGCCACCGTCGGAGCGCCGCCGCGGCGCTGTGACGAAAAAGGCGGCAGTCGGTGCTGTGGATGACTGATGAATGGATTTTGGTGATGAAGCTCATTAATAAAACTCAATGAAAGTGTTTAGTGGGGTAAAAGGCTTTTGATAAGCACCAGTCGCTTAATAAGTTGCCTGGATATCTGACGCATGAAAGAAAGGTTCACTTTACGTCGCTTGTTCGTTCCATTTTCAATCAGTAGATCTATCGGCGTATAATGCTAATATTTTCACTTTTGAAAGCTTGAACATCTTCAAAATTCCTCGTCTGTTTACATCGAAGACCAATTAAATCATTATGAGACACTTGATATCTTATTGTTATGACAAATAGATCAGGCGAAATCGGCATCATGCTCCGTTCCACTACAACCGAAGGAGACGGGCATACAGCGACGTCACCTTTTGTACGAGCGGCCACATTTTTTGTACGAACTATCATTTTATAACTGTACTACTTGTCTACATGCTCGACAGAAAACCCGACATGAAATCCTTTTTGCTGCTGAGCACTGGCATTGCTGACCTGTGTTTCAACTTCGCCACAATGTAACCGTGGCGGGCCTCTTCACCAATTACCTTCAAAGACGCCTCGGTCACCACTTTCACCATCCGTTCCACCGTCTGATTGTGCACGGGGTATGGCGGTACTTCGAGAGGACTCGCGATGATGTCTAGTAAGTCATCATCGGACAGTTGTTGCGTCAAGGGCGGCTCGGTTATCGCCTCATTACACCAATCAATCAGCTCCATGATGCTGTTTGCCCCCATATTCACTTTTGGAAGCTTGAACTTCCGCAGTTCGTCAGTATCACTATCGACTTGAGTTCTGCGACACTGCTGGATTTGAGTGACCGCCCTTTCCCGTGTGGCTTGATCTTGGCCCGCTGCCATTGCTAGCAATACTGCCTCAGGGTGACACCAGTAGCTGTTGCGCTGTATTACCGGCTGCACCATGGCCGCTATCTCAGGTCGCAAACTTTTGAGAAGTTGCACGCTGTGCAACGCATTGCCAGGACCGTCAGAACATTTCCAGTTCTTCTTGATGCAGAACCACATGGGAGTATAGTGGCCCACGATGAACTCCGCTAGCATTCTCAGACTGTCTGATGGCTGTTTGGTTGCTATGTAGAGCCGGAGAATTCGCGCCGCCAGAGTCAGCCACCTGGAGTGGTTTAGTGGACCGATCTTCATTTTCGCAGTTCTATCTGAGATACAGCCCGTCTGGATACTACGCGCCAGACTGTACAGAATAGCCTGATCTGAACTTAGGTCACTGAGAATCTCCTGCGTCATTTCTGAAACATTTCCGCCATCGATTGGCTCAAAATCGACCACTGGCAAGGTTTCTACTGCGCCTGCAGCAGCCCGGCCAATCAGCCCACTAAACGACTTAGGTGCTGTTGTGACTCCATCTAACTGGCTAAATACTGCACGAAGATTAAGTTCATTTGCATGAAGTTGGCACACAAACCAGTGGACGGGGCGTTTTTGTCCGAGCTCAAACAAACGGATATCACCACCTTCTTGGCCAGTATTAACTCTCGTGCCGTCACAGCCAAGCACAGAAACATCCGCACCAAACTCCTATGCCACGGCGTTCAGGTCCTGAAAAATTTCCTCCGCTTTCCCAGTCTGTGGGTTAAAATGTTATAAATATGCACTGTCTGGCTCGGATACAACCACAATGTGCTCTTCCGTCTTCTTTGAACTGGCTGTCATAAGCGTGTCGTCTTTTCTACCGTCGAAGTAGAGACCAGATACACGACCTGCATGATCCTCATGGCTCTGGGCTACTACCTCTCTTCTAATCCGATCCCCTGCTCGCCATACTTTTTTGCTATCCACTATGCAGTCCATATCGTCAGAAGTGATCCGACCAATGTCCACTTGGAAACCGTTTATGATCGCAGCACACGCACGATTAGACACTCCGTACCGATCTGCTGCTAGAGCCGTATTTAGCAGTTCGTCTGTGTTACTGTTCACCATATACTCTGACTCATTGACTACAGATGTGAGCGATGATGAATCTGTGGCGGAATCTTGGTCTGAATTAGAATCTAGCTGGGCCATTCCAGAAGGTCCCGGTTGTGGTGATGTGACTCTCTCGGCGGTCAGACGCCTCCTTTCGTCCATGGCGCGTCGACGAGTGGTTTCACGGATATCTGCGGTGCCGATTTGCACTTGGCGAGGTCCTCTCTGGTCTTGGGCAAAGGGAAACTCCATTCGTGGCACTTTGTCGGCCATCGCACATTTGCAGCTATCGATATCAGCACATTTGCAGTGGGCTATATCAAACAATTTTCCAAACCACTCATCACCGGACGGACGTACACCTGGTGATGCTGACTTCTTTCCAGCAGTTTTCGTGTATCGCAAGTAGCGATCGCGGCATTCTCGAACCATATGTTCGACTCGGGCCCTCCCAACAATTGGTATTCCTTCGCAGCACCACATTTTCATCACACTTTCCGCGACAAACTTTATATGGGGTGCTAGCCTCTCTTTCAACCTTTTGTTCGCAACGCATGAGTCTCTATTCACTTTACTCAAGTAATTCAGAACGTCAATTCTCGTGGGCAGTCGGTTTGTTTTTAGTTCCGAAGGAACCGAAAGCCCTTTGGTGGAAGCGCGGGTCTTCATGTTCGGACTCTTACCCCGATCGCACCGACGCAGGTAATATCACACTTCACAGGCAGTGGGCACAATTTGCAGACAACAAACCACTCTTTTTCGGGCCGTCCCGCCGGGTCTCCGCCGCCGACTGCCTTGTCTCGACGGCCCTCCCCTCCCCTGTCTCCCCCTCCCCTCCCCTGCCCTGTCTCGCTCTTTGTGTTCTCTACCCTCACCGTGCGTCGGCCGTCTCCCGCCCCATCCCAGCCCCTCCCTCGGGCCATGCGACGATCGCCGCCGGCTCGTGTCGCCCTCGTTAATAGGTTGTCCCTACTGCTGATAATCCCAGTTTCCCTTGAAACTTGAGTAACGAAAAGGAACAGGAGACTTGGATTGACTAATAAAACAGGGATGTATGGCATGCGAAGCTATTTTGTGTCGTTAGTGCGTACGCAATTTATTCGAATGATGATTCATAGCACTGTGAAAGGTGGAACACAGACAAAGGAAAGTGGAGCGATCAGTCCTTCAGTGAAGTTTAATCTGTACAATCAGATATATCCTGGCTCCCCTGATCTGTTTTTGAATTACCAGAATCCATTCATAAGTCATCCACAGCACCGCCTGCCGCCTTTTTCGTCACAGCGCCGCGGCGGCGCTCCGACGGCGGCCGACGCGTGGTGTTAGATGCCAATCGCAACGGAGCGCCATCACTGAAGACTTCAACGCCGGGCGCCCGGCAAATTTGTTTCTTTGTCGGCCTGTCGCATATTTAGTTTATTGTTTGATTTCGATTTGGTTTCGACCACAGGGTTTTTTTTAGGTGATCTGCACGATAATTTCACTATGCATAAGAAAAACCGTTCAGGCGACACACCCTACTGTGCAGTATGTTACATTGATGCGCCTGCCGTTGCATCATTCAAGTTACGCCAACTTGCATTGCCTACGCAGCTTTTGTAGGCTTTCTATACATTTATCAATGTATCAGTGATCAATAGTCTGATAACATGTTTACATGTTTACAGGTTATAGCAGAATAACCTGTAACCTCACCATAGTATACTTTCAGGCTATTGCAGTCAAGTCTTCAGCTGTGCATCCAGCGTGGGTATAGGTCTATGCAAAATTATTGTGAGGGTACATTACAGGAAGGCAATAGGCGTACCGACACAGATTGGGGGAATACCCCATAGGGTCCAATGTTGAAAGGTTGAGACCATGGGGGGTGGGGGGGGAGCAACCAACATTGGGAGGGCAAGCGCCCTCCCAAAGACATAAAAGCTACATCCCCAGTATCCAGTGTAGATATTTGGCGTCACTCCAGTGCCCCATCATTGTGGCAGACTGCTGCACTATGTGTAGTCACATAGTGTGACATCCAATATCCTCGGCAGCACAACATTTATGACTGAAAAGTGACCCGGTAATGGTCTCACCCTAAAGTATCAAACCACCATCACAATAACCCTCATTCATGCATAGATATATCGCATATTATTGATATGTCTTATCGAAAATATTCAATGTAGCGACCCCACGCATGTTTTGAACACACTTAGTGGCTGTTTAGGTATATCGCGCAGACGAAACAGGGCGTCGAGCATAATGTAAGCAAGTGCAATTGTTTGATTATCGAGGCATTAGTTCTTTGACTGGAGTACTTCTAACATATTAGGTATTGGCGCAATATAGCCGAAGCAGCTGATGCAGCCATACCTTCCAACTACACACACAGGACATCAGCTCTGGGCCATGGAGCCCATATTCGGTAGTCATACAGAAACACGTAGCTCGCCGTGAAAAGACTTTCAGAAGTGATTCAAATCGTGTCTGTAGGACGATCTCCGTCGATTTACGGTTGCAGCTCTAAATTTCACTTAACTGCACTTACTTCATTGCCACCAATGCAATTAATTTTAGCATGCATCGCCACCAACATATTGACTTTCTCGGAATCCATCCATCACGTACGCTATATCGATGAGACAGAATGCTTGATGTGCCCAATGTTGTTGAGTCCATGATTGAGGCTTTTGCCTGTGAGTTAAGGAAACAAACTCCTGAGCATGTGTCTTGAAATGTACCAAATTGTCTTGCCATTTCCAGGACAAACCAACTTTAGACCCACTTCTGACTTCTGAACATTGAATCGAGCTCACAATTTTCACAAGTTGCGTCAAAGGGATTATGGGAGTAAAGAAGTCTTAATGCTCTTGCTCTCCCCGTACAGTGAGAACAAAGTAGTCATTCTTGCCTGTAGGAATGGTCTAACATGAGCACTACGTGCCTCCGTGGAGGACGACGTTTGTGGAGGTACGGCGCCTTCCCACTTCTCTCTGGTGGGTCCCGGCCATTGCCCCACTGTTTGACCTCACTCTGCTTGTGTGGGAATAGTGAAGTCAAACACACATACACACATACATACATACATGTCGCTGCAGTCCGGAAACCACCGCAGGGACCGGAATACACCTAGGAAAATTCCTCGCGGATTTCACACCTTGTAATCACGACAAATATACATTTTCAAAATTATCATCTGACCCGAAACACCCATCAGGTTGGACATATTTTCTGAATTGGCATCCAGGTGCAACATAAATACAAATACTTGAATTAGTATGCCTGACCTGCACCAAATTTTCACGTTATTTGAACTCCAATGCAACATCTCACGTATCACTACCCGAAGTTGACGCGGCACATGTAGGGATATCAGTCTGTTCCGCACCGTCACCACCATGGCATCACGTGCGCCGCGAGCGGCACCTGGCGCCAAGTTCGTCGCGTTCATCCACGCAGACATCTATGTCTCCGTAGTGACTTTACAGCAGGTTCTTCAGCTCCTCGGCTCTCTTGGGCGTGTTGTGCTTCAGCAGCGCGTCGCGGATGCGCGCGCCGAAGTCTTCGGACGCCATGCTCCAGTTCTTGACGATGCGCGCCTGCCAGCCATCCGGCAGTGTTACCACAGACTGTCACCACCCGGCGACATGCTCTCCCCAGACATAGATCTGGCCCAGTGTGATATATCTGAGACTTCAGTGCACACCATTCTCAATGCACGACCCTGCCGATAACCATATCCAAAGGTTGATAACTGGGGTACATTACAGACAGCTAAGGTTTATTTGTGAAAAATGATATACACCATTGCAAGCTTGCAATGTGCTTTCCATACAGGTCACGGTGCCTAATCAGCCCGTCATTTCTCTGTGGCAGGTGTGGCAGTCCCTGCTAGTGCTAGGTACGGAAATTAGACCTCAAGTGGACCAGGGGTCTTTGTTGATCAGTAAGCTGCTGGCTCTCTCCCAGACAGAACACTCTGCACCGACGCCGTGCAAATTATCGCAAAGCCTACAGCATTGGGAACCTGAACTTAGGTTTCAGCTGCTACATCTCTAACCAACTAAGCTGCTATGGTGCTGGCGGACCATGCTATTGCATTAGTGATCAAAGCTGCTGTGACACTAATAAGCTGAGCTCCCAGTACATGTCGGCATGAATATATACTTCGCAGTCGAATGCAAAAATCAACTCGGCCAGCCATAAATTACGTTCAAAGTTTGACGTATTGGTTGCCGGCGACCAATACGTCAGGAGCTAAACATGGGGCTGCTTGTGCTAAGCAAACAGAAAGCCTACCAAGAAACAAACCGCCACGCTTCCATCGACCTAAACCGCTACCGAAGCGTCGCTCACATCGAACAGCATCGTAACACCATTCTGAGCTCCGCCGATATCTGCCGGCGTCGCTCAACGTCCGGCAGTGGAGTGACACGAAGGGTGAATTTTCAGGGGAAATTGACTAGAGCTCATCGTGTTTGGACAATAACTGGAGAGCTGCGGGCTGCGGGAGGACGCTGCCGCTTGAGCAAGCCACCCACCGCCAACGGCGTACCGGCGGCGTGGGCGTCCCGTACGGCGCGCACCTGTATGAAGGCCTGCGTGTCCTTGGCGTGGCCTCCGATGTTGTCGGCCAGCCGCTGGCGCTCCTCCTCGGTCAGAGCCTTCTCCCAGAGGGCGCGCACCTGCGACGTGTCGTTGTCGAACTCGTCGTAGCGGCCCGCCTCGCCCTGCACCGTCAGCTTGCCCTCGGCCTGCTGCGCCCTGGGGCACTCCTGCGGCCCGCTGCACGCACGAGTGGCTGGTCAGTGCACGGGCGCCACGTGAAGGTGACTGGAAGGGCCCGCTTTAGTGGCACGTTAGTTGGCTGTGAGGATGTGGGTCGCTCCTGCCAACAGGGAAATGTCAACAGTTGGTCAGGATGGAGAGAGGCACGCTTCTCAATGGCGAACGGGAAGTAAGTCGGACATGAGAAGTGGCGTTTATCCGAGCGTTGGCAGGCGATTAACGTCATGGCATGCACATCAAATGTGCTCTTCATCATCAATGCACTTCAAGAAAGTGTGACTGGTAGGATATACTCAGGTAGAAAAAAACGTGGTGAAGTTAGGAATTCTGATTGTTGTAATGGAATGCGTCCATCATGTAACCACCAGCTTATGCTCAATTTTGACCCATGCAATTAGAACACATCATAATGCTTGACACGTTAAAAACTGACGCCTTTAGTGCAGCGCGATGTGAGCTCACCTGAAGCTGTTGGGCCAGTAGCTTGGCGCCCCGCTCTGGTTGTCGTGGATGGTGAGCTCACCTGAAGCTGTTGGGCCAGTAATTTTGCGCCCCGCTCTGGTTGTCGTGGATGGTGAGCTCACCTGAAGCTGTTGGGCCAGTAGCTTGGCGCCCCGCTCTGGTTGTCGTGGATGGTGAGCTCACCTGAAGCTGTTGGGCCAGTAATTTGGCGCCCCGCTCTGGTTGTCGTGGATGCACATGGGCCCGTCGCGCTGGTAGTTCTTCACGGTGGTGCGGTACGGACAGTTGACAGGAATCTGCAGGTAGTTGGGGCCCAGCCGGTGCCGATGGGTGTCGGCATAGGAGAAGAGGCGACCCTGCCGGCACCGGAGTCAGTCAGTCTGCACTGCTCGCCCAGCTGACCCCCGTCTGACTGGTCACACCACCGTTGAGTATGGCTGGAGGTCTGGAGGTTCCGCAGCTGTGCACCATGTGCGCACGAGTCCGCAATTATATCAAATTAATCCTACTAGAAACAAGTCACCTGTGATTCCATTTGCAATGGCAGCACCTCGAATCCTGAACGGTACGATACACCTTTGAAAACACTAGATCTGGACACCGGCGTACCTGTTTTCATAATAGCGCATACGCATCAACATGTGTCAATTTACTAGAATCTATTGTCTTCATGGGATTATTAAGCAAGAATTGGGCCGCTGGTAACATGACTCCTATTTATCTATTTACCCCAAGTTTACGAAAATAAAACGGCCCGACAGAGCGCTGATATGGTTTGGAAGAAACAGCGCCAATTTCGATGTCATCCGGATGTCGATTGATAACGTACAGCGATGCCGAAGTTCACTGTTCGATCACAGAGACGTTTCATGTTGTAAAAAGAGCATGAACGTGATAAAAATTGCATCATAGAAATATGCCCTTTCTAGGATTTCAGGAAGTACGTACCAAATGTTCATTCAAGGTATATCAATACGTACAGTGGCGGCCTAGTTTCATATATCGCTAGGCTTCCTGAATCCAATGAACCTCGGACACGTACCGAGCCTCCCGCCTTGCATCCTGTCGATCACAATGCTCAACCTAGATTCTACAGATGTGGGCAGCCATGTCCACAAGACGATGTGCTCTCACAGCACCTCATCACCAAGTAACAAGCAGCTCATGTCCATTGCACTCCCCACAGCTACAGCATCCTCTGACGGTCGCAGCACCCTCTCCAGCACCGCCACGCTCTCCCAGCTCGGCAGCGCCCTCCCGGCTCAGCGCCCGCCGCGCGCTCGCCAGTCGCCTCACCTGCAGCATCTTGTCGGGGCTGGCCTCGATGCCGGGCGGCATGTTGGCCGGCGAGAAGGCCAGCTGCTCCACCTCGGCGAAGTAGTTGCGCGGGTTCTTGTTGAGCACCAGCTTGCCCACCGGAATGAGCGGGTAGTCGGCGTGCGGCCAGACTTTGGTCACGTCGAACGGGTTGAAGGTACACTCGTCGGCCTGCTTGGGCGTCATGATCTGCACTGACAGCGTGTACGACGGGAAGTCGCCGTCGGCGATGGCGTTGTAGAGGTCGCGGATCGAGTAGTCCGGGTCGGCGCCCGACAGGTGGTTCGCCTTCTCCAGGGGCAGGTTCTTGATGCCCTGGTTTGTCTGTCGATGCGTGGGCAGGTCAGCAAGGTCAGTTGTGGTGTTGATCCAGGTGTTGGGGAGGGTTGCGAGATCAGCTTGGGAGAATATGGTGTTACAAACATATCAAGTAAGACAAAGACAAACAAACATATTCAAACAAGGTTCATCGGTGTTTAAAACAACTAAAAATAGTTATTAGAAACAAATCATATTCTAAAACATAAGGAGAACTGGGAGTTGCTTATTGCTTGATGTGCTACATTCGAAGTAAACCGTCATCGATAATATATGCTAATATGTGAGAAAACTACACTTTTTTTCGAACTACTGTGCATTGGCGCCTTCGTGGTCTCCCACGCCGGCAAACTGATTCATGTGCCAAGCCACTTGCGCACCAGCATCGTGCTTTGGTGAGCAGTTACCTTGTAGTGGAACTTGACCCAGTGCTCTTTTTCAGCCTTGTTGACAAACTTGAAGGTGTGCGAGCCGTAGCCGTTCATGTGGCGGTAGCCGTCTGGGATCCCGCGGTCCGAGAACAGGATCGACACCTGGTGCATCGACTCTGGCCGCAGCGTGATGAAGTCCCAGAACATGTCCGGGTCCTGTCGGGTCATACGGCCAGGTGAGGTCAGGCCACGGCCTCCAGCTGCAGTGTGGTGGACTCCCAGAACATGTCCAGGCCATGTCGGGTCACACGGTCAGGTGAGGTCAGGTCACGGTCTCCCGCTGCAGTGTGGTGGACTCCCAGAACATGTCCGGGTCCTGTCGGGTCACACGGTCAGGTGAGGTCAGGTCACGGTCTCCCGCTGCAGTATGGTGGACTCCCAGAACATGTCCAGGCCATGTCGGGTCACACGGTCAGGTGATGTCAGGTCACGGTCTCCCGCTGCAGTGTGGTGGACTCCCAGAACATGTCCGGGTCCTGTCGGGTCACACGGCCAGGTGAGGTCAGGTCACGGTCTCCCGCTGCAGTGTGGTGGACTCCCAGAACATGTCCGGGCCATGTCGGGTCACACGGTCAGGTGAGGTCAGGCCACGACCTCCCGCTGCAGTATGGTGGACTCCCAGAACATGTCCGGGCCATGTCGGGTCACACGGTCAGGTGAAGTCAGGTCACGGTATCCCGCTGCAGTGTGATGGACTCCCAGAACACGTCCGGATCCTGTCGGGTCACACGGTCAGGTGAGGTCAGGTCACGGCCTCCAGCTGCAGTGTGGTGGACTCCCAGAACATGTCCGTATCCTGTCGGTCACATCGCCAGGTGAGTTGATGGCTACCGTAGTTCTCATATGCATTCCGGCGGATCTTGCTGGTGATATGATCAGTGTTACGTCATGCCAACATGCTATTTCCCAGGAACTAATTTCGCCCGTACCAGTTGCACTACCAGGGCCAAGCCAGGCCATGAAAGTTCAGTCAGGTCAAGTGCAAGCTATGTAGACCCAAAACAGTGCTGATCTTGCATGTGAGAGAGGGACGAGGAGAGGTGGGATCGGAAACTAATTTTGATTGAACCCGTATAGATCAGAGCCATCCTCTCTGTCAGTCCCTGGGCAAAATAAAACTGAAGCGGACAAGTCGGGTGATAACTGAGGCTGGGTCCGGTTTATCAGAATAAAGAACTATAGCTATTCGGAATATACAGGCGGTGAGTCAGCCAAGCCCGGACAGCTCAGGCCACGTCATTGTTCTGCAATCTGAAAATAGATTAGTTGGAATGCACAGGGATAAAAGGGCAGAACCGGCACGAAGTCAGCGTGTAGGACAAGAGCTTAGTTATATCGCCTCTTCTCTTACCGCAACAGGTCATGATCAGTCATGTTGCCCGAAGTCTGAATGCCCGAGAGAACCAAGAAATCTCAGGCGATGCGCCACATGCACAACTCGATAAATGCATTCGATTCGGAACTGTATTTCAAGTCCAGTTTTCCGGTTTCCAGTTCGTTTTCCTGTTGGTAATGCCAGTTTTCCGCCGTTACTCCGTCTACATCAATACCGCCAAACAGTCACGGTATGTGATGTGACGAGCGACGGCGCCTGCCGAATGCGCCATCGATCGGCATGCCACGGCATGTCACGTGACCAGCGACACCGTCGGTGACAGACCTCATCGGTGCGGCCCAAGCCGGCGCACCGCCGCCCCGCTACCTTCAGGTGGGTGGCTGGGTTCCTCTTCTGCGTGTGGATGAAGCTGGGGAACATGATAGGGTCCTTGATGAAGAAGATGGGCGTGTTGTTGCCGACCAGGTCCCAGTTACCCTCTTCTGTGTACACCTGGCGGCAAGGTGTTCCGTGACAGGCACTGCTGGCAACTGTTCGTCAGCTGCTGGCAGCTGCTGGCAACTACTCGTCAGCTGCTGTCAGCTGGTGGCAACTACTCGTCAGCTGCTGTCAGCTGGTGGCAACTGCTCGTCAGCTGCTGTCAGCTGGTGGCAACTGCTCGTCAGCTGCTGTCAGCTGGTGGCAACTGCTCGTCAGCTGCTGTCAGCTGGTGGCAACTGCTCGTCAGCTGCTGTCAGCTGGTGGCAACTGCTCGTCAGCTGCTGTCAGCTGGTGGCAACTGCTCGTCAGCTGCTGTCAGCTGGTGGCAACTGCTCGTCAGCTGCTGTCAGCTGGTGGCAACTGCTCGTCAGCTGCTGTCAGCTGGCGGCAACTGCTCGTTAGTTAACGTCATTGACAGGCGCAGACTGATGCGCATAACGTCTTGCACAGTGGTACCGCTCCTTAAATCAATCGGGGATATTTCATTCTCATCTGCGCACAGTGGTGAACGGGGCGAGTTTGAGGTTTGATTGATCTTCTGAATCCCATAGACGTAATTAGCTACACAGATCGTTCAGATAGCTGAGGGTTGTGTTTATCGAGACACACACAAGGACGTAGAACAACTGGTTATACACATATATCTGGTGGATGACGCACCGATACGAAGGACGAGGTACACTGGACTCAGCCTCCCGCCACCAAAAAAAATCGGCTCAGCGTGTCACTTCCGCGCATTATGCCCACGATAACGTCCTGAATGCAATAGGCTATATATATAGAGGGAGCGAGAAACAGAGACAGAGAGACAGAGATAAAGACAGGAAGGTAGACCGACCTTGACGGCGAAGCCGCGCGGGTCGCGCACGGTATCTGCCGAGCCGCTCTCGCCGCCCACGGTGGAGAAGCGCACCGCGATCGGCGATTGCTTCCCAACCTCGGAGAACACGGCGGCGCTGGTGTACTGCGTGATGTCGTGCGTTACCTCCAGATAGCCGAACGCGCCTATCACGCAGAGGGCGAGACGTCAGTGGGCGCATACTGCACGAGTAGTGACGTCAGTGGGCCCATACTGCACGAGTAGTGACGTCAGTGGGCCCATACTGCACTAGTAGTGTCGTCAGTGGGCGCATACTGCACGAGTAGTGTCGTCAGTGGGCCCATATTGCACGAGCAGTGACGTCAGTGGGCGCATACTGCACGAGTAGTGACGTCAGTGGGCCCATACTGCACGAGTAGTGTCGTCAGTGGGCGCATACTGCACGAGTAGTGTTGTCAGTGGGCGCATACTGCACGAGTAGTGACGTCAGTGGACGCATACTGCACGAGTAGTGACGTCAGTGGGCCCATACTGCACGAGTAGTGTCGTCAGTGGGCGCATACTGCACGAGTAGTGTCGTCAGTGGGCGCATACTGCACGAGTAGTGACACCAGTGGGCGCATACTGCGCGAGTAGTGACGTCAGTGGGCGCATAATGCGCGAGTAGTGACGTCAGTTGGCGCATATTGCACGAGTAGTGACGTCAGTGGGCGCATACTGCACGAGTAGTGACGTCAGTGGGCGCATATTGCACGAGTAGTGACGTCAGTGGACGCATAATGCGCGAGTAGTTACGTCAGTGAGTGACGTCAGTGGGCACATGCTACAAGTGGGTCACTGGGTCAGTGAGCCCATATGGGCGACTACAAGGGCGGATGCCATAGCTGGGGATTAATTTGCCATAATTTCCGTTGAGTTTACATCACGTTATGTTAAAAAATGATGGAGCACTTTCGATGATGGAATGGGAAAGCTGACAACTCCTTTTGTTGAGTGAGGTGGGGAGCCGAGGGTGGGGGAGGCTACTGCGCGTCGCAGATTCCCTTCACATTTTGCAGGTCCACGACAGACATGTCGCTGGAGACAAACTTGGCCAGTGAGTGCATGTGCACCCACAAAGTGGCGTGAAGCTGGTACGACGTGTTAGGCGCACTGATGGCTGTGTCGTACTACATCATAGCGTGGAACTTTCCTCAGAATACGGTACTACCACGCGGCCCTCACCATGCAAGTCTTACCTGCGCCCTTGGCGTGGACAACACGTTCTGGGATGCGCTCGCGATCAAAGTGTGCCATCTCGTCAATGAAGGCCACGTCTTGCATGAGGAGCGGGCCACGGGGACCCACGCTCACCGAGGCCGTCTTCTTGCCGATCGGTGTGCCATGACCGGTGGTCAGCACCGCTGTCTGGGGACACGGGAGGGTCACAGGTCAGACTGGTGCCTGAGGGTGCGGGAGGGTCACAGGTCAGACTGGTGCCTGAGGGTGCGAGAGGGTCACAGGTCAGACTGATACCTGAGGGTGCGAGAAGGGCACAGGTCAGACTGGTACCTGAGAATGGGAGGGACACAGGTCAGACTGGTACCTGAGGGTGCGAGAGGGTCACAGGTCAGACTGATACCTGAGGGTGCGGGAGGGTCACATGTCAGACTGGTACCTGAGGGTGCGGGAGGGTCACAGGTCAGAGTGGTACCTGAGGGTGCGGGAGGGTCACAGGTCAAACTGATACCTGAGGGTGCGAGAGGGGCACAGGTCAGACTGGTACCTGAGGGTGCGGGAGGGTCACATGTCAGACTGGTACCTGAGGGTGCGGGAGGGTCACAGGTCAGACTGGTACCTGAGGGAGAGGGAGGGGCACAGGTTAGACTGGTATCTGAGGGCACGAGGGGGCACAGGCCAGACTGACGTCTGAGGCTTAGGTAGGAGCGCAGCTCAGATTGGCTCCTGCAGAGAGGGAAGGGACAGAGGCCAGGCAGACACTGTCAGCGAGGCCAGATAGTGAAGCCTGGCCATTCAAATCAGGCATCTAGGTCCGATGTGATTTTGTGAAGCTGCAGGATTCTGACAGTGGGCGCTAGAAAACAGTTTTAAAGTTAGCTGTACTCATTTAATAGCATGGTATCCTACGGTATGATGCAATTCGGAGAGATAGTAAGATTCTAATCCACTGGGCCGTGTTTGCTGCAAACATGAGTAGCTCCCACTCATGTCGGCTTTGAAGAAATAATTGCGGAATAGAAAGAAACATCATACCAAGTCCTTCCACTGGCTACCATGATTTTCATCTACATATTTATCCGAGGTCATATTCAGCTTTTTACATTCCGATATGCTTTGTGCCCACTAATGCTCACACCCATACAGGCAAACATGTGCAGACTTTCCATGAAAATGTAACACTTCGCCCTGCATTGAGTTCCAATATAAACCGGTTGAAGACAGGTAGATTAATGTGCGACACAGATCGCTTGTGTAGCTTTCCGAAGTCCTCTGACATTTGTAGGAGGTGCTTGTTCATAGCATGGTAAATTCGAGGTTGCGCTTTTCATGCGCTGCAACCACAAGACGTTCTGTCCAAAAGCAATGTGTTGACGTTGCGCCCGTACGTTCTCATGCGGGCGGCTATTCCGGTCGGGGTCACGTGACCGGCTTCCGGTCGGAGTCGTCGGGGGTGACCCGAGGTCACCTCGCAGTCCTACCGGTCCGAGTGGGGCAGCCGAAACCCGACATGTCCGAACAGGTTGGGTGCGTCCTGCCCTGCAGCGGGCCAACGGCACAGGGCTGCTCTCCGGGAGTCAACTATCGCCTCCTCCCCCTCCTGCGACACAGGTAAGGAGGGTCCTATCCTCCACCCGGCCAGCGGCGCAGGGCTGCTCTCCGGGAGTCAACTATCGCCTCCTTTCTTCTGCGGCGCAGGGACTGTGCATGTGCGGCATCTAGCGCCCGCTGGCGGTGCAGGGCTGTTTTCCTGGAGCCGACTATCTCCTGCATCTCTCATCCTGCGGCACACAGACTGTGCATGTGCCGCGCATCTAGCGCCCGCTGGCGGTGCAGGGCTGTTTTCCTGGAGCCGACTATCTCCTGCATCTCTCATCCTGCGGCACACAGACTGTGCATGTGCCGCGCGTCTGGCGTCCGCTGGCGGTGCAGGGCTGTTTTCCTGGAGCCGACTATCTCCTGCATCTCTCATCCTGCGGCACACAGACTGTGCATGTGCCGCGCGTCTGGCGTCCGCTGGCGGTGCAGGTGGTGCAGCACTCGTGCCACTGTACCCGCGCTCTACTGTCGCCTCCCGTGCGCCTGTCATGGCCGTGGTCTGTCATGGCCTGTCATGGCCTGTCATGACCCGCTGGTGGTGGTCGTGACAGGGCGCACGTGAAGTGACGGTAGCGGTGTGCAAGGCTTACAAATGCCAGCTGGCGGTGGGCGTATATTTGGAGGTTGTGTCTGAGCCAGTCTAGGTTGGAGGTGTTGGGTTCTGATTGGAGTAACGGTGTTAGTGTATGGACTCAGAGACCAACTCTGAACACGGGCATGAGCTCGAGGAAGCTGTCGAGACACGTGGATCGAAAGATGCCTGGTGCTGGATATCTACAATTTAGGGTAGTTTTCTGCTAAGCATTGGTGATGCTCAAGAGCAATTTTTTTTATACTACGACCTGGCCATAGCTACTATTGCCGTGCGCATGATACATACGCTTGCTCTCTATATACATAGCGCAGATTGCATGTCTCAACTGACCTGCTGCTCCATCTTCAGGTGTAACTGAGCACTGGTTCAGTTTGTGTTGATTGTTTTTCAGATCTCACATAGGACCAATGTAATTCCATTGCGACTATACGATAGGTTTCTTGTAAATGAGCTTGTCGATTAATATTTTCAATTTGTCAGACTGCAGCTGCTATGGCATGGATCAGCGTCATATCATTTGATAGCCAGTTATGCCCTGGGGTCCAGCTGATGATTTTGCAGATCATATCTTCAGTCGTGCCTCGCCACCAACGTGGCGCTTCTAGCCACATGGGTTTCAATTGGCAGGAAATTGGCCAAACTGGTGCATATCATGGGACACTGATAGCGTGACTCATTCTCGCGTTGGGAATAATTGTACTGGATTTGACTGATGGACTCGGTCGAAATATACGGCAAAGTTATTACTGAGCCCGCGCAGCTGCAGCGTTTGCTCACGACCGGGCGGATCAAGTCAGCGTCCTCCGAAAACCAGCACAGTTCGGCCGCCAGAAAGCCGGCCTCAGTCTGCCGCCGGGAAAGCCGGCCTCAGTCTGCCGCCAGGAAAGCTGGCCTCAGTCTGCCGCCGGGAAAGCTGGCCTCAGTCTGCCGCCGGGAAAGCCGGCCTCAGTCTGCCGCCAGGAAAGCTGGCCTCAGTCTGGCGCCGGGAAAGCTGGCCTCAGTCTGGCGCCGGAAGACCGGCCTCAGTCTGGCGCCGGAAGACCGGCCTCAGTCTGCCGCCGGGAAAGCCGGCCTCAGTCTGGCGCCGGAAGACCGGCCTCAGTCTGCCGCCGGGAAAGCCGGCCTCAGTCTGGCGCCGGGAAAGCCGGCCTCAGTCTGGCGCCGGAAGACCGGCCTCAGTCTGGCGCCGGAAGACCGGCCTCAGTCTGGCGCCGGAAGACCGGCCTCAGTCTGGCGCCGGAAGACCGGCCTCAGTCTGCCGCCGGAAGACCGGCCTCAGTCTGGCGCCGGAAGACCGGCCTCAGTCTGCCGCCGGAAGACCGGCCTCAGTCTGGCGCCGGAAGACCGGCCTCAGTCTGGCGCCGGGAAAACCGGCTGCGTCATACTGCCGACCACAGCCACGGCGCTCCTTCAGAAGTGCTGCAGGTGACTCGCCGCTCGGGACGGCTGGGGCCGTTTTCCTTTGTCTGTCTAGTTCAAAACAAGTATCTCCTTTCCAACGACTGCTCAGCTCGCTCTTGCCACATGATGGCGATGACACGTGTTTCACGTCGACTACCATAAAGTCATATAATGCTAAGACTGAATAGGAGCCACATGCTCCCTTTTGGGTTAGGCCTGGAAAGAGGAAGATACTATATGCCTGGACAAAAGGATCATTAATATCCAAACCGATATTATATCCTAAATGCTAAAGAAGCTAGCTACAAACATTGCACCTACCCACCCACCTACTAGCATAACTATTACCCAATCTCTCTGTAATTGGAAATCAAATACAAGCTTTTCGAACCTAAATATTTTGTTCACCCTATGTTTAAATACATTCAGTGAGAGACTTCTCACAACAACAACAAACAGACTGTTCCATTAATCAACCATCCTTTGACTGAAACTATATTGTCGCTTGACTATCATACACCTTGGCTTGTCTAACTTGAATTCGTGACCTCTATGTGATGCTCTGAATGCGCATCATTCAGATTCACCATATCTAACCCTTTAGCGATGGTATGGATGTCAATCATATCACCACTTAACCTCCCATAAGTGAAAGAATACATATTTAATGCCAAAAGCCTTTCTCCATATTCTAAGTTACCTAGTCCATTGACAAGTCACTGCATAGTATGACAGGTTTTGCACTGTATTCTTTCTAGCATATTTATATCACTTTCTAAGTGATGGCTCCATGTCTGTACAGATTCTTCAACATAGGATAAGTACAGGTTTTCATGACTTCCTTGCTCTCATAACTTACACTCCTATTAAGGATTGCTGTAATTGTCCTGTTCCTAGCTGAGGTACACTGTTTTTCTTCTTTTGATGTCATTTAAAACTAACACACCAAAATATCTGTCCTCTTCAATAATATTTAGTTCCCTGCAATTTCGTATCCGAATGTGTCACCTCCAGACCCCAGATGCGTAACCTTAAACTTTTCATAGTTTAAAAATATCTGCCATTGATCAGCCCACATATCTAGGTCCTCCAAGTCTAGTTCAACATTACCAGATTGATCACTACTATCATTCTATTCAGGCTTACCTCCATTCAACACTAACATTTATTTCTGACTCCTGAGCCATATTTCAATCCAACATGGAACTTTTCCATCGGTCCCATGCTGCTGTTCATGAATTAGATGCATGAGTCGAAATTTATTTTTAAAATCAAAAGTCTAAGTAAACGACATCTACATTGCTTTGGTTGTATTTGTCCTTGGGGCTAAAATCGAAGACTCTGGCTAAAGTAAATATTTGCTATGATGGCGAATTGAAGTAAAACAATGATCCACAGTCCGCCCTACCCAATATAAACATAGAATTTCAAGAGAAAAAAAATTAAAAATTTAGCTTAAAAATGTTGATTTTCCCGCCGGCAAAAAAGTGAGACTGGTCGATTTCGCCTCCGTTTTCTGATTCTAAAATTGTTTTGAAGATTTTTTTTTTACAATCTCCCCTAAAGTAAACCCCCAGAGCCAAAAACATGTTCAGTCAAGATCACATAGACCCCCAGTGATGTGAATTTTGGTAATACAATAACGGGGGATACAACTTTGGGGTGGTTTCGGGCCCTACTTGTCGATCGATTTCGGATGACACTATTTTCGTTTTTGTGCAACGCTTAGTTGGTAAATTAGAGGTTGGTACATAGGAAGCCGCCCTCCCAAGACTGAGGAGGATCTGACCGAAAAGGCTTAACAGGGATAATAATTGAGAAAAACGGAGGAAATTGTTTGCGCGACGTGATAAAGTGGGGACATGTGCATTGTGATGTGAAGGTTTTCGAGCATTAATGTATTTTAAGATTTTTTTGGCACTTCTTCTTTGGCTATTGAGATACCTATTCGGATTCAAAATCGTAAATAAGAAATGGAAGGATGTGATTAACGGTATTCGAAACCGAGTATTATAAATCCCCTAGCATGGTGTCTTGTAGTGTGTGGGTCCACTGACTGGTACCAGGGGTGTATCTTCGCATGCTTTGGGTGGCCACTTGCTCACCATTTAAATGTTGTATTTGCCATCCCAATAATTTCAATTTTTTACTTCGGATTATATGTGATATAAACCACGATGCATTTGGGCCTGCCCATTTCCTTCATGCGTCATGCCCTCCCAATAACTTTCAGAAATCTACACCAGTGATGATCACCCGCTGTCATTGGAGGTGATATCAGGTCATGACCTGGAGTCGGTCAAGAATAGGGGAAGCTAGGGCAGCACCGCCCTCGGGGTAATATCGCTCGGATAATTCAGGTAAAGGAAGCTTAGCTGACTGCCTTTTCCATTCAAGGTGGCAAGTCAACTTTGGTATATGCATGAAAATATCAAATATAAAAAATAGTCCGACATATTTTCCATATAATATGGTGGGTCACTGGCCCCCCCCCCAGTGATCGAATTTGCTCTCATAATTGGGCTCAAGTTTGAACGTTGAACTCTACGGTTATATCACATATATACATATATACATACGTACTTTTTTTATATATATATATATATATATATATATATATATATATATATATATATATATATATATAATATGGACATACACCAAACACAAATGGTTTTCGGGGCAGTATTGACCATCGAAAAGGTCATTTCCCCACCGCCAGCAAGCTTTATAAAGTGAGACCCGGGCTTGTTCCAAGGAAGGAGCGGATTTTGGGACGGGGATCGAGACTACACCCACAAAGTTTGAAGTCCCCATTTTTTGTTGAATTTATTTCGAAAAGGGCCTAAGGTTTATTTAGGTCCGGTTAGGTTTTAAAAGTTTTAAAAAGTTGAATAATATATTTGAGATTTTCCATTAAGTAAATATTTTTTCGTGACATGGGAGGTCAGGCTGGGTTAGCTTAGGCTCGGTTGTTTTTTCTTCCTTTAACATTCTTTGTTTGCTGTACTATCATATCCAAACAAATTCGTTTGTGTTATTTTGCCCGCCAGTTTAAAAGTAAATACTTACACAGGAAATCAGTGGTCACAAGTTAACAATATTCATACACATTGCATTGCAAAAGGAAATGTCAATTACTTGTAAACTACCTGAGGGCGCACATTTACCCTTTTCGTGTGGGAAGCACAATAACACGAAAATAATGGCCCTGAGTGCATATGTGCATATTAGGCTTTGATTTAGATATGCCATGAAAAATAATGCGAAACAAAAACATAACATGACAAAACATAGATTAACCTCCCTTTGAAGTAACCATATCTTCCACTTCAAACACAAGAAGTGTAAAAAATTAAAACAAGATAATTGTTCTCAACCTTTTCCAACTAAAACTTACCGAAACGTAACCTACCCTAACCTAACCTCATCTAACCCAGCCTCGGTAAGTAATATTAATAAACAAATATCGGGTATTTATTTAAATCTCAAATTGTGCAACTAAAAACCCTAAACCGATGTAGCCTAGCCCAATTGCTTGCTTCATAGAGGGAAATGTGATAACTTTTCTAATGCGCATTTTGAATGACAACAGTACCAAATAAACCCACCCAAACTAACCCAGACAATTTCTTTCATTTGTTATACAAGCTCTACATTTATCCCAGTTCAGTTTACCATGGCACCGTGCCAGTCATGAGCAAATGGCGGTGTAAAGAGCTGATCCAGTGGCTACATAATTATAAATAAATCAATGAAGTCCTCCATAATAGTGCTATAAAGCCATAACGTATCAAAATGTATAAATAGCAATGGTGGCCCATCTACGGATGGCCTTTCCTACTATTTGGTAGCAACAGTAGATGTTGATAATATAAGTTCTGGAGCTTTTTTCTGCCAATAAATTCAGTGTTATTGTCTTAAAAGGTGCTTTTTGATTATTTGGAATATTTCATCAGAATACCATGGTTATGAAGGTCACCAAGATGATGGGACCAATTATTTCCGGTACAAATGAGAACAACTGTGAACTTGGTTATTATTTTTTTTCTTAAAAAAACATCAAACTAAAAACTACCTAACCCAACCTAACGAAACCTATTCCATTTGTTTGCTTGATAGATGCAAATGCGTGCATTTTTTTCTTTTTTTACTACCAATACAATAATAACAATAATACCGAAGACCTTCCGAATTTTTTTCTTTTATAAGGGTTCTTTTTAATTTTGAGAATTTTGAGAAAATATATTGCTACACATTTTTATGTTTAAACAAAAAAATCCTCCAAGTATATGCTGTACTAGGTTAGGTTAGGTTATGTTCCATTTTAAAAAAACTTTTTTTCATGCTATGTTACATAACTCAAAGCCCCTTTCTGACATTATCTTATTCAGAACCTGAAGAATAAACATTTGCACAGAAAATAAGTGACTATCATCTTATGTCACCTTGATAAACACCTTATTCCAAAAAATCCACCAAAAATTTACCATGCATTGCTGAGCAGCACAATACCCCGCCAAAAACCATTGTTTCAGAAATACATTTTTTGCCCCACAAAATAAGCTGCAACTTATAGCTGAAAAGCTTGGTGGCACAGCCCACTAAGCTTTTCAATGTCTCATAGCTGAATAATGATGCCATACAATATTAATTAAGTTTGTTTGTTCGAGTGCAAAACACATATGCCTTGCTAAACCTGCCAGGTATTATATTGTTGTCAAGCTCAGGTATGTTGGTTATTGTAGCTTCAGTGTGCATCAACTGCGTAAGTCATAGAGCGCCGGTAATTTCAGGGGTGTATGCAGTGAGGTTGGCAAGATGCTGACATAATTATATTTATACCATGTGGAAATACATTTGGTATGTCGACACAGCCTATGACTGGCCTGTCACTGGATTCAGAGGTTCTCTTGATCCCAGAAAGACTTTTTCACTGAAATCCTGCCGCACGACTGCACCGATCCGCACGCCACCGTATCCCAAACCAAAATGGACGACAGTTCGCAGTTGTTTCGTTAAGCAGCGCTAAGGTGCTAATGCTCCTGCCATTTTTCCTCCCTGCTCATTTTAACCTAGCAAGGTGCTAACTGTAAGCATCCATGGAGCGTTTAAACTCCCGCCAACAAACGTTCCCGCCAAAAAACGTGCCGTAATAGTGCTAGATATAAGCAACTGAATTATATTGGGTCGCTTGACATAACACCCATGGCTGCTCGGATCAAGCACCCTCATTATTGCAGTCCAGCATCCACAGGCTAGAATTAGCCCCTTCCAGCCGAATAGTACATATGTTGTTTGATATTGCTTGAATGGTGCTTGTTACTAGCATCCTTAGCGAACAGCGTTTTTGGAAGCAGCCATTTAGCATGCAATTAGCAGCAAAAGTGCTAATAATGTTTTACAATGTGCGATCTCCTTGACGTTTGGTCATGATCATGGGAACATGGAAACACGGAGCGTGATCATGAAAAGTGCGAAAATGTTTGTATGACAAACAAATCACATCATTCTCCAACTCGGAATGCTACACAGTTTTCCTCTTATAATCCGGGATTGAGATTAAAGGAAAAGTCCTCAAAGTCCTCTGCTCTATACCAACCTGTAATGCCACATAATTTTCCTCTCAAATTCCAGAATTCCAAGACATAAATCCAACCCTAGTCCCTGACTGAAGTAACACTTTTCTCAGTTTCTCAGTTTGACACTTTTCTGGTTTCTTAGTCTAACATATTATTTCAGCCATTTTGACACACTGCAGACTTTTGTCATCCTTCTCATGAAAAAATGTTTTGGTTCTTCCAATATGAGCCTTTATTTTAATAATTTCTTCTGGTCACTTCCACGGGTTTTATTTATTTGTGTCAGGGCCCATGTTTTGTCATAAGCAGAACTTGTTGCATTGACCAAAATGTTTAAAAAATCAATTACCTGAAACTAATGCAAAATATGACTTATGACACTCTGCCTTTGATATTGGTGCTATATTAGTGCTATATTCCTTTTTGTACAAGGGAATTCAAGTTGTATTGGTTAATTTTATTTTCAATGAGTCATTGGATTTGGAGAACAGCATGTTGTAATACCATGTTTATTAGCATGATTAGGATGATGTGACTGCTGATTCCCCTCAGAAATGCTTATTTTTAGTTGGAAAGAAAAATAACGTACTACTATAATTTAAAATAGCCTGGCCTGGCTTACCATACGTCCATTAATTTTTTTAATAGGCGCAATTTGTGTGTTCAATAATGCAAATGTTAAGAAACCTAACCTGGCCTTATCTTTCCTTTCAAAGAAAAATATTATTTTTGTCTGGCATAAATGGAGCATATTTTCACAATTAAAGCCAGCCTAACCTGTGGTTTTGCTTTGTTAAGCAAAATGTGTGCAAAACATATTGTGAGCACATTAAACCACAATAATACGCACCATAAATGGATATTGATGGATACGCACAATAGAAGCAAGATTAGCTTATGGGGTATGTTGTAATTTGGCATATTTATTAATAATTGAAGATCGTATGTAATTGAACAAATTGGAGATCATATCAAGACTAAAGCGTTCTTCTGTGTTCAATTTCAGCGGCATGGTCGATATTTCGCGCTCACACACATGCATACAGGTCTTAATGTGAGCTACCAACATTTGACAGCCTGGTGGTGTTCGATATTCCGTAGGTGACAGGCTTGGACACCTTTTTCACCTCTGGATCCGACCATGGGTAGCATGACGATTGGTCGGAAGGAGAAAGTATATGCACCTGCAGAGTGCATATATACTTTTCCCTGTCGACTTCTCTATGTTCAGCGCCGATACATTTACACATAATCGTTCCCCGGACGTGCAATTCCGCACACCAGTCGACCTCGTCACGTCCGCTGGATTGCCTGTTCCGTCCGTGACCAGGTGTAGTGGTGCAAGCATAGGTGCACCGGCGATCGGTGCACCAGCGGCGGGAACGTCGACGACGACGTGGCACCTGCCTGCTTGCTACGCCCGTGGTCATCATCAGGCACAGAAGAGAAATCGGTGGGCTGGGGTAGAAACTGTGGCAGTGCTGGCTGCAGACAGATGAAGCGCCGGCTTCAATGGCTGCAACACAAACTTTCTCGAAGCACGCACATTGTGTTTTTCTCACTGTGCAGCGCCAGCTTTTCTTTTGTTACCCCGGACTTTGAAATTCGCAGCAGTTGTTTTGTGGTCTGTCATCCGTCAGCGTCGGCGCAAATATATAAAGTCGGTGTGTACCACCACATGACCGATGCCTACAGTTTTGAAATGTTACCAACAATGGAGCCGTGCCGTGGTGGCCTCATCTCCTGGCCCAGCTCCTGGTCCAGCTCTAACCCCGTGACCGCAGTCAGGGTCATGTCGGCATCCCGTCTGGTCAGACCAGGCGGTCCATTCCTCCGGCTCAGGTCAGACGGTCTATTCCGCCGTATCAGGTCAGACCGTCCATCCACTGGCCGGCAGAACGCCTGAGCCAACACTGAGCGGCCAGGCGTGCGGCGAACGGAAATGGCCCTCCCCAAATCGGCTGTTCGGGGGCAGACGTGAGCGCGATAACGTGACCAGTTGCCCGCACTACAGTCAGACCACATGACGCACGGAAGCTAGCAAGCGTTGCTCAAGCAACCTCGTGCTCGATCGCGGGAATCCTGCGCGTGCGGTTAAACCTGGGAATATCAGCCAGCTGAGCGAGCGGTTGGCTGGACGGCGAGAGAAACTGCAGCGGTAAGACCACTTTCCAACTAATGCATCAAGGCCGTTAAGGTGTATCATGCCACTGACGAATGGCTGCAGCGTACGACATGCATTTTGAACTGCATCTTCCCACGCAGAGCCAAACGGGCCTGACGTCAAGTATCAAACATAATGAGGGCCGGTGCCCCACTCTCCCCACGGATACACCGCCTCCGGTAAGTACTAGGCAGGCATAGACAGAGGTGGATATCGGGCAAAAGCACACACGGGTAGCGCCATACACTCATCTGTGTATATATATATATATGCATATATCATGATGTGATGTACATTTGTTAGGCGTGTATAACAAGAGGGAGTTATTTACGCTTTGAAATGCTGCGGTACGGTGGGCGCCGATATGGTATGCTTGCGTGCCTGCAGAAATGGATTCCCATAATAAGCTTCGGGGCGTTCCCAGATTGGTCGCATCGCCGCGCGATGAAACCGTGCTGTGTGCCTGATGTGGCGGGACTCGCAGAACATAGCAGACTCGTGTGTACTACCCTTTCAAGAGCCATTCTAAATATCGTGATTGGGGACAATGATCGGCAATTTTCCGGATTTGTACCATTACATTTTGTGAATTGAGAAGACGTTCGCTCGTTTACACTTTCTGGGCAAGGCACCTCACTTCAATAGAATGCTACACAATTTAGCCAATAGGACAGCGAGCTTATCACAACATTCATGAATAACTACTGCATGAATGACATCGAATACACATGCTTTATTTACAGGAATGGCATGCATATGATTGTCTGGACTGTGTCGCCGCTGCACATGTACATGCTAGTGGTGGCGAGTCGTACGTTGGAACGTCTGACAAAGCGTCTAGTGCACCGGGCTCAGTACACTGCGACAAACGTGCGGCTCTGAGGATTGGCTCGCTTTCTGCCACCGCCACCACTGACGTCACCGTCTACCGATAAACGTACGGCTCGGAGGATTGGCTCGCTTTCTGTCACCGCCAACACTGACGTCACCGTCTACTAATGTTACGAATTTCTTGCTCCTGCCTTTAAAGCACTTTAAAAACGACGAAGTACGCTTCAGGCATATTTTCGACTATTATGTTTCTTGACTAATATCTAATATATAATCTAAAATAATCGCTCTGCTTGGTGTCGACAAGTTCTTGAACTTAATCCTCTTCTCATAGAAGTCGGCGACCATATCCACGCATCTGCTGCGCTTCATTCTGCTGTTCTGCTTCCTTCTTCCTCTCAACACGTCCTTTAGCTCTTGGTCCAGCCGACGTACGCAAACTCCCGCTTAATGCATATAATAGCTAGTGGCCGCGTCTAATATACAGCAAAATTGGGCAACTGCGTCGTCTACCTACATGTCGTCCATTGTAGACCAGGTTAACAGTTGCTAGGACCATCTAAGGCCAGCAAAGTCTGCCTGCTTGTAATTGAAATCAATTGTGATTGTTGGTCCTGGTAACCAACGGGACACGGCCTCCGACTATCCTAACAACGTAAACTACTTCATCGTGGTCTCACTCGAAAACGCCTCCGCATACCGTGACGTTCATCCCGAGCCGAGCGGACAGAACGTGCTCGCACTCATCCAACTCTGAGCATTTGCACGCCTCTGCCAGCATGACGGCAAAGCATGCAAGTCACGACTGATTTGTTGCGAAACCGGCCCAGCGGCGTCTAGCGGCCGCCGATCTCGCCGCTGCTCCCGTCGCCGCTCCCGCCGCCGGTCCGGCCGTCGGTCCCGCCGCCTGTCCCGCCGCCGGTCCCGCCGCCTGTCCCGCCGCCGGTCCAGTCATCGTGGCGCGACACGACTGCCGCCGGTCCGGCCGCCGGTCCGGCCGCCGGTCCCGCCGCCGGTCCGGCCGCCGGTCCCGCCGCCGGTCCCGCCGCCGGTCCCGCCGCCGGTCCCGCCTCCGGTCCAGTCATCGTGGCGCGACATGACCGCCGTCCGGGCGCGACGAGACGTGACGACGCGGGCGGCAACAACGGCGAACGCCGCCGAAACAGGCGCATCTCCGGCGAACCACGGCCACAAAACCGGATCTGGCTGGCTAGTCTAAACTAGCTAGCATCACTGAGAGTATGGTAGGACGTGAGGGAATTCCCCGGAATGGACTGCATGCGCCGAAGCGGGCGGGCAGGTCGCCTCCCGTTTTACCAGCGCGTCGTTGCGGACAGGCAATGTCAATAGCAGCTGCGTGTGCCGTTGAGAATATACTGCTGAAGATAATGCCGTGGAGAAGATACTGCTGCCGACCTCCTGATAACCTTAGCTTCATGTCATTAATGTTAATATTAATGAACCTGGCATGCTGTTCCTGAAGTCCACCTTGGCGCCCGGATACCCAGGGCAATGTTTGTGGACCCGCATAACGCGACAAAATAGGCTAGTCATTGCACCCACGTGCTAGATGGAATCGATTGAAAGGGCGCTTGAACATCAGTAATAGCTTTTGATGAACCACATCACTGTGCGGTAGAGCAGCCACGGAAGGGGGAGGGGCACACAGGGGAAGTGCTCTCCTGGTACCGTGCGAGCCCGAAGCACCCCGTGTCCCTTGACACTAACATACACGGTCCTTTTCGGCATCAGCGGAACCATGCCACCCTTTTGTGGCCCCTGAGAGCCGTGTGTATGTATGTGTATGTGTATGTGTGCGTGTGCGTGTGCGTGTGCGTGTGCGTGTGCGTGTGCGTGTGCGTGTGCGTGTGCGTGTGCGTGTGCGTGTGCGTGTGCGTGTGTGTGTGTGTGTGTGTGTGTGTGTGTGTGTGTGTGTGTGTGTGTGTGTGTGTTTGTGTGTGTTTGTGTGTATTTGTGTTTGTGTTTGTGTGTGCTTTTCATTGGAAGCGGCTTTTAAGTACAACAGCGACGATCTCCAGACAACATGAGCCACAACAAATACGAGACTAATATTTTTCAGAACATTTTGTGCGTCCAGGTGCCTTCAAGCTTTTTGAGGAACAGATGTTCCTCAAAAGAATATTCCAGCATGTTCCAGATCACTTGGAGCTGTGTGGCTCCTTTGAAGCTGGAGCCTCAAGGGGCCCGGGCACCTGGAAATTGGAGTGTAGGTAGCTCATCTATTGGCTCCTTTGAGCTCTATGAAAACACGCTGCGCCGCAAGACGATACGATTCCATGGGCTTTCAGCACCCAAATTGTGCCAGGTACCAGTTTGCAGGTGACAGACTTACCAAGGTCATGCCTATGGCAGTTGCCGTTATATATTATGGGCACATAGTGTGCTATGCCATATTAAATATAGTATATATTTCACCATCCCCTCCCCTAGCACCTCTCAATCACCACCACAAAATTGTTTTGGTACGAGCTACATTCATGCCCTGCTGAAATATGATGAGGGGTGTGTATAATGGTATATAATGGTAATGGAAAACAACGCTTCTGGGCAGCCGTAATCAGAAAACGGTCTTTCGCACCCAGCGTTTGCTAATGCAATACCGTGGCCGGTCGCCATAGCTGTGGATAATTTCCGATATATGTCACCCACATCAGTAGACAAGGAATCTGTCACCATAGTCATGCATGTTCCGTCTTGCGAGCATTGCTTAGTCTTGAAACCTGGAACATTAACTTGGTCCTCATGAGGAGGTCCTCATGAAGTCAGTTGACCTTCATGAAAGTCGGAGATTTGAAAATGCGTTTCCTCCTTGAGCAAGATGATGACTTCGCTGCTATCTCTTTGCACCAGCTGTGCATAAATACTTATAGCTGCTCCTTTCGATATTGGGCAGCAAAATGCATTGAAAAGCTTGGTGCTAAAGCTAATAAGCTGCGCCCGTTATATATTATCCATTAAATGTCAACAGCCCACAGGCAGGCGCCCAATGGACATGCATTTGCATACAATTCGTCCCAAGTGGCAAAGGTTCGTTACATATTGTGCTCATCTCCTGCCGAAAACTAAAAGATAGGTGTTAAGGTCTTTGCGAGGCCTTGCTGCAACCACCGCCAATCCCTGGGCTGTCCGACACGTTCGAGAGCTCAGCAATGGCTGCAGCTCCATCTGCAGTTCTATCTGCACCTCCATATGCAGCCATGGCCTCAGCTCTATCTGGAGCTCCATCAGCAGCTCCATCTGCAGCCATGATCTCAGGCAGCTCCATCTGCAGCTCCATCCGCAGCCATGCCGCCGGCTAGGCCTTATTATTGCCAACATCCGGCAGACGGCGTCAGCCCGTGTCGAAACGCCCGTGGACGGTGAGCTATCGCACACTGACATAGTGATGCACAAGTGTAGAAACTGGAAAAAAACCGGCAATCCATCGTATGTTCTAAAGCATAAAGAGAGGAATGCGTAAGAGCGCTTTGTACATACCAGTGTGCTGCAATGTGCCATCCGGTTATTGGGTCATTGCCTCTTCACCGTACCCACTGTCACCCATCCAGCTACCTTCGGTCTGCAAGTTGTATTCTTGAACTGCACTTCCCCAGCGAGGGGCGCGGGGGAGGGGTACCAAAACGAATTACTTCCTCAAACCAATGTATTGGCTGTGCAGCATGTCAGTAGGTGACGTTTGAATGCATAGCAGCACGGTTACGCCGAGCCATCTGTGTGAAGCGGTGAAACGTGATGGTGTTGCCGACCGGTGCGGTGGGCTGGTCAGCCCTCTCTCCACAGACTCAGCCGACCCTCTCTCCACAGACTCAGCTGACCCTCTCTACACGGACTCAGCCGACCCTCTCTCCGCAGACTCAGCCGGTACTCTCTACACAGACTGAGCCGGCACTCTGTCCACAGATCAGCCGACCCTCTCTACACAGACTCAGCCGGCCCTCTCTACACAGACTCAGCCGGCACTCTGTACAACCGCCGCCCCTCACCGCACACTCTGTCGTCCCTCTCTCCACAGACTCAGCCGACCCTCTCTCCGCAGACTCAGCCGACCCCCTCACCGCACACTCTGTCGTCCCTATCTCCCCAGACTGTGCTGTCCCCTCCGTGGACTCGGCCGCCTCTCTTGGCTGGCCCGACCGGCCCTATCTCCACAGCTTCGGTTGGCGCCGACACGGGTGAAAGGCGCCGCTCGACCGGCCCGACCAGCTGGCGGCAAAAACGCGCCGTCCGGCGATGGCGCAGGCCGGCGACCTCCCGCAGGGGTCATGGGAGCGTCTCCAAGCTGCGGAGCCGAGCGGCGACGTATCATGCACTGGCGCCGGCGGCGGGCACGGCTGGAGCGTTCTGCCCGCAGCCGGGCTGCACGTGACCAGCAGTGTGTGGCTGTCGGGAGGCTGCCGCTGTCAAGGTGACCCCTCCACTTCCCCGTCCCCACACTCGAACCGACACGTCGGGGCCTCTCCGTGCTGGGTCGGCGCCGCTCCCATGCTCTAATCAACCTGTGAGGCGACGGGGCCGAGTTGACAAGCATGTGGAGTAGACAGGTTCACATTTCAACTTTTTTCGAAGGTAACTTCATCTCGCAAATTTTCCCATTATTTGGTTCATTTGAGGTCCATTGGTGTTGGTTTTAGCAGGGTCGATCAATATATTGGGGTGCCGCATCGACCCTAAAGTTTGCATGTTCGGACTTCCAAATCGATCTTTTTTGGTCGCAAATCCAGCGGTTTTCCACTCTGGTATCTCATCATCAGGCAACATCCTGCAGACTTACCAACTTACGACATCGCTGTCACCATGTGGTGCAAATTATGAGATATGAAGAAGTCCTAAGTATAGCCAAAGAAGTCTTCAGAGTTGGCCATACTTAGGTACTTTTTGACCATTTTTGTAAGATTTGAGGTGATGGAGAGTGCTGAATGGGTGGGAATGAACAGATGAGATCGCCATGATGCCGCATCATCCTGAAAATGCTGATTCCAAAATTAACTAAAAAAATAATCCCTCAAAAATATTTTCCTGACCCACGAAGGAAATTATCACAAGATGCTTTGCAAAATATGCCATATGTTGAAGAACCTTGGCCAGTATTTCAAAATACTATCCCAGGTTCGTCAACTCTTTCCTGCCTTACTTTTGTCAGCCTGTGACGTTTTTATGGTGATGCACGCTCACTGCAAATCCAGTTATGAAACATTTGTGAAACATAAAAGCTTCAAAAGTGCTCTGTCAATGCCAAGCCAAAGGAACGGCTGTTGCTGGCTGGAACTTCACACAACAGGGACTGGTGCTCGTTTTCCATTAATAACTAACCTACTCGATTTTTGACAGGCTAATTTCTAGCCACCCATGAGCTTGAAAGATTTTATATATCATTTGGGTATGTCTATCAAATTACCTTACACCGCATTGGCTTTCACCGCTACCCTTCCATTCCCACCTTACAAATGCTACCTATGTATTCTTAACACTGGATCATTTGGGTGACTTTGTTCATTTTGAGGTCCCCCTCACCCAGCATAATGTAATTAACAGACAATTTCTTTGGTGTTACAGACACAGGTAATAGAGCCAATCAGCACAAGAAGTGGGAAGAAACTGGTCAGCACAGAGCCTCCTCCAGGCGCTGAAAAAAAAAAATCCCAAGAGACTTAGAAAGGAAACTGAGAAGTTCTTGGTGGGCCAATGAAGACCATCAATCACAGGGTCTCAGTTGCCCACAGTAAGGCAAGTGCTACAGTTCTTGTTTCACGTGAAAGAGAGTGAGAGGTGAGGGCAAAAGTGAAGCATACAGGATTACAGTGGATAATGTGCTCCCTTTTTGGGAAATGGCCCGTATCAGGCCCATGCGGCCATGCAACTGCCAGCAGAGGCTCCAGTCACTTTTCACGGAGTAGCGGAAACTCGAGAAGAATACAATGCGATCAGACCCACAGGGCAAGAGAAGGCTTTTTGTAAAGAAGTTAGACCAACTCTGGGACATTGGAGCTCCTGATGCTCTGGAGGATATCAGGAGGAACCGCGTGTTGACCGCTCAGAACAAAGCTGAAGATGAAGCCTTTTATCGAGACCAGCAGGGTCCTAGGCAGTGTCGTATGAGTGGGCAAGACAATATCTAGGCTGGTAAGACGCATTTGTGGGCAGTGAGGCAAGGGGCAAGGGGCAAGGGGCAACTCCTGTCCCAGTGGCCAGCAGTGAACCATCAACTTCTCAGGAGAAAGGTGGAAGCCAGTTACAGTGAAAGCGATGACAATATGATTGTGGATAGTGATGCCAGTGCTGAAGCTGTTACTGCAAGCAGGCACCTGTCATCCAGAGTTATTCCTGTCCATTTGCCCAAAGCCATCCTCAAGTCACCATCCCTGGTTGAGATGGCAGACCGTCTCTATCTGTCTGACAGCCAGGTTGGTTTCCAATGACAATGTACTCCATCATCCCATAAGTATTGAGTATGTTAGCCAATAATACGCCAACCGATGAGGTCAGTGGATTCCTCACCTTTAACCTTGTTCCAAGCAGTCCTAAATATTTCCAATGTACCATGTAAAATAAGCGGCGCAATGACGAGAATTCCTCGTGTTGCGAAATCACATGTACGCGTTCAGCATATGTGGATTTCTGTGCAATTTGTTTGAGAAAATAAATTGTCCGTTCCAGCTGGCTGGCATTGTTCGTGCTGTGCTTTGTTCTGCTAAACCACCTGTCAGCCTGGACAGCTTCAGCCTGTCGAAGAGCTCTGCACGGCGTGCGAGAGCAGCCATCGACCAGCTGCTGCCAGGGCAAGCAGGGAGAAGCTCGAGCCTCCCACCTATTGCGTGGCTCACTGGGATGGTGTCATGATAGATGTAAATAATCACCATCTCTGAACGCAATACACTCATAGGGTGCTCAACCAAAATTATCGTTTTCTTACATGCCAGTCCCAGCTCCATCACATGGAGTACAATTTAGATTACTCACTAACGATCTTTGTCCTTATGATTAGTCCTTAGTGCCTTCTTTGTCCTCCCTCGATAATTTGGACATGTAAAAGAGCTGTTCATTGATATATACTGAATGTTTTCCCTGTGGTCTCCGTCATCCACCTCATTGCCCCTGCTTAATCTGCATACAAAAAAGCCTGAAAATTAATACCTTGCCGTGCCCATGTTTTGCAGGATGCGCTGGGGATGTCACAGCACAGGCAGGCCATCTTAGTTTCCGGAGGTCCGCATCATCAACAGGGGAAGTTGCTGGCCGTCCCCAAGCTTGCTGACGGGACCGGCAAGGCGCAAACTGAGGTCACGCTGGACGCCCCGGAGGACTGGGGAGTAAAAGAGAACGTGGTCGGACTCTGCTTTGACACGACGGCAACGAACACCAGGCACGCTTGATGGCGAAGGCTGAGAGGGGCTCAACCATGCTGCAGGGTGAGCTCAACCGAAGCCTTCTCCTGCTGGCTTGCCGGCATCATGTCATGGAGCTGGTGGTGAAGGCTGTCGCTACGGTGCTCTTCGGACCATCCATCGGACCATGCCAACGGACAAGAAATTCGAGGCCGTCAGGGCCAGTTATGAACACATCGTTTGTCTAGTTCATTTCGTTGGTTCCTTAAAAAGCAACTGGTTCCAATAGTTTGCACGCTTCCATGATCAACTTAACAAGCGGATCTTGCCATCCTTATTACCTCAGGCAGAGACCAATGGGCCTTCTATATGTACTTTCCAGACCACGTTAATTGTTTTACAGGTGGTCGCAACTGGACGTCACCAACCACGCCACGCTGTCGGTGGAAGACCCGTGGCTGCTTAAGCTCAGAACCTCCGTGGTGGAATACCTGACGTCGCTGTTGAACGCCAACACGGGCTTCGACAGAGAAGACTACTGGGAGTTGGCGGAACTATTTCTGATCGCTTTTGGCACCCAGCCTCCAAGAGAGGAGAGGTTCAGCCGCCCTCGAGTCTACCACCAGGCACGCTTGATGGCGAAGGTGAGAGCTGGGGAGTTGGATGGAATCGTATCGATACTACCAGCAAACAAAATGCAGTCATCGACCGCAACTCTAGCGATCAACTACGAGTGCAAATTTTATTCAATTGTGTACGGTCGTTCACGTGGCGTTAAGTGCGACGCCTATCATGGCGAGGTACGATGTTTGAATTTTCTCTGAAATGCTGTATCACTGTGGAGTGTTTGGCTGTTTCATATGCTTTTCTTCATCAAGATGTACACATTCTCGGACCAGCTGGGCTACGACAAAGTGATGGTGGCGAAACTCGAGAGGATGGCTCAGTTCCTCCTCCTGTTGTATGTGAATGCCTGGTTCCGCGCGCCTGTGGCGGTTGACGCTCCCGCCAATGGCCTCCGCCTGTACCAGGACCTGGTGCGCTACAGGTCTGTGGACGATGAGGTGGCAGACGCAGCCCTTGGCGTCATGCGGAGGCACATGTGGTACCTCAGGCCACCACTCGTGATGTTCAGTCTCTGTAGTGGTCTTGTGACCAGTGTTGAGAAGGCGGAGATGTGCACGAGACTGCTGGCGACGCCGCGTCTCCGTGGTCGGTTGCTTGAGGAGGACGTGCCCGTAGTATGCCTGGATGAGAGCACGAGATTGTCGGATCTCGTTGACGAGACCTCATGGCTCCTTTTTGAGTTGATCGGTCCGTCGACGCACGCCTGGTTGAAGCGGCCGCCACAGCAGTGGTGCGAGGACGACGACTACGTGAAATTCGAGAACTTTGTCCGTGAGGTCAAAGTCACAAATGATCTAGCCGAGCGGGGGGATCAGAATGCTGGAATGGTCGGCGACGAGTCCCAGTTCCCGTGACTCTTGCAAGCTGTTGAGAGCCACAGAGCGAAATTACCGAAGCTTAGCAAAGCTGCCATGAACGTGTAAAGCAATAGGTCTCGTCTCTGCATGACAGCAACACTGGGGCTTGACCCACCGCTCGATGTGATTTGTTAACTCGATGTGATTTGTTAACACGATGTGATAAGTTATTTGCTATCTACATTCATGCTCGTTTAGATTCGCCTGCAATTGTTTGGCCTGTTATTCGAGCGCTCATTGATACCCAAGGTGTTCAGTGTTCAGTCACAGTCATATCCAGTGTTCAGTCATTGGCGATCCTACCAGTTATCATAAATAAATGAAAGCGCGGACACGCGACGGCTGATTTTTCAGTTGTATCGAGATGATTCAAGTGGCTGCGGCTATTTTATTATCTCGGTTAAAATTTGTTATCGCTCTTATCGAGTGTTATTATGCCGGAAATCACGCAATTCACTGCCAAGGTACAGTGAACACCTGATTTGAGTGTGAGTTATGTACTTACCGACTTGGGAGAGTCGTTTCGCAGGGCGTATGCGACTTGGCAAAAATCTGGCAGAAGCAAGATCAGTGTGACAGGCAACTATACCGTCACTGATCCATATCCAGTTCCTCGTTAGAAAACGCGCTCTTTGGCTGCAAATAACGATGCAATGGAGACATGTCGAGGTAGAAAGCTACTGGATGCGCTGGTAGGTAAGTCTGCAGAATTTTGCCTGAGGATGAGATACCAGAGTAGAAAACCGCTAGACTTGCGGGCAAAAATGTCAAGTTGGAAGTCCGAACACGCAATCTTTGGGGTCGATGCGGCACCCTAAGGTATTGATCGATCCTACTAAAACCAACACCAATGGACTTCAAATGAACCAAACAATGGGAAAATTTGCGAGATGAAGCTATCCTCGAAAAAAAGTTGAAATGTGAACCTGTCTAAATTGTGGAGTCTGAGAGTCGTTGGCACCCTGCTCGGGTTCACAAGCCCTACGGGGTCTGAGAGTGGTTGGCACCCTCATCGGGGTTGAAATCGGGGTATGTAGGCAGGTAATACAGATACAATGCTGGTTTCTGCCACATGCTATTCGCGAAAGACAAAGCGGATATGTGTATCGACTTCCTGCCAGGTTAAGCACATGCTCAGCGGCAGAGGTTGGAATTGTGCCGGCCCAAGCAAGCAACCAACATCGGTGGTAAGCTTGAGTAGTTCCCGAAACAGCATGGTAAATCATTTGCCACCACATCAGATTTACACTTCTCTACGTGCGTGGCTATGTGTGCACTGACGTCTGTTTAACGTACAGTTACAAACGTCAGTGGGGTTCATTTTCATCCGCGCAAAGAAGGGACCGTGTATGTAGCATGCAATGGTAATCCTCTCCCAATAATCTGGAAGCTAAGAGCCCCAGCGACACGAAACACCCAGAGCACTTGCGGGTTCAGGGAATCCTCCAAAGCCAGGTCGATTAGGCCAGATGTCGGGATTTTTTTCCGTTTACTTTGCCCTCCTCTCTCTTCCTTCCTCCTTTCCTCCCTACTTTTTTGGAAGGCGAAAAAAGGAACAGACAAGATATGAATACCAATAGCCGACCAATCGAAAGCACGATGGGTATTGAATAGACGTCCTGTATAGTGGAGAGACTGGTCTCATCCCGTGATGACGTTAGTAACTTCAATGGTGTTTAGTAACCGAATTTACTTATTGATATATTCAACTTATCGACTTACTAACTTATTAAACGTAACTTATTAAACGTAACTTATTAAAACTTATATAATTACGAGGTATGACAATAAAGAAACGAGACTGTGGCAGCCATGCTCATAATTCAATGCCAATTGGCTAACCGCTTATGTCACTGTGTTGCGCAACATCTCGCCACTATTCTGCTATAATATTATTCATTTATCTCACTCTGCGTTTCTTTTGGAGTCTTTTGTGTAGCCCACTGTTGTTACGCTTTGTCAGGGACCTGGAGGTGGCACAAACATGGAGCAAAGAATCAATTGTAAATTTTTGGTAAGTTGTGGAAGTGTCTAACCGAGTGCCTCCAGCTTCTCCAAGAGGCTTATGGAGAAGATGCGATGTTATGGCCGCGAGACTTTGAGTGACACAAACGCTTCAAGAGTGGCCGCGAGGAGGTGAAAGGTGACTCCAAGTCAAGACGGCCTGCCACGACGAAGACGGCTGAGCACATTGACAGAGTGAACCAGCTGGTTCGGAGTGATCGAAGAATGACGGTGCGGATGATAGCGGAAGAGCTCAGCCTGAATAGGGAGTCAGTACGGACCATTTGGTGCATGAGCTAGGGATGAGTAAAGTGTTCGCCAAGATGGTGCGCAAGCTTTTGTCGAACGATCAGGAACACCGGGTCAATGTTAGTCGAGAGTTGCTGGAGAAGATAGGGGAGGATCCGGAGTTCATTGGTCGAGTCATCACAGGAGAAGAGACTTGGGACTTCCAGTACGACCCGGAAAACAAGAGACAGAGCCTGCAGAGCCCCAGGTTCACCCAGACCCAAGAAGGCGCGCATGTCCAAATAAAGGATCTAGGTCATGCCGATCGCGTTCTTAGACCAGAAGGGTGTGGTCCATTATGAGTTCGTGTCTGAGGGTCAGACAGTCAGCCAGGACTTCTAGCAGCAGGTCACACACCGCACTCAGTGTGGGGAAGTTATTGGCCAACAAACAGATCACAGCTCTCGACCACCTCCTTGTTCCCCAGATCTCGCACCGCACGACTTCTGGTTGTTCCCCAGGCTGAAAACTTAAAGTAACTCATTTCACCCCCGTAAAAGAGATCAAGGCCACTGCGACGGCTGAGGGAGCTTAAGGAGGACTTTGCCAATTGCTTCTGTGGGTGGCAGAAGCGAATGCAGAAGTTCATTAACTTTGGGGGATTCCTTTGAAGGGGACAATGTGTAATTTCTCTGTACATTTTGTAGTAAAACTCTTATGAGAAAAGTCTAGTTTCATTTTTTCCCACACCTCGTATACAACTTATAACATATTACATATATTAATTAACGCCCAAAATAATTGATTTGTTGACGATTGCTTTCCATTGTTACAATCCGTGCCGTAATTGTATTTACTTATCTTTTCAGGCAGAATCGGATCATGTGTTGATGTCCATTCCATAGAAGGTGTTGATGACGCTATGTTTTCAACACACCATTACTTAGCGCATTATTTTCATCAGCGTCGCAGTTTAGGCGAACGGAGCAAAACAGTATTGCCGCTGTTTCCGGTGATGCCATACATCCACCTGCAGTGCAGTTGTACCGGGGTCACACGTGCTGTGAACCAACGCGGTTAGACAAAGTGGGGGGGGGAGGGTGGGGGAGCTTGACTGCATCACTTCATGCGGATTTCGCTCATGCGAGTTCTGGCTCCGCTTCCAAATGCTTCCGTGTTTTGGCCTGAGATTCTACCGAGCCGACTCCATCCCCGTACATTTGTGTTATTCCTTCTGAATATTTTCCAGTGAATGAACATGTCGCCAATCAATCCAATGCCAATCTTCCCATGTTGCACCGTCATTCTAACCGGCACCATGAGTCCAACTGCATTGGTCGTATGTCATATTTCGGGGTTGATGTTCCAATCATGATGAGAGTGCACTTCCCTGCATATTTAACTATCCAAATGAATAACCTGCTGCTTTGGTCTCTTCCTGCATTGTCCTTGACACTCGCATCACGAAGCCTGACCTGGGAACCCGGTGAGACCTCTCGGGGAGTGCGAAAGTGAAGTGTAAAGACCTCGCAGTGACGTGCGACGGATGGAACCATGCGACAAATTCACTTAATGGTTACTAATTGCGGTTGCGGAAACACATTCGCCAGCGCACACGTATATAAGTTGCTAGCTACCTGACCTCTGCCCCCTGTAATGGGGAGGTCACGCGGATGCTACGCTAAGGAAGTGCAGGTCACTCGTGCACTTCCCACAGTCCTGACCCCAGTGATGAACCCATGCGGGCGCCACGCTAAGTAAGTGGAGATCACGCGTGCACTTCCCACAGTCTCGTGGGATCGTCACCCCTTTCCTGGCGAGCTTTAGCAGCGGTAAAAATGATGCTTGGCTCGATGAGCGAGTCGAGCTTCAGCCTCGACAATCGCGCACACAATGGACCCTCGCCATTGTGCGCCGGAGGCCACTGTGGGCCCGCAAGCTGGACCATTCTGGAGGAGCCAATTACGCTGATGTTAACGCACACCTCGGTTGGCGTAAGCTGACGACCGGGGCTGATGCCGACACTCGATCAGGTCAGCTGACGACCGGGGTTGATGCCGATACTCGATCAGGTCAGCTGACGACCGGGGCTGATGCCGACATCCGGTCACATAGCGCTTCAGAAGCACAGGCGACAGTGATGAGCGCTCATGGCCATCAGCCAAATCTGGAGTGCATCCAATTCACAGAAGTTGCTGATTACTCCGGTATATCCTCGCGTGGGTGAAGGCTTAGTCTCTAGCACATCCTCACGTGGGTGAAGGCCTAGTCTGCAGCATATCAGCACGTTAATGAAGGCTTAGTGACAGCGCGCTGCACTCAAGCACCGCCTAAGTTCCTAAAATGTGACATAAGTCATTGGTTTGACATAGGAAGAGTGTGGCCAAAAATTGTCGTCGAGCAGCGAAGCTATTTCAGAGGGTCCGCCAGCGCATTACCGTTAATCAAACACAGTACAGCCATGGTGCTGTGTGAGTCAGGCAGCACACCCAGCGCACATTGTACAGCCATGGTGTTGTACGAGTCAGGCAGCACATTAAGTACACCTGGTACAGCTATGGTGTTGTACCAGCTTGGCAGCACACCCAGCGCACATTGTACACCCATGGTGTTGTACCAGCTTGGCAGCACACCCAGCGCACATTGTACACCCATGGTGTTGTACCAGCTTGGCAGCACACCCAGCGCACATGGTACAGCCATGGTGTTGTACCAGTTTGGCAGCACACCCAGCGCACATTGTACACCCATGGTGTTGTACCAGCTTGGCAGCACACCCAGCGCACATTGTACACCCATGGTGTTGTACCAGCTTGGCAGCACACCCAGCGCACATTGTACAGCCATGGTGTTGTACCAGTTTGGCAGCACACCCAGCGCACATTGTACACCCATGGTGTTGTACCAGCTTGGCAGCACACCCAGCGCACATGGTACAGCCATGGTGTTGTACCAGTTTGTCAGCACACCCAGCGCACATTGTACACCCATGGTGTTGTACCAGCCTGGCAGCACGACCAATGCACATGGTACAGCCATGGTGTTGTACCAGTTTGGCAGCACACCCAGTGTACATGGTACAGCCATGGTGTTGTTACTAGCTTGGCAGCACGACCAATGCAGATAGTACAGCCATGGTGTTGCACCAGTTTGGTAGCACACCCAGTGTACATGGTACAGCCATGGTGTTGTACCAGCTTGACAGCACACCCGGTGCATATGCACACAATTTGTTAAGACACACATGCACAATGGTGATTGAAGTTACCCTTGGCAGTGACCACATCACACTTGTCCAGGTAAATATGCGTGCACGTAGTACACACACACACACACACACACACACACACACACACACACACACACACACACACACACACACACACACACACACACACACACACACACACACACACACACACACACATATATATATATATGTGTAAGGAATACATATATGTGTGTGAGTGTGTGTTTATCTATTTACTTACTTATATACATATATGCATATATATATATATATATATACACGTGCGTATACATATATCTAATGGATTTTTTCCATGGCCGTACATTATATATCAGCGACGTATTGGCTATATCCATTATAAGCGACAGCTGTTCCGACACCAGAGCTTGATAGTGCTCCAGCGCACGCAGGTCTGGAACATTTCAACCGCAACACCCACTCAGCCCATAGGTAACGTCGAAGGCGGACTTAGTAGCATGTTGGGCAAGAGGGGAACGTTACAACCATAACTCCTGTGTTGCTTGGCACAACATGACAGCAAGTGTAACATGTTAATAGGTTGACAACATAAATATCGCTAAGGAAGAGAAAGGGAAAAGGGTGGGAGGGGCATGTTCCATTAAATTCGCCTACATCACGGTGCTATGAACCAGAAGCATGCTGTAGGCAGTTCGTGTAACGTACTGCACCAAGATATTTAATGTGTATTGACATAGTATTTGTGAATGTAACTCGTCGAAGAACAAAACAGGAAAAAATTGATGAAAATAAAGCTCGGTAACCGCTTGGGGCAGCCATCGAAAGACATATTATCGCAAATTCCTGCTTGCAGGCTAAGCGAACAGTCTATGCACATATATTTTGTCTCTTGACTGGTGCTGTGCGCTGTGCAAATCTATGCACACAATGCATAGCTCTTCCTGCTGTTCTCTTCAACTCCCGTGTACCGCGCGGACATTGAGCATTTACTGGCAACAGGCAGGTGAAATGTACGAGAAAGCGCCACCACGCTGGACGTTCTGCACGTCGTCTCGTCGTGTCGCTTCCCCTGCTCTCGTACGGCAGTGTCACGGATGCCGAATACTCAAGAACTTCGAACAATGCGCGTTCAGAAACATGCACAAATCTGCTGCCGAGACACGCAACAAGGAATCGGATTAAGGTACAAAACAGTTTGAAACACAAAAGATCATCCCAGTGCTTGTGCAGCTTAGTAGTCTCACGTGATCCCTCCCCACGACGTGATCCACGTGATCCACTGCTTAACGTACCGGGAGTGGACAACATAGTTTTGGTCCAGGTGACATCCTTTGAATAAGTATGAAATAATTTCAATTTCAAAAATGTCGTTGCGTCATTTGTCAGAAATCGAGCTCATAGTGCACCTGCCATCACTTCTCCATATAACTGGATACGATAAGATCCGAGTCTACACACCTAGCTCGGCGTCAGAGCAGGCCAGAATACCACAAATCACCGCTGAAGCGAAAACCCGTCCCAACAAAATTGCTATTTAGCAGGGCTGCAGAATTCGGAACAGATACTCCAGATCCAGAAGACTATCCTCCTCCAGGTCGGTGACGTACACCGCGTTCGCGATCGCATCCTTGCCGAATTTGGCTCGCAGCGAGTCCGGCCGCAGCAGGCGCGCCAGATGGGGATCCCGCGGCCCGGCAAGCTCCCTCAGCACCTCCACCGCGCCCCGCCCCTCCTCGGAGCCGCTGAGCTCCAGCGCTGCCAGCGGACCCGAGCTCATCTGCGCCACCATCTTGGCGTAGTCGGGCAGCACGCCGCGGTAGACCTCCAGCAGGCGGTCGGCCTCGGCGCCCGTCAGTGTCATCAGGTCCAGCGCGGTGATGGTCAGCCGCCCGGACGCCTGGATGGCGGCCAGCACGTCGCCCAGCTGCTGGTCGGCCAGCACGTGCGGCAGGATGACGCAGCACGAACCGTCGGCGGCGAGGCGCGCCGACGTCAGTGGGCGCGCCACTCCTGCCGGCGGGAAAAAGAAGCCCAGCTCGCGCTCGGCCGCAGGGCAGCCGGTGGAGCCGTGCACGCAGTGGTTGGAGCCGTCGACGCCGAACTGACGCTGGACCGTGTCGGAGCACTCTTGGCCGGCCGTCAGGCAGTCGGTGGGGCCCATCAGGGCTCTCCAGCGCTGCACGGCCTCCCGTCCCGTCAGCTGCAGCGCCACGCACGGCCCCGCTGTCAGGAAGGCGAGCATCTCAGCCGACTGACAATGCTGCTGCTCCTCGGCGAAACACTTCGCCGCCTCGTGCCGCTCCAGCTGCACCATGCGCGCCCGGATGATTCTGAGACCCTCGCTCTCGATGATCTGCAGGATCTTGCCCAAGTGCTGGACAGTGGCGGGCTTCACAAGAGCGAAAGTAGACTGGGAGTCATCCTCGAAGTAGGTTCGAGTCAGCTCGTTGGCGTACTCTGTGATTCGCAGATGTCTCCCTAAAATTGTTACCATGTTGCCGAGGGCGAGGTCCTTGCAGCGAATAGTCGATAGCTGCACCCGCTTTAAAAATGTGCGGTTGGTTCTGCGATCGAAGAGTTCCACCGAGGAATCTTCGATGTAAAAATACAATATCATGTCCCGTGTTAAAGATGATTCTGGATCAAACCATTCGACATTAAAGATCACTCTTTGCTGGCTGGCTGGTTGGAATGGCGGCATTGTGATGACTTTGAAAATAGGTTAGAAAAGTTCAAATGGATATCTAATCAATTCTTATTTTGCTAACAATTCACACTATGCAATTATATGACTAGTATGCGTGAAACAAGAACCTAACACATGGTTCTCGTACCGTGATCGGAATAAAACAAACGTCTCCGTTTAGTTTATCAATTCATCAAAGTTAGCAAATCAAAACTTGCTTTGGTCACGCGATTTCAATTCATAGGCACCATAATTGAAAATAACCAAGGCGTGTAGTTCAGAAAACAGTGTCTGGATTAGTATGGCTTATCTGTATTTACATCAGCATCGTGAACGCGCATAACATGCAGTACGTGAATCATGAATGCGGCACGTTAATTATAATTAATAAATTAAGCTCCGGATTATATTTTATCTGCGGAGACGAGGAAAAGGGCACATCACATTGTATTTTGGTCATAATTTTAGTCAAAAGTGCTTTTGCTCTCCAAAATGGTTTTCTCGCAGATTTGATGCCATTTGTTATAAAAAGGTGATGTTTATCAGTCAGATATTATCTACCATGCCATGCTATGCCATGCATATTACCATAAACCCACTCTGCCGTGACTTAATTAAAAACGATAATTTTCATTGCAGCCTGTCATCACCTTTTGATCCCAGATGTGTAATTTTCGTTTGCTGAATGCAAATGGCAACTGATATACCTTACTTACATATATCATGACCGATTTCAGTTAGGATATAAGATTATTTGAGTTAAGGGGCAAAGTCGATCTCAGAATACATTCTCGGTAGGGGTATATTGCAGTTTTACTCCCTTGCTTAACATGCCCGCTGGAGGACCTTTCACATAGCACGGACCTGGGAGGGGATACGGCCCCTATAAGATATCGAATACTACCGAAGCAAGCACAAAATGTGTAGGATATATTACGATCACAGTGAACTTGCCTAAGCACAAATTTCTTGACCTTATGTCCATGCTTTCAGGATTAAATGAGGTCAAGGTCGGCTGCCACAGGCCGCCGCTACACCACCACACACACCTTTGTTCGTAACCTTTGACGCTTGGCCGCAGCCGGCCGGCCAGTGGACTTTACACCCTTGCAGTTGCACTTGCAGTTACACTTACACCCTTGCAGTTGCAATTGCACCCTTGCAGTTCCTGTTTACCAACCGAATTCCATTTTTCACGGAATGCGGTTATACATTTTTAACAAGGCACAAGATTGCATTACACTACCACGCCCGTGTATGAGGTGTCGTCGAAAACAGGAGGGAGGGAGGTGGCGAATTCCGCCCCCTCAGGTGTGCGTGGAACTTAATTACAGCTCAGAGACATACTTTTATCTAGGGCACCTGAAAATTGTGGTTTTTGACAAAATGTTAGCAAGCCCATCAGTGAGGCCTTTGGCTTGATTCGCGCGACTAAATACGCATTAAAAGTAGGCTGACCATGGGTTGTTAGGATTGTGAGATACCCAAAGAATGCTCAGGTAAAAGCATACATGCGCATAGCTCATAGTTTGACTTCAGGTTTCAGTGTAGGTTGCAATTTGTCGACTTTTATGAAAATCTCATCTTTGCTCTATCATCTAGATCAGCCAGGAATCAAGAGTTGTAAATATAATTAATTGTTAATTGCGAGATATTGTCACGAGTAACACGCTTGTCTTTTTTCTTTGCCAGACTGCACAAGGTACCGGGTGCGCGTTCGAGTGCCGATTTATGCGCATTCTAGAAGTCCTGTACTAAAAAAAACACCCATTCAAGTTTCTGCCGACTGCTACGCCAGTCCGATTGTCAAATAATGGTCCAACCGGCACTTCCCGGAAAACCAGACCAGGAAAGTCCGAAATCATTGCCACAAATCAACTGGTAGTGGATAGGGCATTACACTGGATATGAACGAAGCGTTGCTTGGTCAATATATTTCCTCCAATGATGGCTGTTGCGTCTCGTTTCCCACAAGTATATATATATTTCTTCCAATGACTGCTGTGTTTCACTTGCCACAAGTCAACGTATTCCTTCCAATGATGACTGTTGTGTCTTACTTCCCACAAGCATAGTTTCACCTAATTTGATAAGCAGGGATTGACCCAGACTTTAATCGAGGCATGTCCCAGGGATCTAGTTAGGTATTGATTGGTCTCTCACTGGATAGAGCCTTAAAAAGTTTGATTCTGACGGCACAACTTATTCAAGAAGTTTGATTCACTTATCAATTTGTGTAACATTTGTGTAGCTTTTCTTTAAACAAGCCCCGAAATATTGCACAACAACCCTCCCCGGGTGATGGTTCAACAGGCCTAGGTTCAGCATGCTTCTGTGACCCATGTTTTATTCATTTTCGTTAGCTGCTAGTTAGCCTGATCTTCGTGTAGGACATAAACATGTCGCAAGGTTCAATATGGGGATTAAAATTGTTGCAGCTTACTATTATATGACATTGCCAGAACTGGCATCACACATGCGATGCGATGCACATGGAGACCGGTTGCGCTCAAAGTCCTTCAGTTGATTCCTCTTTGTCCACATCCTGCTTGCTACAATGAACTTTTTGTTCTGTTGGGGGACAACAAAAAGAAGCCTTTTCGTCGAATGCCAAGCGGACCTTAGCCCATTCGCCAACTGTATACCTACGGCACTGCTCTATCTGTCTATCTCTCTCCCTCTACCTCTCCCTCTCTCCCTCTCTCCCTCTCTCCATCTCTCCCCCTCTCTCTCTCTCTTTGTGGAGCTTGTAAGTACACTAGTGACAGTTATCTATCAGATGGATCCACTGCGATATATGAGCATATCGCAGTGGATATACGAGATATATGAGTATATGACGGCATGCATGTACAGTGTTGACGTGCCGCGCCAGTGCTTCTGTAGACTCCATTGCATTGTCACAGTTGATATGTCTCAGCAATTTGCGTGCAGCTCAAGAAACAAGATGGCGCCGGTCTCGCTGCAGTTCCTTAGACATATGGTGTCTGCATTGCGTACGATGAATTGTGGGCAGCACAGGAACACAACAAGGAACTGGAATATGCGTCCGTTGATCTTTCGCACATACTGGAAGTACTGATGTCTTAGTAATCATTGCCAACATTTATTGTTTGTTTCCATTTTCGGTTTTCTTCCGTGAAAGCTCGAACCAATCACTTATTTACAAATAATTATCAATAAGAGAGCGAGTAAGTGGTGGGATCGGCAATGCAGATATCGACGATAGGATGAACATGGTCACACTGAAGTTCAGGAAACCAAAGGACTCTGGATCTCAGACAGGAGCAACGTTGTTGAAAACTATGCTTCATCTGTTGGAAGCTACACTACGTCTGCACACATCTGCATCTGCACTACATGAAGCACACTTACTCAGAAGCCCCCCGTTCAATGTGCAGATCCCCAGCCTTTGTCCAAGCTCTGCATCACGCTCAAAAGCACGGCATCGGAAGCAGCTGAGCACCAGCTGGAAGACGGTACCTTTGGATTGGTCTCCTTGAAGGAGTTGAGCTGCTCGGTAGCCTTGTCTCTGTCGGCGTTCACCATGGCTGCTGGGAGAGCGGGCGGCGCAGCTGTGAAGAGGCGAGCGCGCGCGTCGGAGGTCGCAGCAGGAGTGACGGCGGTGGACGGAGCCGGCCAGAGCCGGCCTGCAGCCGGGTCACCTCCACAGGCCGAGGCTCCCAGCGGCTCTCCAACAGGGGGGCGGGGGCTCTGCGGCGGCAGTATGTACCGTGTCTGACGCAAGAACCGGCTCCAGCAGCACGCCTGCTCAATACCGCCCGGCTTATATAATGGTAACATTCTCGTCCGTTGCGGTGATACGCACGAACCGAGATCGGAAAATCTCGTCGCCAAGCTGACGAATGGAATGCGGACTTAGGGTTCGAAAAATAACGGAAACGTGTTGACGCAAGAACGTGCCCCAGTGCTGTGCGAGATTAATGTCGCTTGCATAACACCACAGGAATATTGTCGTCCATGACGGTGTCAGCTGCGTAATACCACTGACCAAACATTGCTAACAAACGTAAGTTCTTCCTTTCAGAATTCATCCTTCCCAATTACAATCAAGCGTAGAACGAAGTGGCAAATAGCATAAAGGAAAAGTGGAGCCCACAGATTGTACGGCTGTCGTGCTAAAATATTTTAGCTCCATTGCACCAACGAACAATTACTCTTTAGCACAACATTTCCTGATACACCTCGCACCAGGTTGATGTTAGGAGTATATGACAGCGCCAATCGACTTTGCATAACACAACTAATGAAGCCGATAAACATATTGAGGGCTACCATATTGAACGAGACTGACCAGATGTGCGCGGAGAAAGTAATATCCTGCAGTGTGGAATGGCACAATCGACGTGGTAACTGTGATTATTCGATTAAATGTGTCATTTTTTCGATGTAGTGTCAAAATAACGTGCTCATAAAAGGCGAGGCACTACGACTTAAGCTAGAGATGGCTTTTGTGCAAATCCTGCGAATAGCATGCTCACGCATGCTGTGCATTGCATGAACTATATATATATTATATATATGTATATGTATATATAATGTTATGAACCATATATGAACCACATACTATATATATATATATATATATATATATATATATATATATATATATATATCTTTGTATGCATGCATGGGGTTAAACAAAGACCAGGAACCTTGAATATCTCGTCGTCAACATGACGACTGGAATATGAACGCAGAATTCAACAAATCACAGAAATATCTGAATGCTAGAATCGACCACCGCGCCATGCTAGGTCAATGCCGCCTGTGGTATATAATGTGAATATTATCGTCCCAGACTGTTATAAACAACAACCAAGGATTAAAAATCTCGCCAGCAAATTGAGGTCATGTAATGTGGACATAGGGTTCAGAAAATCACGATGATGTCTGAGCGTACATCATTTGCGGCCTGTACAGGTGACACACATGCCACTAATGCCTTGCTTTCCACACATTGCACATGGTAGAACCAGTGGCATAACTGTTGGGAGATGAGTGGAAGATGCACCTGGTTACGTTCGCTTCTTTACTCATTGTGCTTTGGGAAGTGAGTGGAAGGTTCACTTTGTTGAGTTCACACTATTATTCTTCGTGCTTTAGGAGATGAGTGGAAGGTAGGCTTTGTTACGTTGGCACCTTTAATCATCGTGCTCTGCATCGATTCGTGACTGGGGCAGGGTTGACTACAAGTTGGATTATTTAAAATGGATTTCTGACCACCACTAGTAGTACTTTTGCAGTTGCGGTTTTTCCGGACATTGCTTTGTCCAGCTATCATTGCAAACAGAGATATAGCCAAGGGGAGAGGCCCGGGAGCCCACCCCTGCCCCTGAGCAAAAGATACACTCCATCAAACAAGAGATGTTTCCATTTCCACTATGCCAAACGATAAATAATCGCCGCGAGAAGCGAGCCAACAGAGTTCTTCATCAAATTATTTCATTATCGGGCCTCAATTGAAGAAAACTTTGCCTGCACCCCTGGGCGCAAACCTGCTCTTTATTTTCATGAACCTAGATGGCAACTACATAAGCCGAGGTGGTGCCGCGGCGCAGCCCGTTGGCCCTGCAACTCAGCCCACGAGCCATGACTTCTTTGCACTTATCACATCTCGTCAATGTGTTAGATTATGCTGTCATCTTTATCGGCGACTAATCGAGTGTTCAAATAAGTAGAGCTGTGCTCAATACGCTTGCCATTCAATTTAAACTGAACTTGGTAACATAAAATACACTTGACCTGCCATAGCTCCTCATGGTGTGAGCAATCCACATGCAATTGACCTCTTGCGCTGCTGTGAACCACGCGATGACGTGCCCAACTGTACCACTGCACACCCTGCCTGCCAGTCAGAGCTGAAAACCAGCTACTGCGGCAATGTCTGCCACATGGTGCAGAATCGATGGCGGCAGGCCTACTGAAAATGTGAAACGTTGCATCGATCAGCTTATCTGAGACAACAGCAACAATAAACACACTACATAAGGAGGGCGTTACACGACCATCCGTGACTCACGAGTAAATATTAATTGTGCGGAAAGCATGCGTGATCTGTGGGTCTCGTGTCAGAGCCCGCTTTCCGCGGCCGAAACCGCAGTGTACATTCGCTTCTGGAGTGGTGCGAAAAAAAACCCCCAGCGATGCCTTCCAAGAGTTTTGTTCAGTAACGGAAGCGCACAGATAATGCACGTGCTTTTTTCCTAGTTGGGAAGAAATGTTCTCGAAGGTTGCGAGGTCAAAAATCTGGTTAGGACAATTGAACAGCAGCCATGGTACTAAACAAGGTGACGAAGTGGCGGTGTCCTTTACGATGTCCTGGGGCTTGACTTCGAACAGCCTGGCGGTGTGCTCATCACTGCACTGCCCGTTGCACAAAATACGGTAAATGTGCACGAGCCTGAGCTATATGCCTGTGCCCCGTCGCAACCAAAATCTGAGAAGAGCAGGCGTTGCGCTTTTGGTGTGGCTTTTCCATGCATTGTTGGCCAATGTTAACCCTCTTTGGTGCGGCAGAATGTTCTACCGCTCGCAACGCGAGTGGGTTATTTTGACCGCTGACTGACGTTTGTTCTGAGCTGAGCAGAATGACGCGGTAAACAGCATGATGCAGCTCAATCACTGGGACTTTTCGTCACTAAGCTTTCAGTGCATAAATTCCTCCATCACGCACAATGACCACCTACAATCAGAGCACTGCAGAGCACAGAACACAATTAACAATGCGCACTTCCAGAATGGTGGGAACATTTTTGTTTCTTGCTGGAAGGGCGGTATCTCGCGCAGTTGCATAGCTGCGGTATTTCTCGCAGTTGTATGTCTGCGGTATCTCTCATAGCTGTATGTCCGCGATATCTCTCACAGCTGCCACCGTGCTATATCTCGCACATATTAATGCGGAATCTCCGTCCATCTTTGTGCACAACATCGCAACGAATGAACATTGCTGTGTCCAGTTGAATCGCAGCTCCACGACTGTAGAGCTGCGAACGTCTCAGCCCGATACGCTGTGACTATTAGGCTGTTCACTTGTAAGATTGTCAGCGGTGGCACTCTGTATTCAAATCGCGGGGGAACCGGCGAAATGCGAACGAAGCGAAAATGGTGCGATAATGTCCCATTCCGCCGGATGAACTCGAAAGATAGAGCTCTGCTAACATGCTGACGAACGAGATATCCCCGCGGTGTTTTACCCGGAGCAGGTTCCTGGAGGCTAACGTGTGACCTGAATAAGTAAACCATACACATACCAGGTCGGACCCGGCGTATTTCTAAGTGTTGTGCATGTATCCATGTATGTATATGCTTTATCTGTGTGTGCATGTATCGGCCTTTACGCCACGTTCTTTGCTTGCCGGCGTCTCATCTTTCCTCTCTTTCTTACTTTATGTAACCGGATGCCACATAAGCCGGATTAAAGCAACTCCATTAACGTAGCATATCTATAGCGGATGGCACTTTGCCTCTGCTAAAGATGAAGAAAAGAAAAAAGAAAAAGTGTGACCTGGGTGAGCGGAGGTTGTCGACGCAGATAAACGCCACTACGGCTTCTTCCAACTGTGCATCTTCGGCATACTTACTGGATCTGCCAGTCCTATCGGATGTTCATTAGGGTGGAGTGATTTTATGCGTTTTTGTAAAAACGCTGGGGGACAAAGTCTTAAAACTTGCGTTTGGTTCTAAAAAGACGATCTGCAAAGTTTTAGAGCAATCTGAGGCCGGGAAGCCGCCGCGCCTCAGGGCTTTCTGAGACCGAAATGACGTTTTCTAACGAAATTGCGGGATAAATCACCATTTCAAGAATTCGAATAATTAGATAGAAAATAAAGAGTTGTTTCATTGCATTCTACAGTCTTTTATTGACCGCTATGCCAATTTTCACTTCTCTGACTTCAAAATTGTGCCCGTCATTACGCAGAGTCTCGTAAGGTGTACCGACCGCAGCGACATCACTGCCCTCTATCGGTGGAAGTGTAAACTGTGTGTATTGGTCGTTTTTCCCGTTTTAGTTCCTCTCTGTGACAACTGAAGGCAGGGAGGGGGCGGATCTAAGACAGGGTATATTCGGATGGTTGTTATGCCTACAAATAGGCACACGAACAGAACGAACTAAGCGCAGTTAGTCCTATGACCTACTCATCTAAATAAGATCCTGGACCACCATACGACTACGAATTGCACACGGCTATCTCTCTGTCTCTGTCTCTGCCTCACTGTCTATGTCTCTCTCTCTCTCTCTCTCTCTCTCTCTCTCTCTCTCTCTCTCTCTCTCTCTCTCTCTCTCTCTCTCTTCTCTCTCTCTCACTCTCTGTCTCTCTCCCCATCTCTCTCACATTTACCGCTACACGAAGTCACTTTTCTTGGCGGATTTCGGTCTCGAGGCACAACTGGCCTGGCGCGATACGATAATGCCGTGTCGCCTGTCCTCGCCGAACACACGCGTGGACGCCGTAACGCATCGCTCGATACTTTGTGCGTGACATGGGAATGCCGGTAGCGAGAGAGGTTGGTCGACGGCTGACATAATCTCGTCGTTCGACATGTGAGCGGTAACTGGCGGTTCGGTAACCTCGACATGGTCCCATTGAATCATGTCGGTGTATGTGGCCGCCTCCCAGTTCAATGGGGGTACCATGAACTGTCGGCACCGGGATCCCGAGTTACTTCGCGCACTCATGCTCAGTTTGACCCCCCTCTCCCGGATCGACCTCTCAGCGTCGACAACCATGGCCGCGATCAGGTTCTTCGGGTGGGCGAACCACGCGTTTCGTTGCACTGAACGTTTCGCCACTGTCTGCACTTCAGGTGTCTGTGTCTGAATAAGTCCCATCGTTCTGAAGAGATGCACGACTCCTTGTGTGAAGAGTGGACGCGCCTTGATGTCGAACCACATAGGGGCATACACCTGCTGGACAAACTCATCTTTGTTAGAGCCAGGGTTGGCGACGCAGTTATCGTGTACAGTACGAGCACTCTGATGCCGAGAGTTAGCCACCGCGCGTGGTTAAGCGGACCCGGCCTGGTGCGTGCCAGCTCAGCACTGACAACGCCGGTGGCGACGGCTCGGCAGTATCGGAGAAGGATGCGCTGGTCAGCAGACAGGTCCGCGACAACCTGCTCCGCGATGTCAGGTGCGTTGAATGGTATGGGACGGAAGTCCACCCCCGGCTGGCGGTGAATGTCACCAGCTATAGTTTGTCCCAGCTGGCCCTTGAAGGAATTGGACCCACTGGTACCGTGGCCTTCATCCAGCTGCACGAACACATGCCTGCGAAAAAGCCCAGGACAGAATGGGATTGGGACAAGGAAGGAATTGGATTAGCATTTATCAGGGTCTAAATGGGCAAATGGCATGGCAGGTGTTTGGATTGTACTACAGACTCACAAATTGCCATGGTTCTAGATAGGTATGCAGATGACGCAGTATATTATTGTATGTCATGTAATTTGTAAGGATCAGGTGGATAGTGGCGATGTATTTCAGTCAATTCTTGTTTTATTATAAAAACAAGCGGCACATACCTCATCGGGAGCACGTTGCCATGAAGAAGGCAGATGAGCCACTGTACGCTACGGCCCAGCTGGCGCTCCATCCTCGTGAGTGCACCGTTTTCGCGGCCTGTGTTGACGGCAGTGCCATCGACCAATACTGCCTGCAGGGATTCTTCTGAGTCGGACTCCCGAACGACTTCTAAAGCCTTGCCAGCAATTGATGCACTATTTTCTGATGTCAGTGTTCTGTGAGCGATGTAGGTTCTACCTGACTCGCTCACAAATACCAGATGCTTCTCTTTTCCCGTAAGCCGTACGTCTTGCTCATTTGTTTTCTCTCATATCTGTGATATCCTGTCTCCCATAGAATCCCATGCATTGCACCTTACCGCCTATGCCCTCCTTTAGCTTTCGTTTTTCTTTCTCCTGTGCCCTTTTTCTGGCTCTTATCACTTTATCTCGTGTGATGACGTGCCTCATGTCGTTCTCAGTGACGAGGCCAAGGTCCTTCAAGAGAGCGGTGCCAAGGGCCGGTGCAATCCTATCAGTGACCTCAATGTACCGGTCACACTCCTTAGCAAAATTATCCAGAGGCATCATATTGTACGGAGCCCTAGTCTGTGTTGGTTCGTGGACACTCCCTGTGTCATATGCATCGTCACCATTGCTTCCCTCGTCCATGCTTTCGGGCTCGTGTCCCGTGCTGTGCTCGGTCAGACCCGAGGGACCAGGATCCGAGTCGTTGGCGTCCGTCTGAAGGAAAGCCGGGTCAGGCCGCAGACGGTTCTGATCTCTTCGCCTCCTCCCCAATGCATTGGAGGCCTTCATGTCAATGCCGCCGATGCTTCGCTTCCTCTCACCTCGCTGGTCTTGTAAGAAATTCCACTCGCGGTATGGAACCTTGTTCTCGCTGGGGCAGCTGCAGGCATTTCTCGAATGAGAACTGCACGCGCCGATGTCAATCAGCTCATGGCGGGGAATCATTTTGCTTGCGCCAGCGCGTTTCTTTATTGGGGTCTTTGTTAGATCCTTTCCTTTCTTCATAATCACCAGGACACCCCGGACAATCGACTGAAACGATTTAACAGGGACGCTTGTTTTCCCCCAAAGGTATACAACGCCCTTGGCAACGCTCGTGGCGATTTGCCTTTCGCCCGCTGCATGGTTTTCGACAGCCCGAAGTCTGTTAGACTGTAGTCTGTAGAAGTTGTATACATGAATCTGAAGTGGCAGTTGGTTCTTCGGCAGTTCGCGGGGATGGCCCAACGCAAAGCGAGCCGTCTTCGATCGGAATGAACTTCCCTTAACCTTTTTTACTTTCATACTCGAAATCTGATAGGTTCACTAGTCTGGAAAAGAGGCAAAAACTGGTTAGGCAACTGGTAAGTTTCAAAATTCATCTCTCGCCATAGGATAAAAATGTATCACAAAGTTTTTTTTGCTATACCAGGAAGTTCAGGGTGCATAACTGCATTGGAAATTCCGCGTGCGACACACGCCCTCGTAGATCCTTATTTTCGGTTCCAACCATGGTCATGGTTGGAGAATATGCTTCGGCCACCTCGGCCGTGGCCGCGCAATATATTGACCGCCAGTGGGGTAACTTACAAAGCAACTCTTTACCCATGATCATGGTGGTGATGGTGAGCAAATGTAACAGTTGGTGGGCAATCGATGGTCGGAGTACACAATCATCGCCAGTACTGCTAAATTTGAGCGGTATGCGTTAGTCGTGCAACCGAGTACCCACCCAGTAAGGTGTGGGATTGTTCAGTGTTTCTGCCAAAGTAAATTAATTAAGTTCAAATATCTGCAGCAACAATTCACATGCAGCCAAGAAAACATGCTAGCAGGGTATCTCAGGTAAACATTGTGAGCTTGGAGGCTGAAAGGCAGGCCACAATATGCCAAAGCCGGCTGTGGCTACGCTCCAATCGTGTGTAGCTGTCGATAGAAGTCGCTGGATTCGTAATAAAATAGCGCTGTGCGCATAAGAAGTCAGCACACTGTGCACTGTCTCAAATCCGCCACCTACCTGCCCCCCAATTGACCAAGAAAGATACTTATATTGCGGAATGAACGGTGAATGGTCGCAGTTCATACTTCTGCCGATAGAGGGGAGTGGTGGCGCTGCGGCGGCACACCTTCCGAAACTCTGCGTCGTGGCAGGCACAATTTTCAAGTTAGGTAAGTGAAAATTAGCACAACGGTGGATGAAAAACTATACAATGCAATGAAATAAATATTTATTTGCTATCTAATTATTTACATTCCTGAAATCAGGCTTGATCCCGCAAGTTGGTAGAAAAACGTCATTTCGGCCTCAGAAAGCCCTGAGGCGCGGCGGCTTCCCGGCCTCAGATTGCTCTAAAACTTTGCAGATCGTCTTTTTAGAACCAAACGCAAGTTTTAAGACTTTAACACCAAAAATTTTGGAAATCACTCCACCCTAATGTTCATGTCTCACATGGCATATCAGCTTGACGTCCTCAGGTGACGGCCTTGGACATCTTGCATGTGGATCTTGCGATACCGTTGCCGCTTTCCTGTTCATGAAATACTACCGAAAAATGAACCCTCAATGGCCGAACGATTGCACCCAGTTGTGTGTTCGCTGGCGGCGATCGCGATATCCCACACGTCACACAGCTAAACAACTCACCCAAAAAATCGATTTCCTTCCTTGACACTCTGCGACAAGTTGATGCTCAAATGCCATGGCAGGTGGAAATCGCTCCCGCCATGGCATACCGGGAAAAAGTCTGAAGGCACTGACTGGCAAAAGATTCGTAAAAGCTACAAAACTTTCCATGCCATATTCAGAGTTATATCACCTTTCGACTGACTAGGTGTGACCTTAGTTTTTTAATCGAACTCAATAGCTGCACAGCAATTGAGCGAAGGTGAACGAGCAGCGCTTGCACCCGCCACACAAGTAGTGCTTCTACCTTGATCCTTACTGTCACGCTCAGCAATCTCAGAACTCGTGTGCTGCCATCTATGCTGAAATGTGGTGCTTGCAGCGCCATCTATGGTGAAACTGATGCGTTATCTTCCTAGGGACACCCCAAAATCATACTCCTGGTGAATCAGATAGCGAGCGTTTAAGGTATTCCGAGCATGGATGGGAGCCTTCCATGAGCTTCTCCAGTGTAAGGGGGTGCTCCTGTGAAGCAGGATATTATGCAAACCTAACTCACTAACCTAACTCGTTACATCTCTTGGCCCTTGAGCCCTAGACTCTCACTCCAGCCATTGTGCCATTTTAGAGGTTCGGTAGTTATTCGATGCATAAAGCAGGGTGTCTTTTTTTCGTAGTGTGGTAGTTGGCACCAGCAACAATTTGTTGCCACTCGGGCGACAAATCTACTTTTTTCGAGGAATGGTTAGCTAGGAATTGTGACACCCTGTTGCAAGACGACGTCAACGGTTCTGGATCGCGCGGCGAGGGGGTTTCAGTTCGATTTTGTTTTTCATGCAAGGTCAAAGGGTGCTACTAAATTTTTGAAATCTGACGACATTCTGCAGGCAAGGAAACTACACCAGCTGCTTCCAGCATTCGTTTATGCGACAAAATTTTCCACTGACATTTTGTGAGCGACGTTCATAAAAACATTTTTTGGCATATAGCACACAAAGCATCCAACAGTTTCACAAATATTGGCACGATACATAACGTTATGCTTATTGAAGGTATGCACGTTTCCATTTCTACTTTCACTTCCCCTACCACCTCCACTTCCACTTCCATTTCAAACAGCAATGACCTCTGTCATTTATGGTTCATAACCGAACCATGACTTGGTCATACAGTGTGAATGGTGTCAGGTGATAGGTTGGCACGTTGACAACAGGTGCGGTGTGCCTCATGTACAGTGTTTTTAGTGCCATGAGTCTTCTGCGGTCGTTGCATCGTGCAAGTATAGTGGTGTTGGATGTCAGGATGCCAAGTATAGTGGTGTTGGATGTCAGGATGCCTCATATGATGACAGTGTTGTGGAAGTCTTGCATATGGATTTTTGGAGGCCCCTCCTTTTTGTAGTGGCATGAAAATTGTGTCACATGTAGCAAAATATGAAAATATATTGCAAAAAATGAGCAAAATTATAATTGGTTACGGTGATTAGTTACGTTCTTTAAGCGCGTCCAAAGTTTCGCATCACTATCTGGTAAAGTCATTCAGAAATGACATGAAAAGCTCCGAGGGTGCATGCAGATGTCTGAAGGCTAAAATATGGACTATGTAAAACAACGTGGTTAAATTGGGATAGAGTTACATACCGATTTGCTTCCCGATGTGATTGGTGTCTCTGAGTTCAATACAATTTTAATTCTTATTCTGAGAAGACATTTTTGTACGAAATTCTCCTCACCAAAATTGAAACTTTCTTAGTTTCCTTCAGTGCTACTCAACACTCTACACCTTTTCCTGTTATTTATTTAAAAAATTGTCCTTTTCAACAGTTCATGAAATATGTTCTGGTATTTCATCTTGATGAGATCGGTGACCTTGGTCTTTGCATGTCATCGGTGCTATAATTTCTATTTTTATTTTATTCATCAAAAATAATTTAATCTGAGTTCATGCTGGATGGCTTTATGAACCAGCTCCCATTGTTAAGCAAAGCTTGTTGCGTGAACCATGGTCACACCACTCGACCCATGAATTCCAGTCCATGGGCAGATTTTTACCGAAAGTTTAACGTGCCGTAAACGCACCAACACGGCCCCCGGGTAGCTCGTCCAGGGGCGTCGCCACCGGGGGGGGGGGGGCAGAGGGAAGAATTTCCCCCCTGCCGTGAGACTGGGGGCCCCCCTGAAATTTCAGGAGGCCCCCGGGACGAAAAGGAGGCCCCCAGGACGAAAACGAAACCCCAGGACGAAAAAGAGGCCCCCAGGACAAAAAGAAGGTACGTCAGGACGAAAAGGAGGCCCCCAGGACGAAAAGGAGGCCATCCAGGACTAAAAGGGGGCCCAGGACGAAAAGGAGGCCCCCAGAATGGAAAGGAGGCCCTCCAGGACGAAAATGAGGCCCCCAGGACGAAAAGAGGCCCTCCAGAATGAAAAGGAGGCCCCCAAGACGAAAAAGAGATTATACAAATTAGGGGCCTCCAGGAGGAGGCTCCTAATTTGTAAAAAGAAGTCACCTAGGAGAGGGTAGGAGGCCCCAGAAACCAAGCGAGTGCCAAATATTGACACAGAGGCCCCAGGACGAAAAGGCCACCAGGACGAAAAGGAGGTCCCCATGATGAAAAGGAGGCCCCCAGGACGAAAAGGATGCCCTCTAGGACGAAAAGGAGGCCTTCCAGGACGAAAAGGAGGCCCTCCAGGGCGAAAAGGAGGCCCTCCAGGACGAAAAGGAGGCCCTCCAGCGGGAGTAAACGGGACTACATTGGGTGAGGATAGTGAGATGGCTGAGGAGCTGAGCAAGCAGTTTAAATCAGTGTTTACATTGGAAGATATGACCAATCTGCCGACCGTACACCATAGTTCAGTGACATGGGATGTGACGAATGATGTTGATTTCATTGATAGTGATGTTGTTTAGAATCATATCAGGAAAATAAAGCCAAACAAGGCAGCAGGACCTGATGATATTTATGCTAGGGTGTTGCGGGAAACTGAAAAGGAACTGGCATTTCCACTTAGTATAATATTTTGTAGATCAGTTTCACAAAATGAAATTCCAACCGATTGGAAAAGGGCAAATGTAGTTCCTATTTTCAAGAAAGGAGAAAGAGGGAAAGTTGAAAACTATAGGCCAGTAAGTCTCACATCCCTAGTCGGCAAGGTACTCGAATCAATTATCAAGGATAGAATAGTTAGTTATCTGGAAGGTAGTAGATTGATTCAAGATACTCAACATTGGATTTAGAAAAGGACGATCGTGTCTCACAAACCTCTTGGAACTTCACCACAGAACAATTTGATCAGGGAAATCAGGTTGATGTAGCATATCTTGACTTTAGGAAGGCCTTTGACAAGGCACCCCATAAAGTCACAATGGCAAAATGTTCTTTGTAGAGTCCCCCAGGGGTCAGTACTGGGGCCACTACTGTTCATTACATTTGTAAATAACATTGAAAGTGGCCTAAGCAGTAAAGTTTTGAAATTTGAGGATGATTTGAAGGTCTTTAGGGCAATAACAGGTCAAGATGATCATATCTCGCTGCAAAAAGACTTAAGACGAACTTGTGAAGTGGTCCGAAGAATGGCAAATGAAATTTAATTTTGATAAGTGCAAAATCATGCATGTAGGTAAGCAGCATATGAAGGCTCCATACTTGATGGGTGGCCAAGTGCTATCAGTGACTCAACAGGAGAAGGATTTAGGTGTTATTCTAAACACAAAACTGGGGGCAGCAGAACAGACCAAGGAAGCCAAGAAGAAGGCACTGAGAATGTTTGGGGCAATAAATAGGAATGTATCATACAGAAGTGAGGAAGTGATCAGGAAGCTTTACTGTGCATACGTCAGGCCACATTTGGAATACTACACTACTCCAAGCCTGGTCTCCTAGCTATGAAAAAGATTGTTGGCTTTTAGAGAGAGTACAAAAGAGGGCTACAAAAATGGTTAATGGCATAAGCAACCTGGCATATGAGGAAAGATTGAAGAAATTGAATATGTTTTCACTTAGATATAGAAGGCTGAGAGGAGATCTCATCGAGGTCTTTAAATTTGTCCATGGTCTGGAGAGGGGATATCTTGGGGAAATGTTTGAATTGAACAGAAATGATGCAATTAGAGGTCATAAATTCAAAATTAAAGTTAACCACAGCAGAACAAGGTTAAGGCAGACTTTCTTCACCAACAGGGTAGTAGAACACTGGAACCAGCTGCCAGAAAACATTGTCAGTAGCAGCACATTGAACATCTTTAAAAACAGCATAGACAATCATTATAAGAATAGAGGGCTTGCTTTTCAGTATTACAGGGAGGGCTGATTGACAGATTTGGTGGGCAACTGGTTCAGTGTACAGAGTGCAACCAAGAAGGGCCCTTTGTGGCTCATAGTTGCACTAATCTTTTATGTCTTTATGTCTTTATGAACGTCAGAGAGCAAATTGGCGCTATAGTTAAATTAGCGAAAGATGCGGTTGTAAGCCAACTTCCTGAGCAACGGCTGAAAAAATAACAACAAAAGTATACTTAATTGATGTCAACCAAGTTTATCAATTCATACCTGATACTTCCGACATGCTCGCACCGCACAACTAGTAAATATTAACAACACAGCCCATGAATAGAACTCACACGCACCAACCGACTTGTTACTTGCCATCTATTGGGATATAGGTTTCGGAATATAAAATGGTTTATGGAAAATTACACCAAAGGGATCCGTCTAAAATCATTCAATTCGCACCATCAAGAACAATGTTTCAAGTGAATAGCTGAGAAAATGCATTGAAACCAATTCATATGAATATTATAAGCTTTTCGATGCAATTTTTGAGTTCATGTCTGGAATATTCAGCTGAAGGAAGGAATAACCTGGAAGGATCAAAGGCTAGTAGATATGGAAGCAAATTGCCGCTATAAAACCGACTATTAATTCCTGCATTCATTGAGCATGGGTTCCCGAAGCCAGCAACGCCAGAAAAAACTGTAGTGTTCGGAGCAACATTAGAGAACACAGAGGTGAGCATGAATCTGACGAATAGTCCTGTGCTGAAATGATTGGAGAACGACACAATTAGTGGTGCAGATGGTCGGGGGTCAGAGGATCCGCTGAAATCGTTGGTGTAGCTCTGTATGCTTTTGGGAGGACACTTGCAACCTCCCTGAATGTTTGCTTAACCACAAATCATTTCAACAATCCCAAATAACACGTTGCCATATGTGGCATGTCTCCCTACTCGTTTGGACCTGCCCATTGCCTTCATGTATCCCTGTAAATTATTATTTTAAATTATTGCCCTTCCAATAATTTTAGAAACCTGCATCTATGCCTGTCATTTACCGGGGATGTCCCCAGAACCCTCCAGGGCCTTCAATAAAAGGGCATTTCGTCATACTACTCAAATGGTTTGCTCGGTGATATTTTACCTCAGAACCCCGCACCGCTATTATAGTTGGCCGGGCATCCAAATATAAGGCGGGGAAGACACCATTTTTATGGGGTCAATTCTTGTAATTTGCGAGGAAAGGAATAGTTCCGGCCGAGGAACACTCCACCACACTGCAGCCCTACATCCAATCTACGCAAGAATTATGTGCTTGAATTCTTGCTCTTGGACATAAAACATTTTGGTTAATTTGTCTTACAATCCAGCTTTCATGAAGCACAATCGTCCATTTTGTGTTGAATAAGTATAAATTTGTCTTGTATGTTTTGTCTTAGTTTTACATTCTTGTTTCTTAAATAAGACTTTTTCATCAAATTTGTCGTAAATAAGACAAATTAATCTTCGGGAAACTAGCCCCAGGAATCGAAAACCACGGCGAAGATAGATTACCGACTGAGCTCCGACATTTACATGCTTGACTTGACCTGTAGCTTGTTGCATAAACCTCTTTTTATTACTTACTACTTACTACTCTTAACCTGTTCCATGAATAAAAATTTCAGTGTAAGTAGTAAGTAGTAAAATTATGTTTCATAAAGCAAAATCGACAATTTTAATTTACAACTTCAAATCTACTACTTACTACTTACTACCATCCTGGGCTAAATTCAACCAGGCTATTTCATAAAAAATTACTACTTACAACTACAGCTACAACTTGTTGTAAAAGTGAAGCAGAACTTACTACAAAAGTTTACTCTGCCCCATCCATGGTGAATGTTCATGATCTGAGACTATCAAGTGATTTGAAGTAACTACTGTGATAATCAACAAAGAAGTGCCTATTAAGTATGGATGCTGAAAATAGGAGGCCACGAAGGTCACAGGTTCAGGCCACGCATGAATGTGAACTTGGATTTGCCAGAGCCATTTCGGAATGAGTTTATATTGCTGTTTTTGACAATGAAAGGCATCCGGTGTTCATCTGTTTATCATCTGTTCCAGTGTTCATCTGTTCATGTTCATCTGTTCATTGCAATATCACCCACTGGCCTGCAACTTGAATTGCCAACCATGCATGACTGATAAATGCAAAATCGAACAAGTGTTCCAACGGCCTCACATAAGAACAAGCAATTTGAAAATTGCTTCCAAAAACTCGAGCGCTTTCCGATTATACCTCTTTTGTTTCCGTGCGATGCTTAGTTTGAAGATAAGATGGGGAGGAGTCCTTATCAACCCCGGAGTCAGGTTGTGAGGATGTGACCGGAAAAACGGGGATGGTTAATAAAATTGCTATATTTCTTCAATTATTTGAATGTTTTTCTTTCTAATGCAATGTTTATAAATGTAGTTAACATGAGGCGAGCACAAATTTCCTCTGCAAATGCATATTTTTCACTTGTGAGTCAAAATAGCACGCCAAAAGAGGCTTGGAATTGAGCAATATAGCATAAAAAATAATGCGCAAAATAGCTGACTGCGGAGTCAGACATGATAGGGTCAGACATGACCAGGAGATATGAAGTACCACCAGAGAAATCTCCCACCGATCGAGATGCTGTGCATTTTCGTAGAACCTGGCCAGAAGTTGAAACAGGACTCGGCGAGGATATCCCAACGGAGGGCTATAATGGGCGAAGCTCCTTAGTTTCTCCTCGGGTGCGCTCAAGAGGGATGCGCTGTATATATTTATCTTGCGTGACAAACGAAGACAATGTCATGCGATCGAACAAATGTTTTATAAATCCAAGAGAGCTCATGCACATACAATATACAAGGATCTTCGCTTATGTCACCAGCACCTCCAAATCTAACTATAAAGGCCCGGATGCTTGAACAGAAAATAGTTATGGTTAAAGTCCTTACCGTCTTTTGATCGAACCATTTTGAATACGTTGATGCGTTTCTTTCTGTTAAGTTCTATGAAGGACATGTCCTGCGTTTTCAAGGAGAGACTATCGAAAGGGCCGCAAAATGCAAATCTACCACGGATATTCACGTTGGTTGTTGTTAAAATTCATGCCGGTTGTTCACATCAGCGAAATATTTCTGCTCTGACCATGAGCAGCCTCAAGCTGCAGCTCCCGTTTACCGTGCACCTTTGGAGCGTTCCATCCAGTGGATTTATTCAGTTCCATTTGTACCTTTAACACGCGCCCCGGAATCCGGGGGGGGGGGGGAGAAATCCGCCCACCCATCCGGTTTTTCGTACATAACTCCATATTTTGCCGAGCGATATACGCCATGATGCGCTTCCCGTTTATTGGCAAAAGGGAAGAGTTCTTGGCAACACTAGCGACTTGTTTGATGTATATTGTTATGCTTTATAGTAAAAAAATCATGTTAGGTCACCAAGGTCAAGTCAGGTCAAGTTCATGGCAGGTTAATGGAACCAAACTTGGTCAAATGGAATGTTGTTATCAATGCAAATGACTCATGCGATTGATGTCACCTTGCATGTTACTCCCTACACATCCTCAAAACTACTCTTTGTCATTGTTGTCGGAGTAGTCGGGCGGGCGGCCCGGTTTCGGTAACTGGCGCAGGTAATGACCTGATAAAGTGGTGCTATATAGGCGAGCTGAGGTCAAATTCCGGGTCTAATATCTGTATTGCATCCTTAGTAATGTTCAAAACATCACTGATGTCCATTTTGGAGCAACTAAACACAATTACAGCCCTCCATAACAATGAAAAGCAAGGCCACGCAAAACCAGAGCAATTTGACATTTTGACCTCATTTTGCCTTGAAGATATTGACCTAAGATCATGAAATATGCATAAGATAGAGTTCACTATCGTATCCATCCACCCTGCGAATTTCGTTGCTTCCGCTTTAATAGGAGCCGAGATCTTAGGGAGGCGAAATCCGCCCCCTCCAGTGCGTGTAATTTCAGAGGCCCTCCAGGGCGCGTGTTAACACACGCCCTGGAGGGCGGGTGGGGAGTGAGGGGGGGAGCGAAATCCACCCACCCATCTGGTTTTTCGTACATAGCGCCATATGTTACCGGCTGATATACGCCATTGCGTTTGTACCTGCTTAGAAATGACCAGCGCGTTTTTTAAAGCAAGAAAAACGAAAATCGTCCGAAAATGTTTCGAGTCAGGGGGCGTTCAATTGAAAAATAAAAATTATCAGCGCTATACTACAAAAATCGGCGTTGAAGCGCTTCCAGTATGTTGGCAAAAGGGAAGTGTTCTTGGCGTCACTAGCGACTTGTTTGATGTATATTGTTATGCCATATTGTTTCAAAATCATGTTAGGTAGCCGATGTGAAGTCAGGTCAAGATCATGACAGGTTAATGGAACCAAACTTGGTCAACTGGAATGTTGCCATAATTGCAAATGATTGTCATGCGATTGATGTCACTTTGCATATTATTCACTACACACCCTGAAAACTACTGTTTGCCATTGTGTATCTAAGCGCTTTCATACTTTATTCATGTAGTTCACTCCTTCATTTGCGAAGCCGATTGCGCCGAGCCGCCCAACGGAGTAGTCGGCCGGGCGGCCCGGTTCCGGTAACGGGAGCAGGCAATGACCTGATAAAGTACTGCTATATAGGTGACCAGAGGTCAAATTCCGTGTCTAACATCTGTATATAATCATTAGTAATGTCTAAAACATCATTCACACCCATTTTGGAGTATTTTAACACAATCACAGCGATCCATAACAATGACAAGCAAAGCCACACAAAACGAGAACATTTTCATATTTTGGCCTCATTTAACCTTGAAGATAATGACCTAAGGTCATACAAATTGCACACAACAGAGGTCACTACCGTGCCCATGCACCCTCTAAATTTAGTTCCTCTAGCTTTAATAATAGCCGAGATCTTCGGGTGGGGGCAGAATCCGTCCCCCTCCAGTGCGCGTAAATTTCAGAGGCCCTCCAGGGTGCGCATTATTTAGCTGAAATGTGATTATACTTTCCAATTTGTACACGTATTTCTCAACAGCTTGATACTATGATAGAAAATATGCTGGTAGTACGTTTTCTGAAAGTTTCGAGAGCAAAGTTTTGTTTACATCGTAACAAATACGAAGCACGCATCCCACTTAAAGCATTTACTACTGGCAAAAACTTACTACTTGTTTGCAATGTACAACTTTGTTATGAAACAGAGTAAAGTAGTATGTATTAAATTAGAAATTACATCAGAGTTGTAAGTAGTAAGTAGGTTAAAAGTTTATGAACCAGGCTATCGGACGTAAGTCTTAATTTACTACTTACTATTTTATTATGTTTCATGACAAAGTCGTACATTGGAAACAAGTAGTAAATAGTCACCATCAGTAGTAAACGCGTCACGTTGGATACGTGCGTTGCATTTGTCACCATGTAAACAAACAATTAGCCCTCGAGACGCCAGAAAACATACAACCGGCGTATTTTCTGTCATAGCATCAAGCTGTTGAAAAATACATGTACTATTAGTCATATTTCAACTAATTAAAGAAACAAATGAACCCGAACAAAAATGGAACAGCTTGTTCCGCGTTAGAAGATCTGCTCGACAGTACTGGCGCCGAACTTAGTTGACCACTCAGCTGACATCTGACCGACTGCTCAGCCGAGATCTGACAGTTGAGGTCAGCTGATAAATGGGCTCTTTTGACTTGCAGGACCCCTCCCGACTGCCAGGAGCTATCTTGCAGAGGTGAAAAAAATGGTCGCAAATTCCACCAACGAAATTTTTCGCCATAACTTTCCACCACTCCAATGATAGTGTCCCGTCAAGTTATTTGTTTCAGCCCACTTTAGTCCCATGTTTTGCAGTATTTTTGCAGAGTTTTTATTTTAGGCAAAAAACGTTTTTACCACCGTGGAGAACTGATCTCTTCCGCCCGCATTTCGGGAGACAAAAATAAAATATGCTGCAAACCGTATCTTTATATTTGCGAATTCATGAAACACGAGCCGCTACATGGTGTCAAAACTCAGCAACAACTTCGTTGTTGGTCTCAACAACCAACGATTTAAAACTAAGTGCGCTAATAGGCTAACCAGTCGGCAGCGGAGCAAACAGGCGATAATAATAATAATTATTATTATTATTTTGTCATTTAATGACGCTTTCACCTGCTATGATTATTTCGCGTCGGCAACTATAACGCCGTGCCCGCGAGTGGAGAAGTCCATTAGTCGACAGAGCGGCTCGAACCCTTGTTATACGAGACAGACGCTCTAACCAACTGAGCTATCCTTCCCCCGCAAACAGGCGGTCGTAACTGACTGGCTCCATCGGCTTACCTCGGGGGAAGGATAGATCAGTTGGTAAATGCGTCTGTCTCACACGGCAAAGGTCGTGGGTTCGACCCGCGCTGCCGACCGATGAGCTTCTCCCCTCGCGGTGCGGACACGGCATCACAGATGCCGACGCGAAATAACTATAGGAGTTAAATAACAAATAATTATTAATGATTATTTGTCCTGGCTCGGATCGGATCGATGCATGGCTTGATCGGCAATTGGGATCGGAGAAGAACCGCTCGCGTACATTTAACTGGAACGTTAGATTCTTCAAATAGTCACAGCTGCGCTCCTAAACTGGACCAAAAGAACACGGATGACATTTTTTGACGGTGTTATTCGTAAGAACTAACTAGCACAAACTTCCAAACCCCGGCGCAAGCTTGGTCACTTCCTTGCACGCACGCCCGCACACGTCTGGAACTCTTATTGGAAGACAGCTGATCTGCGGCACACTTTTGAATTGTGGCGTCTGATCACAGTGCCCTGTACCTCTGTCCTGATGTTAACTGACTGCTTGATGAAGTTGTTATTAAATTTGCGCTGTGCTGCCTGAATTAAGGCCTCAGCATGATGAACATCCGGCCCGTTCCAGCGTATCATAAGCTCGTACTCAGCGTTTCGATGGTACAGCTGCTGATGAACGCCAAATATGTCCCCCACCACACTCCCCATGCTCTCAACGACAGATTCGGGCGGGCTTAACGGCCATAGCCTTATGACCAAGTGAGCGTACTGCTTCAACGCGTGGCTCTAGGCCGACTCCATTTGCAGGGCTCGCAGAAGCTGCTGGTTGCACATGTCGGATGGCTGGCTGAACAAACACATGTAGGCTGCCTTAACAACCTCCTCTCCACGGCTGCAGTCGGCGGTATCAAACGCTGACTGACGAGCTTTGCGATGCTGTCGTGAACGATCTCAAGGCATTCGAAATGCCTCACCTGTTGAAGAGCCTTCAAATCACTGACGACCTTTATGTCAGTCACAGAATATGCAGAATATGCTTCAACGCGTGGCTCTAGGCCGACTCCATTTGCAGGGCTCGCAGAAGCTGCTGGTTGCACATGTCGGATGGCTGGCTGAACAAACACATGTAGGCTGCCTTAACAACCTCCCTCTCCACGGCTGCAGTCGGCGGTATCAAACGCTGACTGACGAGCTTTGCGATGCTGTCGTGAACGATCTCAAGGCATTCGAAATGCCTCACCTGTTGAAGAGCCTTCAAATCACTGACGACCTTTATGTCAGTCACAGAATATGCAGCTTGCCGTTCATGGCACCTTTGCTGTTGCCCCTGGCGTCCAGTCCGCAGCCGCGCTCTGTCGCCTTGTCATGAAGAGTGGTGGTGAATCGGAGCACCGCTGGAAGCTGGAAAGCGAAGTCGTCCAGGTCAGAGCAGATAGAGGAGTTACTGCACAACCAATAGATGATCCCGTGATCACGAACCCTTCGGATCGTGTTTCGCCTGTTTCCGACATTGCGACCTAAACACAACTTAACACAATCTCACACGAAGACGCGCCATTAAAAATCGGGCAAAACAATATAGCCACAATATGTAAGATGATAATATACAAAGGTCAAAAGATAGAATATCCACAAGCAGCAGCATCAATTGATAGGTACATATTATTTAGTAAACAAAGCCTTGAAGCAAAATAAAAGAAATCCGACCCAACGAGAGATAACGGATAAACGAAGCACAATAGCCATTCCAACGTGCAACGTGCAACACACGTAACAGCTGCAGCAGAATAAAATCATAAAAGGAACGACTGGAGATGATGCAATGGGAAGGGATGCGGAATTGTACTGTTACTAAAACATATGCTGCTTCCTCTTTCCATCACTTGAATTTGCAAAACAATATATATATATTAAAAAAAAGAAGTTTAATCCAAATTACTGCTGGTGTGGCTTGAGGAACCAGGGTTCTATTGCTAAGCAGAGCTTGTTGCGTCAACCCTGGCCCCACCACCCGATCCATGAACTCCAGTTCAACGGCATAATTTAGACCGAAAGTTTAACGTGCCGCCAATGCACCGACACGGCCGCCCGGTAGCTCGTCCTTATCGGGCCAGCTGCCAACTGACACTCCCGGCCGGGGGCTAAATGCGAGCTCGCGAAGCGACTCGAACCCTGTGTTGCCAGTACAGGGGAGACCAGTGCAGGCCAGTGCTCTAACCAACTGAGCTATTGGGGCGGCAAATATACATATATATATATATATATATATATATATATATATATATATATGTGTGTGTGTGTGTGTGTGTGTGTGTGTGTGTGTGTGTGTGTGTGTGTGTGTGTGTGTGTGTGTGTGTGTGTGTGTGTGTGTGTGTGTGCATAGATATGCATATTATATTCATGTGTATCTACACAGACTTTATATGGGGAAGCGAAGCAAGAACAAAATATAATACTAAACTGACCTGGTCGTAGGCGGTGGCAGGAAATGATGACAGCATGGGCCAGCGCTCCGCCATTAGCTCTGTGTCCTCGTTCTCCAAAGCGTCCTGCATCTCAGCGAGCTTGCACACCATGTTGTCAAACATGCGCTGTCGTTCCCAAGGCAGGAGCTGAAGATTTTGAAGCGACTTGCTACCCTCGGCGAGCACGTCATACAGGTTACAAAGGGCTGCCAGCTGAGTGGTGAACATCGGATCTGAAAAATCAGTGAGAAATGCTAGTGGGGACAGTTATAGACTGAAGCGTCGCTAACAAGACATGGCCAGGGTGCAAGTTGGGGAATTACATGCTTCCATCGCAAAGCTGTACTTCGCAATAAAAAGGAAAATAATATGCATTGCTGTATTTAACTTTAGTTATACTCCTGTGCCATTATAACTGTAAAAAAGTAATGCTAAGCTAAACCACAGCCTATACCTGCGCAATATATCCATTAGCACGTGTTCTGGTGGTGGTCAATGCGACACCACAACCGAGCAAAGCTTTTTCGTGAATAACTCTGGAACGCTACGGCGCCGACTCACCACGTTTGGCTATACTCCTCGCAATTGGTCGGCGGATATTTTGGTATACAATTGATAGAAATGGCGTTGAGGGTCATTGGGCGAGATTGGATCAGTCAGGCCGTGATTTCCAAAAAGAAATCATTTTAGTGAAGATTTCAGTCACGTGCTAGGAATGTATTCAAACCAGCCCTTGATTTGTGGAAGCGGAAGCATTGCTGAAGAGGATACTCAACTTCGCTGAAAACTACGTTGACATTATGGTTTTGCTTGCCTCAAGACAATCTTAGGTTACTTGTCCCAAACGCAGTTTTTCCGCAATAACTTCCCCCATCCACCCAAGCATGCTGCGATTTGCCGTATTTAACCGGGCGCGTGTTTAAAGGACAAACAGAAACTGCAGAATAACAATATGTTAATCACCAGTCATTTGCCACATGATAATTTAGCAAAAAAAATAGTGTCTGGATATTGTGAATGTCCATGTGTCTAGACTCGTGCAACACCTCCCAGGAATATTCATATTCTGAACTAACCTCGCAGCAGTCGGAGATCTCGCTGTTCACTGTCATCCGCCTCTCCTGTTCTGATCCGCTGCTGCAGGACATCCACTATCGTATCCGCATTGCGGAGGAACATTTGCAAAGTGTTTGAGGCATATGGCGCGAACCGCGTGCCAGACCAGAGCTTGGGCCGCAGTACCGTCTCGCCATGCTCTTCTCCGGCGCTCAGCAGGGTTTCCAAGCCCTTACCGATGGTGTAGCGCTTGGTGATTCTGGTCATGGACGAGATGGCCTGGCCCACCCATTCGCACCTGTCGGAACGCCGCGCGTCTTCGTCCGCCAAGTTTAGCAAATGAGCGCCGTCCCAGAGCACTACCACAGACGGAGCTGTCTGGAAGCGGGGATCGCTGGCACTCATTTTATGGAGCAACTTTTCTGGCACTTTGTTGTGATGGTACTTTGTTGTGATGGCCATCCATGCACACTGCTGCCAGCTTGTCAGGGTGGGCTACACCCACGTTCGCCAGGGATCGACACAGTTCTTCTGCTAGTCCATTGCCACTGTGATCTTGAACCACTGGTGCAGCGATAACAAACGACTGTATCATGCTGTCCGCCGGCGCTTCGGTGACCACAGCCACCACGGCGGTGATGTCGATAGTCCGCTTCGCCACAGTAACCTTGTCTGCGCACATCGAGATGCAGGGCTGGCGTGCGATAAACTTCTGTAGCATGCTGCTCATGGTAGAGGAGAACTGCAAGCGCATGGTCGGTACAAACATGCTGGAGTGGTTGAGGCTGCCCACTTGCGTGCCGTTTTGGTGCTGCAGAACGACCAAGTCCTCAAACGATGCCCGCGACAGAGAGCGCTTCAGCACGTAATACCCTGTCCGAAGAACGTGGCGCGCAGCATCCTTGTTTGTCGTAAACCGGCCCTTCGCCAGTTGTTCTGCTGTTTGCTTGGCAGTCACAGCCTTCTGGTGATGCAGGCCACAGAAGTGGTTCTTGACCGAGACTCTCAGTAGTCGGAACTGCTTTGGCAGCACTTGCCCCTCCTTGAAGGTGTCCCCCAAACCGAAGTCATATTTGAAGACCCCTCTCGTGCTTGTATCGGCCGCAGAGCAGGACACAGGTACGCAGATAGAGCAGTATAGCAGGCCAACTTCTGGAGAAGCGGTAAGATGGTGGCCGGTTGCCACTTCCAGAGTGGCGACGCTTCTGCCAGATCGCAGCAGCGTTCTCGCGGTTTCAGAACCTCTATTCTCTTCATTTTGTCCCTTCTTGCTGCCATTCATACTTATGCTTAGAAGAATCGATCTGGTCGAGTTTTGACCCGTTCCGTTTCACGCGCGAGTCGATATCCTTCACCTTTGATAACAGTGCGTTGGTATCACTTGTGGCACCAGGTTCAGGACGGACGTCTTGTGCTGAGTCGCCAGCGATGGGATCGACAGCTACATCAGCTTCCGAACGACCAGCACCGCCAGAGCCACAGGTAGACGAGGACGGGACACGATCCATATTTTCGCTCACTACAGGGTCCGGTTCTCCCCCAGCCTGCAGAGGCTCCGCATCGGTCTGAAAGAGGTGACAACGGTAAATGCGCATGAATGCAAATACGTATTTTGAACCAGAACCAGAACGGTTTCCGCTCTGGTTTTAGAAAAAAAAAGAGCGGAAAAGCGAGCAAAAGAATTGGACTTGGCTAGAAACTGTAATGGAGATGGCAAAAAGTTCTTTAGTTTTTACAAGCTGAGTAAGGTTTCTAGCACAGTGGGTCCACTGGAGGTGAATGGCACTGTATTAAGTGAGGATGTTGAGATGATTGAGGAGTTGAGGAAGCAGTTTAAATCATCGTTTAAAGTGGAAGATATAACCAATCTGCCAACCGTAGATTATGGGTCAATGACAGGGGATAGGATAAATGATGTTGACTTGATTGATAGTGATGTTGTTCTCAATCATATTAGGAAAATAAAACGAAACAAGGCAGTAGGACCTGATGAAATGTATGCTAGGCTACTGCGTGAAGCTAAAAATGAACTGACAATTCCACTTAGTATAATATTTTATAGATCAGTTTCACAAAGTGAAATTCCAGAAGACTGGAAGAGGGCAAATGTAGTTCACATTTTCAAGAAAGACAAAAGAGGGAAAGTTGAAAACTACAGACCTGTAAGCCTCACATCCCTAGTCTCCAAGGTACTTGAATCAATTATCAAGGATAGAATAGTTAGTTTTCTGGAGTGGCATAATGAATAGACCATGTCCTTGGTCAGAGATCTTTGCTGTGATTGGTTGTGGAGATCTACCTAGATCTGAAGGAGCTGAGGAATTTTTTTTTGGCGCTTTCCGGAGATAAACCTAGTAAGTGGGCGTGATTGAAGTGACTTAGGGTCCACTAAGTTTATATACTTTTTGGGGGGCGAGGCATCCATAACTGCATATTTTAGCATCAGGCCTAAGGTGGTGTGTTATATGAATGGCCTCAAAATAGATACTGACTAAGTATGCGCACCAAGTAGGCACAGTCTGTAAGTCCAAGAAACCTAAACTGGAACATAAAAGTTACACGGCTATTGCTACGGTTGGGACTTGGAAGAGGCCCCCTCCCTGATCATTAAAAAAGATATATGAACCCCTGGAGAGGTAGTGTCTATGACATGATGAGGTTTCTATGGCGATGGCCTCTGGCACTAAGCCCAACTAGGGACATTGCTTTATTGAGTCCAGACCATGAATCATGATCATGGATGGATCATGGATCATGGATCATGGATCATGGATCATAAATGCGGAGAGACCGCTTCCTGTTGACTGTACTGTCCATATATTTGTACTGAGCTACTAAATTTTGTAGTGTTTTGCATGGCTGCAGAGGTGGATTCAGTCTATGGGTTTGCCATCAGTCAGTAGATATGTAATTGTCTACAGATGACACAAAGACATTGATTGATTGATTCTTTGGGCTTAGGGGTGCATCAACTGCTACTGGTTATAAAGACATAAAGTCATAAAAGATTACTGCAACTATGAGTCACAGGGGCCCTTCTTGGTTGCACTCTGTACACTCAACCAGTTGCCCACCAAATCAGTTGATGAGCGCTCCCTGGAATACTGAAAAGCAAGCCTTCTATTCTTATGAGTGTCTATGCTGTTTTTTTATAGATGTTCAATGTGCTTCTACTAACATTGGTTTCTGGCAGCTGGTTCCAGTGTTCTACTGCCCGGTGGTTGGTGAAGAAAGACTGTCTTAACCTCGTCCTGCTGTGATTAACTTTAATTTTGAATTGATGACTTTTAATTGCATCATTTCTGTTAAATTAAAACATTTCCCCAAAATATCCATTCTCCAGACCATGGACAAATTCAAAGACCTCTATGAGATCTCCTTTCGGCCTTCTATATCTAAGTGAAAACATATTCAATTTCTTCAATCTTTCCTCATATGCCAGGTTGCTTATACCATTAACCATTTTTGTAGCCCTCTTTTGTACTCTCTCTAAAAGCCAACAATCCTTTTCATAGCTAGGAGACCAAGCTTGGATGCAGTATTTCAAATGTAGCCTAACATTTGCACAGTAAAGCTTCCTGATGACTTTCTCATTTCTGTATGATACATTCCTTTTTATTGCCCCAAGCATTCTCAGTTCCTTCTTCCTGGCTTCCTTGGTCTGTTCTGATGCCCACAATTTTTGTGTTCAGAATAACACCTAAATGCTTCTCCTGTTGAGTCACTGATAACACTTGGCCACCCATCAAGTGTGGTTATGTAACACCTATTGACATAAAGTCATAAAAGATAAGTGCAACCATGAACCACAGGAGCCCTTCTTGGTTCCACTGTGTGGAAACAATACACTAGTTATCCATTAATTAGCCCTCCCTGGAATGCTGATGATTGTATGATAAGATTAAAATGATTTTAATAAAGAAGCATCGACCACTATAACTTTTGTGGAGCAGTGTTTTAAATATTTTAGTTGGCTCAATGCTGAATGCTGCTGGACAAATGCTTGCTGAACAAATGCTGAATGCTGCTGCTGATATGTTGAAGTTTTCACCCCATTGAAAGCACTGACATTTTGCCTCCAGGCATAGATGATGGATCATACTCTGGCTACAGCAATGTTTTTTTTTTAGTGGAGATGACTAGAGTAAATACTCCCTCTGTCATGTGGATAACCTGGAAAAGAAGTACCTATTTTAGCTGAAACACCTTGTGTGCATTGTGCCATAGCTGAGAAATGCTGAATATAATCTGATTTTTACCTATACCTTTCATGATACAATTATTCTTTAATATATTATGGATGTATTTACACTGACATTTGCATGGTGCAGTCTGCACTATGCAGACTGATCACACACTTTGATGCAGATGATTGATTTTACATCCGTAATTAAGCTGAATGTTGATACTATGATACCCAGAGCTAGTTTTGTGCCAGAGTTAGTTTTGTTTGCTGTTCTGTGAATATCATCATTTGCCCATAATTCACTGCACTTTGGTAGCTATAGACAAATTTTCATGCTGATATTTGAGTTATTTATTTGAGATATTTTGTCCCATTTTTTTAACAGAATTTGGCATACTTTTTAAAAAGTGATGAAGCATTATTACCATACTGGTTGTTCCACAACTCTGATTTGTATTCTCCAGCTTGTTTTTTTATCCATGCACATTTTGGGCTCCAACATCAGTAGCTTCCTGTTCTCCAGCGTTTTTTAAGGGTCCATTTTTTTGGTGGGGGGGGGGGGTCCAAGGCCATTTTTTATTCTCCGACTCTATGGTCAGGAATACCTTCTTTATTCTGACTCCCGGTTAGTGAACCACTTTTCCCACATTGGTTGGCTAGCTAGCAGTCAGCTGGCACAAGTGGTTGGCGTCAGAAAAGCTAGAGGGGAACACTCAACAATTACTGTCATTTGCTTCCTGGAAAGCATTTATCATATTCCATTCAGCTGCACTGGCATGCTGTCATATGACTTACCCATTCCACAGGAGCATAGCTTGCAAACCTCGCTCCCGGCTCAAAGCCAGAATTTTATACTCTGGCGTTTTGAAAACCTCCATGCCTCCTCTTGTTGTGTATCCTAAAGCTGTCGGACCTGCCATTAAAGGTACATCCCGGATATCCACAACGCACCTTCTGTTCAGAAGGGGAAAGCTTCTCCCCAGCTCTCTTCCGCTTCGGCATAATGTGATGATCCCACCCTGTTCTCACAGCACCTTCACAAAAACCTTCAAATTTCCAGAACCGTCAACTCGGAAGAACCGTGGTCAACTGTTCAAGGTCTTAAACCAAAGCCGGGTACAGATCCAATTGTTGGTGGTTCCCTACATCATCTGGTTTAATTCTCAATATATTTCTTTTTAATCTAGACGGCGTGATATATCTTCGGTTGTAATATAATTTATCTTCATAAAATATACAGTAATAAAATATGCATGTTCTTGATAATGATGCATACCGTCAGAATAGAGTGGCTCACTAGTGACATCTTTTGGCAAACCGCCGCAGGCAATCCAGTTGATAGATGAAACCGTGAAAACGCACCTAACCGGAAATTACTCGTGAGAAAGAGATGCAAAATAAACGAGGGAAGCAATAAGCGCGAGCTGCAGAAGAAATGTACTGTTGTGTATTGCCACCTTACAAATAACATGAAGCAAATGAAGCACCTTACAAATAACCTGATATAAATTTGTTTTATAATAATGCATAATGCTGGGTTGCCTGCATTCATTCTTCCTATTTTTATCATAATCGCTCGCCCACCGTCGTTGGCAGTGATTCGCCTCTACATTTTGAAGTTATGGCTTTAAACAAATGAAATGTGAATGGAAATGTCGTTTTCACGACTTACCAGAAACGGAAAAAAATCATGTGCATCCGGCCGGCACACAGTTTTGACATTCTAGCGTCTGTGTGTCGGTCAAAAGCCTTTCCTACCAATTTCCACCATAGGCTATTTCCGGTGGAAAGTTGTCGCTGCCGAAGATTTTTGTACGACGTCAAGGAACTCCTTTACATGGAAAAAAACTTCATGCGTGTCTTGGGGGGTGATGGATCGGGGAGCAAATTGCAATTAATTTTTGGGGATTCATCTCATTTCGAGGTTTTACTTTTTAGAGAAATCGTAAATAATATTTTTTTCCGAAGCTCGAATCAAACAAGCAGTTTGTTTGTTCCTAGTCTCCGGGGACGAGTTTCCACCACGGAGGAATGGCCCGCAGTGGTACATTTCCACCGTCGTACGTTGTGGTGTTGGCACTGTTTTTTCACCTCTGCTATCTTGGCTGACTTGGCTGTTTGTGTGCGGTGAAAGGCTGTTTGTTGTTGCCGGACCAAATCCAGCCCCATATTATCGTCAGGTGTTTGACCATCCTGACGTTCGTTGACAGGCGTTGGTAGTGCTCTAGCCGTGAATGTGCCACGCGCGATAATAGCAACACCACCGAAGCCGATGACAACAGTTCGCTGTCGGGTGGTGCGTCGCCGCGGTACGGCAGGTAGTCCGACACGGTCAACAGTAGAGGTGGCAGCCCGTTGTCAGGGGGACGTTCGCCGCGGTACGGCAGGTAGTCCGACACGGTCAGCAGTAGAGGTGGCAGCCCGTTGTCGGGGGGACGTTCGCCGCGGTACGGCAGGTAGTCCGACACGGTCAGCAGTAGAGGTGGCAGCCCGTTGTCGGGGGGACGTTCGCCGCGGTACGGCAGGTAGTCCGACACGGTCAACAGTAGAGGTGGCAGCCCGTTGTCGGGGGGACGTTCGCCGCGGTACGGCAGGTAGTCCGACACGGTCAACAGTAGAGGTGGCAGCCCGTTGTCAGGGGGACGTTCGCCGCGGTACGGCAGGTAGTCCGACACGGTCAGCAGTAGAGGTGGCAGCCCGTTGTCAGGGGGACGTTCGCCGCGGTACGGCAGGTAGTCCGACACTGTCAGCAGTAGAGGTGGCAGCCCGTTGTCAGGGGGACGTTCGCCGCGGTACGGCAGGTAGTCCGACACGGTCAGCAGTGAGGTGGCAGCCCGTTGTCGGGGGGACGTTCGCCGCGGTACGGGGGTAGTCCGACACGGTAGCAGTAGAGGTGGCAGCCCGTTGTCGGGGAACGTTCGCCGCGGTATGGCAGGTAGTCCGACACTGTGCAGTAGAGGTGGCAGCCCGTTGTCAGGGGACGTTCGCCGCGGTACGGCAGTGTCCGACACGGTGCAGTGAGGTGGCAGCCCGTTGTCGGGGGGACGTTCGCCACGGTACGGCAGGTAGTCCGACACTGTCAGCAGTAGAGTGGCAGCCCGTTGTCGGGGACGTTCGCGGGGGTACGGCAAACAGTTCTTTGTTAGGTGGCGGTAAGAGCGGTACGGCAGGAAGTCCGCTATCGGGGGAGGGGTCGGCATGGTACGGCGGGCAGTTCGACAAGGTCAGCAGCCGACCAGGCACGGCAGCCGCTGTGCCCACACATCACAAATCCCGAGTCGATGCTTGGTAGCACAAAGCCCGAGCATGCTAAAGCCATGCACAGATTTAGTGTGCATACGTAAATTAGACAGTGTAGATTTCGGCGATGTGATGTTGAGACGGCCGACGAGCATCGTTGTTTCTGTCCATCCAGGTGACCTCAGCTCTGCAGTTACGGTGGCGGGAGAGCGCCTCTCACCATGTCGGGTAGAAAGCGTGGGTCGTCAACGGCCACCGGGCCTTCCCCCCAGAATAAGCGGCCACGTGCGTCTCACCCCCCCCCCCCCCGTCATCAGCGGCCACCGGGCCTCTCGACTCAGTGTCAGCTCCGCCGCCTCCACACAATATCAGCGGCCACCGAGCCTCTCGCCTCAGCGTCCGCTCCGCCGCCTCCACACAATATTAGCGGCCACCGAGCCTCTCGCCTCAGCGTCAGCTCCGCTGCGTCCACACAATATTAGCGGCCACCGTGGCCTCTTTTCAGCTCCGCCGCCTCCACACAATATTAGCGGCCACCGGGCCTCTCACCCCAGCGTCAGCTCCGCCGCCTCCACAGAATATCAGCGGCCACCGGGCCTCTCACCCCAGCGTCACCTCCGCCGCCTCCATGCAATATCAGCGGCCACCGAGCCTCTCGACTCAGCATCAGCTCCGCCGCCTCCACGGAATATCAGGGAGGAGCATGTGAGGCGCAGGCAGAGGTGCTAAGAGGTGCAGACCAAATTATTGGCAACAATGCCGATGGTGCCGGTCGAGGCTTGGTAGCACATGTTGAATGTTACTGTCCCGGCGTGATTACTTGGGGCCCACCATTTCTCAACAGAGGGGGATGGAGGGGAAATTCTCCGCATCTTGGACTCAACCTAATCATCGAAACGCAGTATATCAGGCAGAGTTATGGTCATACGGAAACATTTTGGACTTACGGAGTTAAATGGCTATAATATATGCGATATTTGTGAACATGGGTCAATTAATACGCATATAATATGTCATAGAAATGTGCTTACTCTATCGCGCAATTCGAACTGTCCAAAAAGGTCGGAATGTTATTCATCGCAGCTATTTTCATTTATAAATGTATTCGCGTCGTGCTTCGCGCTGGTCGCCATTCAGCCGAGATGTAAAATCATATCGTTCGCTATTTTGAGGTGGTCTGAATTGTGCAAATGTAATTCATATTTGTCATAATCGAGCGCCCTGAAAACAAGCTTAGGTGAAATTACTTCCGTGACGTTGTAGAACATCGAGGCGAGGCAAATCGTGGGAGCCCACAGGCACTGATTTCCGCGAAGTGTCGTTCCGCCCATTTTTGATCGGCTTACTCGCTCTGTCATTTCAGGTTGCTTCGTTTCACATGTAAGATCCTTACATAAAGCCGGCCCACAACAGCCTAGGCGGATTTCAGCGGTTAGTTAACTCGAGGCTGGGGCGGAAGCTTTTCTAAAAACAATTTGCGGTAAGAGGATCGTGATGGAGCGTCGCGAATATCGCGACGTAATGGATGGAACGTCACAAAATAACTTCATTAACCACCGGGCATGACATTCCTACCCCCTCGATCTGTAGTCCACGATCTCTGGCTCTGCAGCCCGAATATACATACCAATATTCCGTTCTGTCGGTCAAGATGATACATCTGGTGGAAGATAGAGCAAAACAATCATTACGAAAAGTAATTATACTAAAAATGATGATAAATAAAATACTAATGACAATGAAAAGAAGGCCAATAATAATATAGATGCTACTTTGAGATGAACACTACAGATGCTAGTATGCGATGCACAATACAGATGCTACTATAAGATAAAGATACACAAAGCCGCGCCGTCTCGAGAGGGGTCGTTGACGACCCTTATTTGGCATACCCTTTCCCACATCAATTTGGCATGTTGTGCCAAAATTTTTAAATCCGGTCATCCAGGGTCAACGAGTTAGTTAAGTTCAAGTGAGGTTACCCCAAAAAAAGTTCAATCGGTCGTCACACTTTAACGGATAATGATATTTGGATGCAACTTTCAATGCTTGCATATCTTTGGCGATGCAACAAAACGTACGAGAGGAATTTTTCATTTTTTCATTTTCGATTACTTATTAATTTGGCATATTTGCCTATAAGAGTTCAAATCGAAGATTCTGGCTAAAGTAAGCATTTTTTGTTTGTTAGAGCAAGTTGACTTCGATCAACGTATTTCGGCCCGCTCTACCCATTAGAAAACGAAAATGAAAGAAAACTTGAAAGCTCACTTTTGAAATTAAAAAAAAGTTTTTGGGTGGCCAAATAGTTTATAGCCCTGGCCGATTTCGCTTTCCTTTTATGATTCAAAATTTGTTTTCTTTCTTTTTAAATATCCTCAAAATGAACCTCCAGAGCCACAAACATAATGTAAGTTGTGAAACTCTGGTGACGTAACTTTTTTGTGGAAAATTTTGTGGGTGGCGTCTGGACCTACATGTCGAACGCTTTCCGACGACACCTATTTCGTTTTCGTGAGACGCTTAGTTCGGAGATCCAGTTTGTGGGGGGTTCTTAATCGACTCCCCTCGAGACGGGGTGTGGGGAACTGACAGAAGGGCTAATGCTAACGTGACTGATAATACCAGACAGATTTATGGTTGTATTATGAATTATATCTGGAAAGTTACACTTCCTTATGGTTTGATGTGTTAGACATGTTGCACGATGCATACATTTGACCTAGCGTCTTCCTATCACCCTGCACGGTGCAGGCTCACAATTGCTTGTCGTGTGACACATGATAGGCCCTAAGCAGAGTCAATAATGTAAGCAATATCTTGCCACCCATGTAGGCAAGATATTCACTATTTCATGTCCAGTTTCATGTCCTACAGTTCCATGCAGCATTGGCACAACGGATGATGCACAAAATCCTTTTGTGACAATGATATTTCACAATACAGCATCAGTAGGTTTTAGGCGATGCATTGTTCATGGGCTTTAGGTGACCTAACATAAGTGAAATTTAGAATACTCAACATCAGGTTATATCATGCAGGCAACCAAACATTAACTTTTTGTTGATCATGCTTTGGAATGCCAGGTTAGGTTTTCACTGACAATTGCGAATTTTTCTTTATTGCATACATCCCCATTAAAGTCATATGTTCAGCCCCTTTCCCAAATTTCAAGTGGCCGGGGCCATCAGAAGATATGAGAAATTTGCATTTATGATGCTTCCACCATGTTCAGCGGCCCAAAATGCATATAATGAGGGAGAGTTGCTATCGATTTTGGCAAAAAGTGTGCAAACCCGATCAACCTACTGCATATGGGCGCACACATATTTCATTTAAGCCGTTGCGTGTTTGTTGGTGTGTGGAATGAGGGGAGGGTGACTGTGACGTTGAGGATATAGATGACGTTCACGATAACGATGGACCGGCGTCCACTGTATGACACTGTAGTCGTATGCTGTGACTCACAGTTTTGATGTTGATATGTACTGTGCATTGATCTTTTGTTTATGTGGCTTCACCTATTACTGGACGACTGCCGTTGGCGAGGATGCTGAATAAACATAAACATACACATCGTGAAATACAATTCAAAATTATTCAGGTGTGAAAATATAAAATATAGTGGGTGAATTCCGATGAGTTTTTTGGGGGAGAGAAAAAAAAAAAAAAAAAAAAAAAAAAAAAAAAAAAAAAAAAAAAAAAAAAAAAAAAAAAAAAAAAAAAAAAAAAAAAAAAAAAAAAAAAAAAAAAAAAAAAAAAAAAAAAAAAAAAAAAAAAAAAAAAAAAAAAAAAAAAAAAAAAAAAAAAAAAAAAAAAAAGAGAGAGAGAGAGAGAGAGAGAGAGAGAGAGAGAGAGAGAGAGAGAGAGAGAGAGAGAGAGAGAGAGAGAGAGAGAGAGAGAGATTCCATCATTTCCATTCACCGGTTCTGCAGTCCACGTTTGTTCAGTGCCGGAAACCAGGTCAGCCGACAACTGCGTGAGAAGTGTGAGATGCTGGTGGTATTCTGGTGAGGAACTGATACAGTACTGGAGGAGTACGGATGCAGTAGGTACACATACGGAGGATCAACACCAAAAGGGACCTAGAACGATTTTTTAAACGGGATGTGATCTATGGAGGAAATTGCAAGTACTGTTTTACTTTAAGCAGTAGCATATATTACGAAGCGGCTCTGGGAAATGAAGTCTACGATCAAGGTCTAAAAACACTGCACGAGACCGAAGTTTTACTGCAATCATGCTTTATAACGAGAACGCAAAATTCGTGCTCTAGCACAGCCTTAGTAAGGTTTTCCCCGGTCGTCGTTTGCTTTACTTCAATACTTCAATACACAATTGGCGCATCAATGTACCGCATTAGGCTTTTATTTGTGTCGTGAAATACCCAGATATGCAGAATTGAACAAGAAGTCACGAAATATAATGAAATACATAATTTTATTGCATGATCTTACTGAACGAGGTGAAGAGGGAACGTAGCGCAATGTTTTTCCAATCTTCATTCTGCATCCTAGAATTGGCCATTGAACGCGCGATGCCGTTTTGATCGCATGAGGACTCAATAATCTGCACCCGAGGGAGTTTGAGCAATATCATCGTCTGTTGCGACAAAGGAATTGGCTGTGAACACCACATCCAAGGCAAATATCCCTTGTTTCGAACACAGTTTCCTGAATAAATGCTTCCTGTAAACGAGAAAAATATCTGATATCATCCTTCCAAAAATATTGTCGAGGACATGTATGAACAGTCGAACCTCGCCTGAAATAGATCTAGGGCGTCTTGAAGAGTGAAACTGTCTTCTTGTCCCTTTTTGAGTGATTCTCGACTACGGGCGTCATTAAGAAGTTCTAAGCCTAGCATAATTGGGCTTACCGGTCAGGGATCGCTGGATGTTGTACTAACATACTGGCTGTTCCCGCTCTTATATACGCGGCTCTTTCAGCTTGTATCCTTACCGAGATGATTACTTTCGCTAGTTTGAGCAACGTGCCAATTATGATTGCTGTTTCTATGCACATAAGCGTAAAGGAAGTCCGGATAGACATGCACATCTCTGCCTGCAACCAATGCAACGGAAAATCAGTTCATTTTCAGGGATTTAGAGAGGAAACGCTATTCGTCGTTCCACGACACGGTCGTGGTTAAGAATTAACTGTTTCTGGCGTTAATCTCCACAAAAAAAAAAATTAAGCGACCACACCCAGCATCGCTGCACCAGTACGTATCCCACGGTAGTAATATGTCAAGTTATGCTTGATATGTCCAATTTATGCATTTCATGTTCATGAAATTAATTTGTGACATGCATTCATGTCTACATCAATTTCATTCACAGCTCCGTGAATTCCTCCATCCTAGTCGCCGTCTGTTCCGATATGCCGCTGGACCGCCTGGGTCGGGTACGTCCAAACGACCTGCGCCGATGCACGCCCTTCCCACCCGGAACCGGACGTCCTTGGCAGGACAGCGGCTGCGTGCTCCACTCAGGGGCGGGTGTCCGGCGTGGTAGGGCTCCACTCAGGGGCGGGTGTCCGACGTGATGGGACTCCACTCAGAGACGGGTGTCCGACGTGGCAGGGCTCCACTCAGAGACGGGTGTCCGACGTGATGGGACTCCACTCAGAGACGGGTGTCCGACGTGGCAGGGCTCCACTCAGAGACGGGTGTCCGACGTGGTAGGTCTCCACTCAGGGGCGGGTGTCCGGCGTGGTAGGGCTCCACTCAGGGGCGGGTGTCCGGCGTGGTAGGGCTCCACTCAGAGACGGGTGTCCGACGTGGCAGGGCTCCACTCAGAGACGAGTGTCCGGCGTGGTAGGCTCCACTCAGAGACGGGTGTCCGACGTGATGGGACTCCACTCAGAGACGGGTGTCCGACGTGGCAGGGCTCCGCTCAGAGACGGGTGTCCGACGTGGTAGGTCTCCACTCAGGGGCGGGTGTCCGGCGTGGTAGGGCTCCACTCAGGGGCGGGTGTCCGGCGTAGTAGGGCTCCACTCAGTGACGGGTGTCCGACGTGATGGGACTCCACTCAGAGACGGGTGTCCGACGTTATGGGACTCCACTCAGAGACGGGTGTCCGACGTGGTAGGGCTCCACTCAGGGACGGGCGTCCGACGTGATGGGACTCCACTCAGAGACGGGTGTCCGACGTGGTGGGACTCCATTTAGGGACGGATGTCCGGCCTGGTAGGGCGACATCGTGTCGCCTGATCGGCGACGAACCTGAACCAATCGGTGGCCGACGCTGCGAAAGAGCCGGCCGGCAATACACAGCGCCGGCCGGCAGCGACGCAGCGGAGCGGCCCGCGGCGGGCAATCATTCGCATTGATCGCAGTTGTCTTTTGTGCACTACGTCATTTGGCGGCGCCATTAGTGACGCAAACAACGGTACCGTCTGCCGACGTCCGGTGCCATGTCCAGATAAATGGAGATACAACGGCATGCCCAGCCTAGGAGTGGCTTCCTGTATAGTAATTGAAGATATCAATGGCTATCGATCGGTCGGCCGGTGGAGCTTGCAGCCGTGTCGCTCAGCAGACGGGTAAGCCAGCAGCGGATCCAGCAATTGTCGTGGGTACACATGCCCGCAAGGGTGGATAAAAACTGAATGGGCGGGGGTGCACTCGAGCCTTCGCGAAGTGGCGCCTTTTTCTCATAGGGCTGACAAATTCAAGGGAGTGTATTCGAACTTCCCGTGAGGGGAGCCTTTCTTTCCAAGGGGTGGCTTTTGCTCTAAGAAGGCCTCCTCTGTCTGCAAATCATACGGGGGAAATGCACTCAAGCTTTTCCCTAAGAGGGTCTTTGCCGGGCCGAAGGGACTTCACCTTCCATGGCGGGGGGTCACGCTCCCTCTGTGTCCCTTGCATCCGCCCCTGAAGCATGCCAAAACCCAACAAAGTTTCTGTGCGATTTTATTAAACTTATTTAGGCAATGTCATGCTAGTTACATTTCGTTGTACTGTAACAATAAATTGCATTATTTTTTTAACGAAAAGTATTCGACAGTGCTCAACTACCGGTTTAGCAAGGAACGCTAAGTCAAAGTCATACAATAATATTGATCACAACTTCACGGGCTACTTCATGTCAGTCCAAGGATGGAACTGGCTAACTCATCACTCACTCCAAATAATACAAATTATCTGAAGGAATGCAAGAGACGACGGAATGCTTCCCCTGTTCAAGCCGTACTGTTGACCCGTCCCATCTCGGGGGGTCTTCAACCGCCCCCTCAGGTTTTTCGCGGATAGCGAACGAACCGCGCAGGGCAGCGCGCCCAAATTTGGCATACCCTTTCCCACATCAATTTGACATGCTGATTCAAAATGTTTAGGTCAGGTCATCTAGGGTCAACGAGTTACTGAAGGTCAAATGAGGTCACCTCCAAAGACGTTCAACCAGTCGTCACGCTTTAACGGATACATATATTTTAATGAAACTTTCAACGTTTGCTTATCTTTACAGATGCAACAAAACGTACGAGTTGCATTTTTCTTTTTCTTTTTCGTTTTTCAATACATATAAATGTTGCGTATTTGCCAAATTACAGTTCAAATAGAGGATTCTGGCTAAAGTAAGCATTTTTTATTGGTGCAAGTTGACTTCCGACAGCGTTTCTCGGTCTGTTTTACCCATTGGAAAAGGAAAATCAAAGAAAACTTGAAAACTAAAAATTTTGAAACTTCAATTTTGTGTGTGTGTGTGTGGGGGGGATTGTGGCACTGGTCGATTTCGCTGTCCTTTTATCATTCCAAATACATTTTGTTTTTCATATATCCCCGAAAATGAACATCCCAGAGTCAAAAACATAATGTAAGTCGTGAAAAGTCGTGAAAATCTAGCCCCCCTGGTGACGTAACTTTTGGGGGAAAATTATTTTGGAGGTGGACCCGGACCCTACTCGTCGAGTGCTTTCCGATGACACATATTTCGTTTTCGTGCGATGCTTAGTTTGGATTTTAGAGGGGGGTCTTTTAACGACTCCCCTCGCGAGACGGGGTGCGAAGATTTGACCGGAAAGACGGCGCGGGTTAATAACTGCGCATATAGTGCAAATATGGAGCAGCAAGATTAACCCTGTTGGTGGTGGGGTGGGGCTGGGCACAAAATGCCTTTTTCGTGTGTGAATCCTGAACGCTTAGCGTGATCATCTTGGGTTTAGTGAATTTACCTACCGGTAGTCGTTAAACCGGGTATGAGCTTTCTGGTTTTGTCAGGGACAGCTCATTACAGCAAATGTTGCAGCGTCCGGCTTACCGATCTTGTTCTATGCAGCCTCGCCGCTCAGTGTGTGTGGCACACAACGATTTAGGGCGGTACCCTCATTCCACAGCTATGTAAACTGACGAGGACATAGGATCACGAGCAGCGGCGACTGAATCATCGCCACTACATGTGCCAGCACGACGTAGGGTCATCCACGGTGACTGAAACTGCACCACTGCATGTGCAATCAAGACAATGCAGCCGCAAGGCACTTATTTCAAACTGAGACCGTGAATACGTAAAAGGAAATACTTGGATAAAAGCTAGAGAAAATCCAAGTCAAAGAGCATATATATTCCAGAACACTAGTTGATTCGATTGTGAAACATCAACAGAAGACAACGAGGTTCATTGTTTCAAATGTTCGGTGGTCAAAATGGCAGGACAGGTTTGTTCAGATGAGCGTTTGTCGCAAACACACTGGAGCGTGCTGTTTGGAGCATCACCCTCGCTCGAAACTACCTACCGCATTCGCCGGGTGTGTCCACTCGATGTTGCGACGCGCCACTGTATCCATCCGGTGCCACACATTACACCTCTTCAACCGGCCGAATACACGCTGAGGAAATGTCTTCTTCAATTGGTGCACTGCTGTGTCCAGCGCTACAGAAGTGGAATTGCAATCGCTCTTATTAACGTTTCAATGTGTCCATGGATAAATTATGCAGAGATGACATTTATGAAACGTAAGCGTTTCGACTCGACTTATTTGGTAACATAGCTGTCGATGACTGAAGAAACATGCCAATGAAATTATTACCAGCACTGCAACTACATACAACCAGCTACTGTAACCTGACATGAGAGTGCTCTGTTCATACAGCTTCCCAATCATGGCATTCCAACCTCTTCAGCTGAATACTGCCTCGCAGGAGCGGCCGCCAAATCAACCGATGCTCTCATGAGTTGTTCGCAACTTCTCTTATGTCTCTACCGTGTTCCTCAGCGAGACCGGATAACATTATTATAAATTGTGTTCTTTGCTCCGTAATGGTTTTTCCTGTGACCTGTCGCACCATTACCGCAGGAACTGAACATATTAATACCATAAAGCGCGCCGTTCCAGGCTGACAATTTGGACAAGGCATTGTTCAATCGCTCCAAATGTACCACAATCGATGTAGAAATACGACCGGCCGTTGATGAAACTGAAACAAAGGGAGCTGATCGCGCAGGAGGCGTTTACCGGCTCACGCCATTCACATCCAACGGCCGGTCCTGAGTCATCAGTACCATTAACAGGGAGACAAGCAGCTAGGTCAATGCTAACAGCCAAGGGAGGAAATAGCCGATCCTAAGCCATCAGCACCATTAGCAGGGAGACAAACGATTAGACCAATATGAACAGCCAAGGGAGACAACAGCCGATCCTGAGTCATCAGGACCATTAGCGGGAGACAAGCAGCTAGGCCAATACTAACAGCCAAGGGAGACAATAGCTGATCCTAAGTCATCAGTACAATTAGCTGAGAGACAAACGGTTAGACCAATACTTACAGCCAAGGTATTCGCGTGTCGATTCCTTCCGATTCCGCGACACACGACTTTCCAGAGAGACCGGATCTTCGGTCCGTGATTTTTATTCTGGCCCGCTCACTCCTCCAGCTCCAAACGAACAGTGCCACCACGCCCTTGCTGTTTTCCCGGTTCCCATTTCCGCCGCAGGCGGCAGCACCTAATGGGCCGTTAAGGTCATCTAGTAGCACTGTCACCTAGCTGTATCATGCGAAACGGAACTTCATTTTCAGTTCGCGGCATGCACACTCCAACACACCCCCTGCCACATTAACACGCATCACAATAGCATAATCACACCTCCTCTATAAGCCGAATAGGACCCCGACGTCTTCGCCCGGAACGACACGGCGCGCCCACTGGAGGGTTGTTTCTGGACGGTTGCTCTGAGTTGTCGCCTGCGACAGAGTCCCCACCAACCCCCGGATGGGAGTCGCCGGTCCCATGTCGCTGGCGCAGATGTCTCCGGTTACGGGCGAGCACTCGCCCTCCCGTCATCTTGACGAGGTATCGTCGATGCGACCGGACTTCAACGACGATCGCGTGACGGTTCCAGCGTTTGGATGTCGGGTCATGCACCGCCACTCGACTCCTCACCTCGAACTTTGGCAGGTCCGAGCCCTGGCATTGTAGCGTGCATCCTCCCTGTCGCGCCGGAAGGCGGTGACAGCTTCCGCTACGTCAGCCTTCTTCTGCCACTCTGGCGCAAAGCTGCGCCGGTGAGTCGGTACAGCGTCGCGCACCAGACGCCCGTATAATATCTCCGCCGGAGATCGTCCGCCAGGGCCGGGGGTGTTCCTATGCTGGAGCAGGCCCGAACCCACGAATCTTGGTTTAACTGCCCTTGCTGGCTGTTCCAGCATTTGTGGATAAGTTTATTGGTCGTCTTGACGGCAGATTCCGCCTTTCCGGTGGATTGCGGGAAGTTCGGAGATGAAACTCGATGGGTGATCCCCCAGTCCCTCAGGAAGTTTCGAAACGCGAGTGCGGTGAACTGATGTCCTCCATCTGTGCACAGCACGCTCGCCACACCCACATGGCAAAATATGGTGCGCATCGTATTGATGAGTTGGCTCGTGCGTGCTGTTGTTCTCAGGTCTTGCACGGACTGTCAGCTAGATAGGTTGTCAACTACTATTAAAAACCTGTGTCCGGCATGCTCTGCGAAGTCGGCTGACACACATTCGAATGGACTAATGGGCGTCTCCCGTCGCACCGTCGTCTCGGCTGGCTGGGATGGCAGCTCACGCTGGCACGCAGCGCACGTATGCGTGAGCTGATCGATGTCGATATCGATCCCCGGCCAGTAGACGATCTGCCGAGCTCGCTGTTTAGTTTTCTCCTTTCAATGGTGTCCCTCATGTAGCTTTTTGAGCACGGTCTTCCTCATAGTATTCGGCACTAATAGACGTCTGCCGTAGACGACTAGTCCGTCATTCACCGCCAGCTGCTCATGGTCGCTCCAGTACCGCCGAACTCGGTGATCGGTGTCTTGTTTCTGGTTCGGGAACCCGTTCAACACCATCTCTCGCAGCGTCTTCATTTCCTCGTCCTTCTCTGCCTCCTGTCTGACTTCCGCCAGGAGAATGTCTTCACCCTCGTAGCCTCTAGTACCGAGGCTGGAGACGAATAGTGAGGCCACACTGGGGTAGTCGTCTGCATCGTCGTCTTCCTCTCCCCCTCCTGTGGGGGTGGCGAGACAGCGTGTTGGCTGCCCGATTGCAGCGTCCTGGTGTCCATTGAGCCCTGAAGGGCCCCAACTCCTCCAGATGCAGTCGGAGTCGGAGTCGCTGCAGTCTGGGGTTGACCAATTCATTAGCTAGCTTGGAGTTGATGATACTGACGAGAGGTCGGTGATCTGCGAGAAAATCAAAATTTGTTAGTCCGGCGAGGAACAGGCGACACCTTCGAAACACCCAGACGATGGCGGTCATTTCTAGCTCAATAGCTGCGTAGCGGGTGTCTGCCTCTTGTAGAAATCTGGATCCGTACTGAATCGGTCGCCAGATGCCAGTGGGCTGTTTCTGTTCGAGTGCGAGCCCGTTCAGCCGGCTGGCGTCAGCGGACAGAGCCGTGTCCGCCTGCGGGTTGAAGAACGCCAGTGTGCATGTCGTCTATAAGGCCTCCTTCGCATTTTCGAATGCTGCCTGATGCTCAGGACCCCACACGAACTCGTTTTTGGAGCTCAGCAGGCCCCTGAGTGGCGCGGGGTGCCCCGCCAGCTTACAGGAGAAAGAGCCAACCTGATGACATAGTCCACAGAAAGATCTGAGGGCAGTAATGTCTGTAGGCGTCGGGAAGTTCCTGATGGCCTCGGTGAGTGACGGGTTCGGTTGGTATTAGTCCCTTGGGACCCGTAGTCCTGCAAACGTTACTGCTGTCTGGATGTATTGGGCATTCTGGTTCAGTGAGATGCCCTTCTCACGACAACGTTGCAAGAAGGCCTTCACTCTCTTCTCAAGTTCCTGAGGGGTTCTGGCGTAGATGATGACGTCATCTACATAGCGCTCGATCCCCTGCAGACCGATGAGGGCCTTTTCCATCCGGCGGTTATAGTGTTCCGAGATGCTGGAAACACCATATGGAGCACGCAAAAACATGTACCTGCCGAATGGGGTTAGACAAGTGTTGAGACGCTGGCTTGCAGGGTTCAGGGGGCACTGATGGTACCCTTGTGCTGCATCGAAGAGAGCGAAGTAGTGTGCTTCATTAGCAGCGGCCGCTATGACACACTCTGTGGGTGTTTTAGACCGATACATTTCCCTGCGCACACAACGGTTCAACTTGGTCAGATGAATACAAAGGCAGATGTCTGGCATTGAGTTCTTCTGACCGTGCTTTTGCATCTTTGGCTGAACCACTATCGGAGAGCACCACTGTGTTGGTTCGGTCACTGGGGTGATGATGTCTTCCTTTTCAAGTTTTTGGATCTCAAGCTCCAGTGGTTTCCTCAGCGCCAGTGGTACCCACTGGGATGCAGCCACTGCATGTGATCTGGTACCTTCCTGGATATTGATGTGGAATGTCTCCCCAGGCATCACCTTGATCTGTCCATCAAAGACATCAGCAAATTCGGTGAAGATATCTCCGCCCTTAATACCTGCGGTCCTCTAACTAGGAATGGGCGTAGTCACGGGAGCGTTGAGCTGTCGAGGATATCCTTCATGGATGAGCTTCAGGTCACGACAGGCTTCCCATGATAGCAGCAGTCCTCCGCAGGATGTAGACATCTGCGCTGGTTGAAGCTGCGCCAATGCGCAACGTTGTCGGCAGAATGCCAAATGCAGATGGTAGAGCCGTCGACTGACTTTGGGTTCTCTGTTGGTGGCATCAGATTGCCAAGATGTCCACCAACGCGGGTGATGAAGTCGATTGCACCGACGGTGATGCCTGCTACAGTGTCTGGCAAGGCTAACACATTAATGTTGTGCGACCTGTACAGTCACACATGGGGCGCAAGACAAAGATGTTCTGGATATCACTGACCCTATCAGAGGTCTGTACTTCTTCTGGTCGGATTCTGGCCGACGCGTTGCAGGAGACCGACAGACGACTGCAAAATGTCGGATCTTGCCACATTTGGCACAGACCTTACCATTTGCAGGGCAGATACCTCGCTGGTGTGCACGGCCACAGCGGCTGCACTCGGACGTGTCCTGTCGCTGTCCTTTCAGCGACCCAGGGTAGGCCTGCTCGGGCGTTTTCTGGATCCGGTAGGTTCCGATGTGTCTAGCTCGGCCTGCTGAAATTGCGCCAGCATCCTTTCTGCAGCTTCCTGTCAGGTAATTGTTACCCTGGCCGTGGGTAGATTAGGGATGGACCTGCGCGCTCTCGATACACCCCGGTTTGGTGTGCGGACAACTAGCTCATTAGCCACGTCGGCTCAGAAGCTGCGGGGACCAAATGGCTATGGGAATTGGCAACGAATTTTCTCTTCTAGAGTGCCAACGCCAGTGGACTGAGGTGACCGGGCGTTACCCCGGTACATGGCAAACACCATGGTCCGTCTCTGTGTGTCTCCTGGGTCCCTCTCTTTATTTTCAACGAGGTACAGGTATATATAAACACGGCACCGCCCATACTATACACCATCCCGAACAAGCATCGTTTTCATTGGCGAACTCGCGCGGCGCACTAGCCACAGTGTGTGCTGGATCGTGATTGGTTTGTCAGGCAGCGGCCATTGCTCGGAGGGCGTGGTAGGTCACAAGGTCACAAGCACTTGCACCGAGCGGGCGTTGACATCGGCTCCGTGCAGACGGAAGTGCTGTGAGGGCTGGGCTGTCGGCATGGTAACCCGCCAGATTGTTGGGTCCTTCCAGCCGGTGGCGGACGTGTCAGGACATTTTAGGAATGCCACGTTTGGACGGGGCCACGTTATCCGACGATTCGTCATAGACATAAGAGACTTAAGTGGTCGATAAGTCTCTTAATGCAACTAGAAAGTCATCAAAACTCCCTCATTCTCGCTGCACTCTTAGGTTAAAGTTTCTCCTTTCAATCACCTCGTTGGCCTGTCCTCTAGCAAAGGTGGTCTCCAAGGTGTTGGAGTTCAACATCCATATTTCGATCGGCTGGTGCTTTGTCGAAATTGCGCACGATACGAAGTGTATCATCACTGAGACACGCACGTAATATTGCCAGTTGCACGATTTGAGTTTGTTGAATTACTCCCGCTAAGAGCGCGCAATCATCCCACCTTTCCTTCCATGTCCTGAACTAGTCACCTCTGCCCACCGAAAGGTCGAGTTTGTCCGGCCACGATATCCTCCATGGCAGCTTCGCGGTGGCCGCCATTGTCGGTTGGAGAGAAGTCAGGTGTTCGGCTCCTTCCAACAGTTCTTGTTGTCCCGGCTGCGCCATGTTAGAGTGTCGATTCCTCCTTATTCCGCGACACGCGACTTTCCAGAGAGACTAGATCTTCGGTCCGTGATTTATTCTTCCGCCCTGCTCACTCCTCCAGCTCCAAACAAACAATGCCACCACGCCCTTATTGTTTTCCCGGTTCCTATTTCCGCCGCAGGCGGCAGCACCTAATGGGTTGGTGATGTCATCTAGTAGCACCGCCACCCAGCGGTATCATGCGAAACGGAACTTCATATTCAGCTGGCGGCATGCACAGTCCAACACAAGGGAGACAGCAGTAATCCTGAGCCATTAGCACCATTTGCAGGAAGACAAACAGCTAGGCCTGAACAGCACAGAGCAGTTGTTTTTGCTGATAATCCGAAGTCATACATGTTGCTTTTTCTTTAATCCGATTTAAATGCAATACATACGGGGCTAAACTTCAACCAATTTCAACTTTCAGTGTGGTTAGGAGATGTGTTGAGAGCTCACCAGGTGGGTGACATCCAGTAGAGCTCACCGGGTCGGGTGACATCCAGTAGGGCTCACCACGTCGGACAACGACCAGTATGGCTCACCACGTCTGACGACGACCAGTAGAGCTCACCAGGTCGGATAACGTCCGGTAGAGCTCACCGGGTCGGATTGCGTCCGGTAGAGTTCACTGGGTCGGATGACGTCCAGTACAGTTCACTGGATCGGATGACGTCCAGTAGAGCTCACCGGGTCGGCTTAGTTATTTCTGGATATAAATTTCGTGGTTACGTTTTGTGAGAGATAGACCAGAGCTTTTTCTTCCGAGCTCTGCACCTGCGGCGAGCACGTACAATGCGGAAGGAAGGTGGGGTGAGTGAAATAGTCCAGTCCACACAGCACTTCTTTGAAATATCGTGCGCATATATTAGCACAGTGGGTCGATTGTTCGGCTGTGCTCTTGGTACTTTATTGCGCCTGCCATGGCAAAACAATGTCCGAGGGTTTTGCGCCGGTCAGCAGTCAACAGCTAACTTCATGAGGAATTGCTCGTAAAAGTCAAAATTGGCGACTCGTCGGCGACAATCTTCCGTCGGTGGCAATACCGCCATCGTCCGTGACGGTATCGATGTCACTACCACAGGGAAAGGCCACTCTGATGCTAGGAGCTCCAGGGTTTCCAGCATCAGAATCCTAGCTTTTAGTCTTAATGCATAGTATCGGTCCAATCAAGGCCATTCGGAGTGATGCCTTGAAATTGGCCGATTTTGTAATTTCGTCTCGTTTTCGTCCAGGTGTTTTTCTATGACATTTATGGTCTACCATTATTTGTCACCCCATCCTTATCTGTCGCTACGATTTCCTGTCTTCGATTGCCGTTTCGGGCATAATACTAGGGACACGTACTCTTCCATTGCAAGTTATAAACGAATTACTTCACTTTCACCGCTGAATGGAAGATTGAGCTGTGTGCTTGCCGCTCGATTTCGCTTGTTCATGAATATGTATTACATAGTCTACACCAAAATGAAAATGCATTACTCCAAAAGCATCAGGAACAAATTTAGTATCTTGCCAATGTACCGGACAGAAGAATATTCAGTGTCCGCTAACAGGTAATATAATGACAGTTATTATAATAAGATTTCTCCTTCTTCCAGTATTTCCTCACGCTCATTTGAGGCTGTATCCATACAAAGGGGACATGAATTACGTCTCCTAGAGCATATGCATATGTATATATATATATATATATATATATATATATATATATATCTGGGACGTGCCGTTCGACTACCTCGCAAAACAGCATAAGCGAATTGTGGTGACGAAGTGTACCCTTCTACATATTCCGAATGCAAACGACTGACAATGCTGGGTTCAGGAATCCCAAACCTGGAAAATTTCGATGCTCTTCTTTCTTCTAGAACCACATCGAGTTTGCTTCGATTTACATGCTGAGTTGCTTAGCTTCTTCCCAAGTGTACCATCTCCCACTTACGCACCCTAGATGTGTACTTTGTTGAAGGGGCGTAATCAGGGACCACAATCACTCCGTTTACATGGGCAGCAAAACTTCCGAATACGATGCGACTAGGAAAACTTGCGAAAATAATGCTCCTGTAAACGAGCTTTTGCGTAGCAAAACGTGTGTAAAGCTTAACGGAAGTTTACACTTTGATAGGTGTAAGTTTGTGATAAGAGCCAAACGTACACAAATAACGCTACGACTGCATGGATCGAGACACTTCTTGAAGCTATTTTCTGCTAAGTTTCGAGTAAATTTAGGGTGATTATGAAAATAAACGTCCTGTTTTTAATCATAATTGTAAACCTGGTAATTAAACACAAAAAATTAGATATGCACAGTTGAAAGCGGCGCTGAGACGTCACGTTATTAGTGCGTGCCCAAAGCGTGAGTTTTACGATGTGGTGGAGTGTTCAACTTGCGGATTTGAGACAACGTTTGAGATTTGTTAATTTGTCTCTTGGATTTAGTAGTGAACCTGATTTACCATATTTATTTGACAATTGCCGTCTGGAGCAAGGCCATCTGGAACAATGCACTATTACGTAGTCTGGAACCTATACTATAGAGCATAGCCTGGCCCGGAAATAAGGCACCATTTGATTCACGATGAAGAAAGGGCTATGTTGTCACCGATAATGTGTTGTCGGCTACGTGAATCCGTCGAATTCACAGATTCCCCACATATCTTCCCAACAACCTCGAACTACGTGGATCATTGATGATACCTTGTGCCTGTGGATGCCGTTGCGTGAAGCAGGTGCGTTAGAAGCACAAAAATGCGCCAAAATATTCGGAATTTTTCACCACATTGCGTCAGCCGTGAAGTCGGAAAAATTCGATTCGGTGGTTGCTTTGCTCTTGTAAACGGGCCGCGCGATCGGAACATTTGCGAATCATCCGGATCGAAAATTTCCGGTTCCGGCTGAACTGCTCATGCAAACGGGGTAAATGTGTAGATTGTGTGCTTGTGCTGTCATTGCGTGAGACGAAATGTACGACCCTCAATATACCAGGAGGTGCTGAGTTTGCATCAAAAGTAGCGTTAGAGATTATGCTATATTACTCAACGTTTTGGCCGGGGGCCATCGTCAGGCAGGAGAGACGATGGCCAGGGGCCATCGTTGGGGCTTTGGCTTTTGCCTCGTTGAGGCAGTTCTAATTATTATTATATTTCAAAAATATCTTGTACACAATGTTTTTAGACTGAATTACACCAGAAACGCGCCCGTCCCATTATAAGTTTAAAAAAAGAAGAAGAAAGGCACCCCAAATAAGTGGCATCCTACTACACACTGAATAGTCTGTCTGACGCACACAAAAACAGGCCAACGGATGTGACAGTACTTCCCACCACATTTCTTATAACCGCATTATACAATCGCTACTATAGTTTGTCTACGCAATATATTCAATTTCGATGATTGAACTTCAGCGTGGATGAATTCGCCCAGTCGCGTATGATGATCCGTGTCGTCTGGGACTGGGCTGTGATGTCCAACCGATGCTATCGCCCTGGTCGCTATGCAGGGGACAGCTGGCAGCGCTGCCATATCTGACGGGCATGACATCCAGCAGAGTTGTCGGTCCGGAAGCACGGCTGTCACGGCATATCGACACGACACCTGGCCCCTGGACTCGTCTCCTCACGACATCCGGCCGATGGTCGTGACGTACTGCGGCCGCACACCCGTCAACGTGCCATGTCGGTCGCGGACGCTGCACATGCACTCGTCTCCTGTTGACAGTAACACTCAGGGAACGCAGTGGGGTCGCTCCGACTCCTACCACGCTGGAGCCTATGGAGAACCCAGGACAATCGGCCCGGAAAATTGGTAGGCTACGGATATTTTGTGATGCCACGCAGCAAGGACGCGTGCTGGGAGATCGGACCGCTGAGGTCGGCTGACCAAACATCCCTGTTGTTCCTGCTCACACAAACTGTGTGGACGCTTTTACGCCGATGCAGAAGCAAACAGATCAGCCGCCCTCATCCAAACGGTGATCAACTTGGATTGCCTGGCGGCTAGGGGTCTAGCACAGGGTCGGAGTGATACTTTTGGCCTGACTGTTCCCGGTTATATGCGACCTAGCATTGTCAGCACGTTGAGTTAGTGGCTCATGTTTGCAAGCTCAATGGCTCTCCGTCGCGTCTCAAAAACTGTATGCGCTGCTCCGAATAGAAAGGGCGCCCGTGAGGAAGGCCCTTGTGTACCACCCCATCCGCTAGACACATCCGCTAGAAAAGCGACTCTCTCATTCGTGAGCAAATACATGCGCGAATGTTCATGATTGAAAATGAAATAGAGCAGCCCAGATTAGGTCATCTATGGTTAATCTACGATATGGTATGGTATCATCTATGGTATGGTTAATCTACGATAAGATTTCCAAGGGAAGGCAAAGTAAGAGCAGGATTGAAATCCCCCGGTACATTACTTGAACCTCCCAAGGAGGATAGGGATGATACTGGAGCATCTCCGTACAATGCCATTCTTCTGACCTAGTGCCTTGATCATCGATCAGACTGGGACACCAAAATTTCATTTGATAAACTCACTTATGTGATTCTTTAAGTGTGCATTACTTCAAAAGTAAATACATAGTATCAAAACAATACCACAGGAAGGTTACACCAGGTCAGACATGGTCAGACTACATCATGTCAGGTCATCTCAGGTCGAAGACAGACTCAAATGATACCCTAGATGACGTAGGCAGCATTGAACACGAATTCCGATGCAGCTTTGCAAAGTCCTGTATAAGTGTGTGCGTTGTACATTGCAGCATCATGCATAAAGTTAGCGAGCTTGATCTTAGTGAAAATTTCAAGGGGGCGGAATTGTTCGTCTTGATGGAAAATCAATGTGACCTCAGTTTTACGGTGAGAACAGATTGTCTACGGCCGTGCTATCTTGGTCGCAAGGACATGAAACTCATTGGATTACATTTTCAAGGAAATGCGCGGATTTCGGGAGCAATTTCGACAATTGGCCACAATGGATTTCTCCTATAATTTCGAAAGTGTGTTCGATGTTCTTGATATTGCACAGCGAGGCCCGACTGTGGAACTGTGAAGACAGTGCCTCCAGGGTCTATGTGCATTGAAAAGCAACTTACTCGAGGCGCAGTTGGCTGCAATCTTGCCGAATTCTGGATTATCTTCCGAATATGTTGTACGTATCTCGAGCTTCAATACATTGTGCTGAATTGTCGAATTAGAATGCATACACTACCACTCTTTTTGTCTTGCTTACTGCCCTTCTAGCTAGCGCATACAATTATTCAGTTATACAATTATACAATGCCGCATACAATTATTCAGCTCAGCACCCTCCACCGGACTGACACCGGCCAAGCGGTCGCTCGTCTCGGGGCACGCAGGTCGCGTTCTATGACAACATGGGCACTTGACCGGCGACTCAATTTCTGGATCTTAGCCGGTACCGGCTAAATCCCGCTGTTGGACCTTCTTTGAACAATACATGAGCGTGCTTCAAATATTGCGGTGAAAGCTGTCAAAAAGTCAGAATTAAAAGGCCTCAGAACTGGTTTACTATCACAAAAACAATGAAGCTTGATTTTGTCATTTAAATAAATTATGTTCCTTTACGCATATAATAAATATGCGTAATGAAGTTGAAGCTTTTTAAAACACGAACAAGAATGCGTCATTGGTGTTATTATTATATCGATATTTGTACGGTGGTGAAACAGGTCTTAGCCATAGTTCTAGGGAAGCAATTAAGAAGGGAAGCGTTGAAACAAAACAGACTAATTACGGTTTCACACGCGTGACGGTCGGGACGAGTCTGAGGGTGGGGGGTTGGGGGGGGGGCTAGGGGAGCCGCTCAGGTGGACGTTTGCCGGACAAACATCGGAGTAAGCACGCCGGACTTCGCCCTCACTCGCACCAGCCGCCCAGTCTGTCTAGCTTGATGATGTGGTGGTGGGCAAAGGAAGCCCTAGGATAGCGTGTCTGGAAATGGGCAACTCGTAGGCTTGTCCTTGGATATCGGTATTAAATTATTTCTGGCTTCTTCCTACCCGAAAATCTCGAGAAACCTTTCCCCAGCCAGACTAACAAGAAAGAACGCTCACTTCTCTCATCGGAGTAAATGCACGAGCTGAGGTCTGAGTACGTTAAAAATTATGTACACCGACAAAACAACAAATGCCGGAACACCTATTTCTGCTATATCTCACTGCAATACGGCACAAGGAATTCCAATATATGCTATATCACACTACAGTACAGCAGGAGAGATGCCGATATCTGCTACATCTCACTACAGTACAGCTGTTCGGATGCCAATATCTGCTGTATCTCATTACAGTACAGCAGTACAGATGTCGATATCTGCTGTATCTCACTACAGTACAGCAGGAGAGATGCCGATATCTGCTGCACCTCACTACAGTGCATCAGTACGGATGTCGATATCTGCTGTGTCTCACTACAGTCCAGCAGGAGAGATGCCGATATCTGCTACACCTCACTACAGTACAGCAGGACGGATGTCGATATCTGGTGTATATCATTACAATACAGCAGGAGAGACGTCGATATCCGCTGTGTCTCATTACAATACAGCAGTACGGATATCGATATCTGCTGCATCTTACTACAGTACAGCAGTACGGACGTCGATATCCGCTGCATCTCAGCACAGCACAGCAGTACGAGCGTCGATATCTGATGTATCTCACTGCAGTACAGCAGTACGGACGTCGATACCCGATGTAGCTCACAACAGTACAGCAATAGGATATCGACATCCCAACTGGTAAGAAAAACATGGTGCAAGTCCTACTACTACAGTACAGCAGTGGGGTGCTGATTTCTGCTACATCTCACTACCGTACAGCAGTATGGATGTCAATATCTGCTACATCTTCCTACCATACATCAATAGGGATGTCGATATCTGCTGCATCTCACTACAGTACAGCAGTAGGGATGTCGATATCTGCTATATCTCACTACAGTACAGCGGTGGAGATGTCGATATCTGCTACATCTCTCTACAGTACAGCAGTAAGGATATCGATATCTGCTACATCTCGCTACAGTACAGCAGTAAGGATGTCGATATCTGCTACATCTCGCTACAGTACAGCAGTAAGGATGTCGATATCTGCTACATCCCACTAGAGTACAGCATGAGGACATGCAACCGCTCGGCGGACTCGCAGTTGACAGCAATTTATTTTTGCGTCGCCATTTCATTGTTTCCGATTTTCACTGTCCGCCCAGGTAACCAGTTCCTAATACAGCAGACCAGTTGTTACAGCGGTACCAGATTGATGTTTGCCGTTTATCTTTCCGCACGTTACGGTCGGTATAGCCAGACAAATAATGTTTTCGTGTCGGCGAGTTGAAAAGTATCGTACCGGGCAAACAACAGTTCTGGAGCGATTTTACCCAATTATTGCCGGGAACGGGGACACAATCATTCGGCTGTGTTTAGCTGACGCAGAAACATCACGCAGGTCCGACCATCGATCCTTATCGACACAACCGCACCAAAAATAATTAACGATCTACACCGAACACATTGCCACCCGGAGTCCTTCAAAGTGCATTGCTGAAAAAACTCGGACTCATTCCTCCCACAAATTGCAACATTGTAGGAATGTATGAAATGAAATATCCTTGGTTCACCATACCCTTTCCATTCATGGTCATACGAACGACCGAAAAGCACACTAAATGCAGCCGCCTTACATAATAATATAATGAAAATTAGTTGAGGCGTCCATCCAAGTTTGTTTGTTGTCTTCACCGTCACGAACTAGCGATGAAATGATCCAGCGAGATAACCACTCTATCCACGACTACAGCGTTGTCCATCGCTTCGAGTAATGCCCGGAAAGTAGGCTCGATCCATACATAATCTTAATCTCAGCAGGTACATACCAGAAGCAAACTTTCCTGCTACACTAGTCTTGACATTGGCCATCTCATTCTTTAGAATATTTGAGGCGTGTTTGAAGTTATGCAGCTGGTCACATCATTAGAACGTCAACCGGACCCTCACCGGCATTTAGACGAAGAAGAATCTCGGCACTTTCATGATTCCGACTAAGCCGGCTTGCCATGTGGAGTCGCCATTTTCTCACGCCGCATGGCCGCGAAGAGTAAAAAATCACGGCGCATCTGGACAGCCTCGAACCGGTGACATTTCCGCTACGACGCGAACGTACAGACCAGCTTACCGACGACAGGGCCGACGAGCGCGGGCGAACACGGTTGACGAAGGTGCTGGAATGGTGTGCAATTTGAGTTACGGCAGCCGACTGTCTGGGTAATTTGGCGGCTTGTTGTCTCTGCAGCCGTCGCTGCGACGCCCTACCGCGGTCGCCGTTCGCTGCGAGACAGCCGTTCGGTCCTCATTGCTATTCGCGACGGGTATGTGACCTGAATCAGGTGTCGATTGTTTAGCCTGCTGCCACCCTATACAGAGCCGGCGACGGCTGGTGGCCACGACAGCCGCTCCCGTCGTCACGCGGGCCCGGGAAAAGCGCCGGCAGACCAGAGGAAAAACGCGGGCAGACCTGGGCGAGCCCGGGGCAGACCCTGACCAGACCCGGGGCAGACCCGAAGACACACCGGGGAATACCCGAGGCAGACCGGGGGAAAGCACGGGAGAGACCAGGGGTAGGCCCCGGGCAGAGTCGGGGCATATCCTGAGCATATCGGGGCCAGACCCGAGGTAGACCCGGGTCAGACCAGGGTCAGACCCCGACAAGTCACGGAGCAGAAGGGAAGCCCGCTTATTTACAGTTTACAATTCCTCCCGGTGCAGAATTTAATGTTGAGTCAGCGAAGCTATATTCCGATTTGTATTCGCTTCGCGTGCCTTTCATTGCGTATACAGCCGTGCTAATCCATCATATCTTTAGAAACTCCTAAACGCATCGATTTTCAAACACACATACGAACAGATTCATATTTAGTTGTTGGAATGTGACTTTAGCAAAGCAAACAGATCAGTACTTATCAAAAAGAGTCTCGTTAAGTTTTGGAACAACAACGACATGCCGTGCACCTTTAATGGCATAAAATGGAGTCCAGTGCAGGAGTAAACGGGACAATTATCCGAAACGATCTAATGTGACACAGTCATAATCAAAACATGCGTTTGACCAGTACAGCGCCTGACATTTCTGATTTAGCCTGGTGAAAATCACAAAATGACCTGTTTGTTCCAGTCAACATTTGTTTTCTTAAAGGAGAGCGTGGGGAGGGCGTAGTATCTCGCCGTCGGCTGCCCCTAAGATGCGCCTCCGAGGTCTACCCATAGGGGCACATGAAAAAATTGGAATTAATATGGAGTAGTTCCGAGCCTACATTGTCGCGCGAAGATCCTTTTAAAAGCACACAAATGGACACCCATGCCAATAAATATTTATTTTAATATTGAGTTTATTCAGGAAAGCCAAAATAAACGGAAAATACTCTCCACCAAAAACTTTGCATCGGAATGGCCTTCATATAGGCACGAAATAGAGGCGCTAGACAAAGGGGAATATTTGACGTCAACCCAAACCAGCCAGAGGTGATCAGTTGCCCATGTATACCTTTATTTGGAAACAATCTATGATGTTCAATTATTTTTTGTTGTTTTTTTTCTCGCACAATTTCCCAGTCATAACATGTCATTACTCATTACATTTTACTAGCTACATCACAGGCCAAAGAGCACACAACAGCTGAGCACGCCAAATCGTATCGATCTCCTCGACACCTTTATAGGCGGCCACAGAAGACACAGAAAAAGTTCAGGTTTGTCTTCAACGAAACACTAACGCGGTGGTCATCTCCAGACAATGCTGGATTCGTACCAACGAACGGAGCCTTGATCCGACATCGACCGATGAGGGTGGGATTCTGCCCCCTGTCGAATATTCGCGAAGTGTCGGTGTCGGTGTCGCAATATCGCATCTCAATCAGGTGTCGCAAACGCGTTGCGACACCTGCACTAAATTTATAGTGGGTGTCCAGTGATCAATTATATGCCTCTTACCAAAGTCAAACTACAGGGTCATGATAGGTCAGGTGTGAGTGACGTCAGAGTGACGTCACGTTTACCGATTTGAAACAAAAAAGCACAAGTGGGCACAAATTGACATAGAAGATGAAGAAATGAAAATATTTTATGTCGGTGAATGACGGTCGAGAGACAATTGGTAGGTTATTAACATGTGGTGTTCATATTTTGTTATAATATTTTACTTTGGATTGTTGGCATGTGAAATAATAATTCAAAAATTCGGTTAAAAATGCTATAAAAATTGCATATTCGTTCATAAAATTCGACACAAAAAAAACTAATTATCCAAGACATCACTATGAAGAATGTCCGCACAAAATATCAAACAGTTACCTTTAAAAGTGAGTGAACCATGGCTTCCAATGTACCGCAATAGAAGGGCGGCGTGGCGCTCCCCAGCCACTCCGTGACACAGCGCGGGGCGGGGCGGGGCGGGGCGGCGGCACGAGCGTTTTGCGATGTGGTACGGTGTGGCAGGGGTGTCAGTGGTGATGGTACCAGTGTTGTCGGTGGTGGTGGTGTTAGTGGGGTCAGCAGTGGTGGTGGAGTTTCCAGGGGTCACTGCGCGGAAGGAGAATGTTCACTCATCTTTATAGGCATATCTTTTTAATACGCGCCGGAGGGAGAGCGAAATCCGCCTACCCCTCCGGTGTTTCGTACATAGCTCCAGGTTTTACCAGTTGATATATACCATTTTAGCGTACCTTCTCATGATGGACCAGCGCATTGTTTAAAGGAGGAAAAACGGAAATCTACACATTTTTTTTTTTAATGGTTAGGACCAGTTAAAGTTGAAAAAATACATAGCACCAGATCAAAAAAAAAAAAAAAATGGCGCTGATGCGCTTCCCGTATATTGGAAAAATGGAAGTGTTCTTGGCAACACCAGCGACTTGTTTGTTGAATAATGCTATGCTATATGGCTTCAAGGTCACGTTAGGTCACCGAGGTCAAGTCAAATCAAGTTCATGACAGGTTAATGCAACCAAACTTGATCAGCTGGAATGTTATCATATATGCAAATGACTGTCATGCGATTGATGTCACTTTGCATGTTACTCCCTACACATCCTGAAAACTACTGTTTGTCATTGTGTACCTAAGTGTTTCCATATTTTATTAATGTACTTCACTCTTTTCTTCGCGAAGCCGATTGCGCAGAGCCGCCCGACGGAGCAGTCAGGCGGGCGGCCCGTTCCGGCAAATTGAACAGGCAACTGACCTGATACAGTGCTGCTATATAGGTGCCTTGAGGTCAAATTCCCGGTCTAACATTTGTATTGCATCATTAGTAATGTCCAAAACATCATTGATGCTCGTTTTGGAGCATTTAAACACACTCACAGTGATCGGTAACAATGGTAAGCCAAGCCACGCAAAACAAGAAAAGTTTGACATATATCACCTAATTTGACCTTGAAGATATTGACCGAAGGTCATGAAACTTGCACACAATAGAGAATCCTACCGTGCTCATCCAATCTGCGAATTTCGTTGCTCTAGGAGCTGAGATCTTAGGGAACGCAATCCGCCCCTCCAGGGATCGTAATTTTGAGAGACCCTCCAGGCCGCATGTTAAATGGTACTAATCATGTATTTCGCTCTGCAATATCTTGCTAAGCTAACCTACTGAGTTCACGGAGCACTTAATTAGAAAAAAGGAAATAAAAGCACGATCATGTTGTGTACATGGACTCCAACACAGTTTTTGATGAAGTCCGACACAACACTAGCAACCTCAACTGGAGAAGCATGTGATTGATTGAAAAGTTTTATATTGGATTAAACATGTTTAATGGGAAGGAAACGAAGGACGTGTTAAATGGATGTAAATCTGACTGGAAGGATATTCTGAGTGGAGTGTCACAGGGTTGTGTTCTAGGTCCACTTCTACTTCTGTTCTTTATGAACAACATTGAGGTCGGACTGAGGAATAGGGTGCTCAAATTTGCTGATGACATCAAGCTGGTAGAAGTGGCTAACAATAGTTATCAATCTAATACTATTCAACTATACTTAGAGAACCTAAAAAAGTGAGCTGATTAATGACAGATATCTTTCTACTGTGAAAAATGTAAGGTTATGCGTCCGGTGTCTGGAAGCGAGACATTTGGACATTGACATTCTGGACGAGACATTTACAATGACATACAGGGAACTAGATGCCATTGAAGCGGAAAGTGACTTAGGTGCGCTTGTGTCAATCACCCTAAAGCAGAAAAACAATGTAGATCGGCTAGGAACAGGGCAATCAGAAACTAGGAATCATTACAAGAAGTGTAAGATACAACAGCAAGAACGTCATGACAAAAACTACTTAGCTGATGTGCGACACTAATTGGAATATTCTGTGCAAGTCTAGATAATAGAGTTCGTACTTAGGAAGATATATAAATATGCTAGAAAGAGTGCAAAACAAAACCGGGAGGGTGGACAAAAGTTAGCTGGGAGAATTTTGCCTTTGAGGCTGAATTAATGGTGTATGTGGTGATAGATATGCTACTTGGTGCACACTACGCATGCCCCCTTATGTCATGATTATGTTATAATTAAGTTTGAAGATTATTGATGGAGCACTCGATCCACTCGTGTGTTGCGCAAAATCGAGTGAATACGGCTAAATAAGGATGTAGATAGATAGGTGTGTAAAATATTGGTCATAGCCAGAATTTTTGTAAGGGGAAGAAGGCCCGACCAAAAATGTATCACGAAATAGAGCGCCTTCGGCGGGTGAGGAGCGCCGACAATCTTTGGTCTTGCTTAGTGAAAATATCAAAAGCTCTTGTTTGATTTAGTGTGTATTTTTATTACTAAGGGGAGGGGGTGGGCCCTTCGCTGCGCCTTTGATGTGGGTGAACAATTTGCTTGGAATTTAGTATATAGTGTTGGCTACGGTGTCGAGTATCTTTTTGTCCAAGCTTTACCTCCCTTCACAGGCTTAACCCAGATGGACTTCTGTATATCTTATTAAGTCTGAACACTTCATGACTTCATGACATTATGGCTGAACTTGACTTCGACCTGTGACATGGTGCGCCACACTTGACATTGGGTGCCTCTTTATGCAGCATTATGTTTAATCAGTGCGCAATGATTTGACACCATGAAATTCACTTTGGATCCAATGAGTTGTAGAGTGAGCCACATATTCTAATGGTTTGCATTTTAAAGCTTTGATCTTGATCTGCGGCCTTAATGCGAACCTAAAACACAATTTCGTAAGTGTTCAAAAATCGTTCGCCTCGGCGCTATTCAACGCCGTTTCAGTTTAAATAAATATAAGTGATCAAACCGTTTTTAAGATAAGCAGGTGGGGAGGGGTGGCAATATTTACTCCTCCCCGGTCGTTGGTGCGCGGTTGGAGAGCCCGGTCAATGCTGGGTTAAGCACAGCTCCAAATACATAGGTTAGTTGAAACTGGTATGACTTTATATCCATTGCTTTCTGCACTTAATGGAGTGGCCACACGCTTCACGTACCGACAAAATAATGCACACTGCCCTCATTTTTACCTTTTGTGTTTTTTTCTGGCGAAAAAGCGAGTGGCTCCTTCGATTTGGAGCGCAGCGACTCGTACGATGTCTCCATGTATGCCTGGATGCCGAGATGGACACAAAATAGTACCACCTAGAACTGATGACGTGTACGTAATGTGTAATGTCCATTCGATCTTCTCCTTCTGATGACCACCTCAAACGGATCACGGGACTCTGACTGGACAGGTGTCGCGTGACATGCTGCGGACGGTGGCCAACAGCGTTCCATTCATTAGGCAGATTATTCGCAGAAACCGTCCGCGAACAGATCGAGAGCGCCGTAAACGGCGCCGTCGACCACAACGGCGGGCTCGTCATGGTTTACGCGCCATAAAAACGGCGGGAGGACGGGCGGAATGTTGGCGTGTCGAGCCGTCAGCCAGGCTGGCGGCGACCTTTAGCCGCCGGCCGCACGGGTCTCCCCAACACCATGTACGGCTCCTGCCTGCCTCTTGTAGGCACCAGGCTGCGAGGACTCGCTGCTGCTTCAGACCGCACCCGACCCGTCCGGTCTGGCAGCAGGCTGATGTGGCGAGGACTCGCTGCTGCGAGGACTCGCTGCTGCTTCAGACAGCACCCGACCCGTCTGGTCTGGCAGCAGGCTGAGGTGGCGAGGACTCGCTGCTGCGAGGACTCGCCGCTGCTTCAGACCGCACCCGACCCGTCTGGTCCTGCAGCAGGCTGAGATGGCGAGGACTCGCTGCTGCGAGGACTCGCTGCTGCTTCAGACCGCACCTGACCCGTCTGGTCTGGCAGCAGGCTGATGTGGCGAGGACTCGCCGCTGCTTCAGACCGCACCCGACCCGTCTGGTCTGGCAGCAGGCTGATGCGGCGAGATTTTCGGACGAATCAAGATTTTCTAACCACGTCTACGTTCGCCTGAGGATAAAAAACTGACGCACAGACTGACTGACTGACTGGCTGTGTACAATGTACCCAAACGCCCTTCTGTCCTGTGCGTCAGTATGTACCAGTGCCCTGTGGGGGCTTCGACAGTGGCGATGGAGCGGCGCAAAACTGTGGGGGCCTCCGGCGCGGTTTTGCACACTCAAAAAACAGCACCATATCCGTGGATGTCGAAAGATATGTCCTTCGAAGAATCAAAACGGCGGAGTGCTCATATAGTTTCGACAAATAAACGGCAGTGTTCATGTCATTTCGACAAGCGACCGAGTGCTCATATAGTTCCGACAAACAAATGCCAGGTAACTCAAAGCACAAACAAATGGCAGGTAACTTCAAGCACAAATGTCCGATTGTTGAAACTCAAACAACGACAAATGTTGTATGTCGACAAATTGCAAACATTAACGTGGTGATCTGTGCACATAAGAAGCCATTTTGAGTGTGGTATAAGCCGGAGGGGGTAGGTGGCTCAACTGTCCCCCAGCTGCGGAAAAACCCCGCATTTAACCCTCCACTGTTGTAAGATAGAAAGCTTCCAACTCGCTTCTATCTTCTAGCACAATAACTTCTGACATGAACCGCACGCTTTTGTCGCCACTATAACGCCGTTTCGCCACAAAAATGCCGCTTCGCTGTACAAGGCTTCTCACTTCTGAGAACGCCGTTGACTCTCACATGATTTTATTTATCACCGATAAGTCTTGTCCATGCCGAACATGACTTCAGCTGAGTACGGTTATCGATGCGCATGTTGGACGCGTGCCCCACGGTCCCCTCGAGCTGACTGCCGCTGCCGGAGTAATGAATTATCCGTCGGCGGCGGAACAGCCGCGTCTGGCGTGTGTCCAGCTGACGTGGACGTGTCAACAGCGGACGGGCGGAGCCGTCATCAGGCCGGCTGGTCGGGCGCGCTGACCAGTCTGGCTGACCAGTCTGGCTGACCAGTCTGGCTGACCAGTCTGGCTGACCAGTCTGGCTGACCAGTCTGGCTGACCAGTCTGGCTGATCAGTCTGGATGACCAGTCTGGATGACCAGTCTGGCTGATCAGTCTGTCTGACCAGTCTGGCTGACCAGTCTGGCTGACCAGTCTGGTTGACCAGTCTGGCTGTAGCCGGCCCTAACGTTTGGTTCTGTCCCGCGTGCCCTGTGAGCGCTCCACCGCCAGACGTGGGCCGGCCGTGCGCCTCTGCCCGCCGGCGCCGCTGTGCCGTCGGTGCCCAGCCAGCTCAGTACACAGGTGTGGTCGGCACGCTGGCGGAAGCGGTGCCGCCCGCCTGGTGGAGTGGCCGGCCTGCCGGATGTGTGCTGGCCTGTCGGGACGTCGCTGCAGATTGGCGAGGGAGCCGGGCTTTAATTAGGGCCTGGCGACTTACCCGGATCAGAAAGTAAGCTGAAGATTAGTGAGTTTTCCCATCGGGAGGAAATAAGTGAGCCAAAATGCCAAGAAGGCTGCGCGAACGATCAGCAACGGCACCCATGCACACATCACGCGCCAACATCACACGCCATTCGACCAGATTAGCCTGACTTTCGAGATTTCGGAGCCGGCAGGCGAAACGCACCCGCCCCGGCCCCGCACGAATCGTGACTCTTCATCCGTGTGCAGATGACAATTAAATCAACGCAGTGTTTAATCGGGTCGCGCGCACGCTGGTACGACATCCGACAGCTGGCCGTCGGCCGGCCCGACCGACGGCCAGCTGTCGAATGCCGTGCTCGGGTGTGACGGACCAGTGTGCTGCCGTCGGCCGGCCCGACCGACGGCCAGCTGTCGGATGCCGTGCTCGGGTGTGACGGACCAGTGTGCTGCCGTCGGCCGGCCCGACCGACGGCCGGCTGTCGGATGCCGTGCTCGGGTGTGACGGACCAGTGTGCTGCCGTCGGCCGGCCCGACCGACGGCCAGCTGTCGAATGCCGTGCTCGGGTGTGACGGACCAGTGTGCTGCCGTCGGCCGGCCCGACCGACGGCCAGCTGTCGGATGCCGTGCTCGGGTGTGACGGACCAGTGTGCTGCCGTCGGCCGGCCCGACCGACGGCCAGCTGTCGGATGCCGTGCTCGGGTGTGACGGACCAGTGTGCTGCCGTCGGCCGGCCCGACCGACGGCCAGCTGTCGGATGCCGTGCTCGGGTGTGACGGACCAGTGTGCTGCCGTCGGCCGGCCCGACCGACGGCCAGCTGTCGGATGCCGTGCTCGGGTGTGACGGACCAGTGTGCTGCCGTCGGCCGGCCCGACCGACGGCCAGCTGTCGGATGCCGTGCTCGGGTGTGACGGACCAGTGTGCTGCCGTCGGCCGGCCCGACCGACGGCCAGCTGTCGGATGCCGTGCTCGGGTGTGACGGACCAGTGTGCTGCCGTCGGCCGGCCCGACCGACGGCCAGCTGTCGGATGCCGTGCTCGGGTGTGACGGACCAGTGTGCTGCCGTCGGCCGGCCCGACCGACGGCCAGCTGTCGGATGCCGTGCTCGGGTGTGACGGACCAGTGTGCTGCCGTCGGCCGGCCCGACCGACGGCCAGCTGTCGGATGCCGTGCTCGGGTGTGACGGACCAGTGTGCTGCCGTCGGCCGGCCCGACCGACGGCCAGCTGTCGGATGCCGTGCTCGGGTGTGACGGACCAGTGTGCTGCCGTCGGCCGGCCCGACCGACGGCCAGCTGTCGGATGCCGTGCTCAGGTGTGACGGACCAGTGTGCTGCCGTCGGCCGGCCCGACCGACGGCCAGCTGTCGGATGCCGTGCTCGGGTGTGACGGACCAGTGTGCTGCCGGGCCAGCTGTCGGATGCCGTGCTCGGGTGTGACGGACCAGTGTGCTGCCGACAGCCGGCCCGACCGACGGCCAGCTGTCGGATGCCGTGCTCGGGTGTGACGGACCAGTGTGCTGCCGTCGGCCGGCCCGACCGACGGCCGGCTGTCGGATGCCGTGCTCGGGTGTGACGGACCAGTGTGCTGCCGTCGGCCGGCCCGACCGACGGCCGGCTGTCGGATGCCGTGCTCGGGTGTGACGGACCAGTGTGCTGCCGTGCTCGGGTGTGACGGACCAGTGTGCTGCCGTCGGGTCGACGTCGGACCGCCTTCGACTGTCGCAGCCACGGGTGTCAGGTTTCCGCGGCAGCCGGGGATACAAGCATCCGGACACATCCACCGACCGACCTGGCTTCCCACACGGCGCGCGGAACGCTTCCTGGACAATGTGTGCCTCTGCACTACACATCGCAGGCGATGTTGCTTACGACATGGCGAAGCAGCGTCGTCAGCTCTCGTACGCTTGAAAGCGAATGCGAGCCGCAATGTGATATTGCGTCAATCCGTTGTCATTAAATAGCAGTGAATACATGCAATTCGGTATTCAATTGTGTCTCGTTGATTTGCAAACAGTTCAAGCACGCCGTTTCAATCATACCAGATGGGTTGTTGGCAACTGAAATGATTGGTGCATAGTGCAATACTGACACAAACAAGCAGATACAATGAGCTGGAATAATGCCTGGGACTTTCCATTTGACAAATTTAATCGTTCGACGACGACTTGGACTTCACTCTCCTTGCGGTACGCCAATGCCAACCTTATTCTCCCTGCGGTATCCATATGCCAACCTTACTTTCTTTACAGTATTCATACACCAAGCTTTCTCTCTTTACGGTACCCAATCACCAGCCTTACTCTCCTTACAACATCCGTACGCCAACTCTTCTTGCGTAATGACATGCCAACTTTACTGTCCCTGCGGTAACCATACGCCAACCTTACTTTCTTTGCGGTACCTGTATGCCAACCTCACCCACCTTGCAGTGCCCATAAGCCAATCTAACTTTCCTTGCGGTACCTATTTGTCAAACTTACTCTCCGCTTCCATCTAGTGGTGCTCGCGTCTCTGAAAGGTAATAAAGTTTTGCAAATCAATGCTTTCTTCAGACGAGGAATAAAATGACACCACAAACCTTTTTCTAACAAAATATTTATCACTTTACTTCTGACTTACATGTACTCAGTTCACGTTTTCCACCCCACAATATTAGCGATGCCATAGCAAATGGGACGTGGAAACGGTGGATCCACCAGAATAGAACACTGAACGTCTTTGCAGACAATTGCTTAATATTGGGGTCACAAATTTATCGAGTAAGCATGGAAGACGATCATTCTGCTCGGCAATATGCTAACATATATTTGTCAGATGCAAATACTGCATATTTCTGGAAGAATTGGAATGCTATGCCATGTTACGTTTCCACGTAGCAACGAATATTAAATTCGTTTCAATTAGTTACGTTAGTCATACAGTTATATTAGTTCAATAAGCTTTATTTTTCAATTAAATTTAATAATAGTTACTTATATATTAACACGCTCTCTGGTATGCGTATGTGTGCGTGAAGGTACGTGTGTGTGTGTGTGTGTGTGTGTGTGTGTGTGTGTGTGTGTGTGTGTGTGTGTGTGTGTGTGTGTGTGTGTGTGTGTGTGTGTGTGTGTGTGTGTGTGTGTGTGTGTGTGCGTGTGCGTGTGCGTGTGCGTGTGCGTGTGCATGTGCGTATGTGTGTGGGGGTGAGTTTTGACAGCCTGCCACCATTTGGTGACGTCTGTTGATTCCGGTTGTTGAGAAAATGTGTTAGAGAGTGAGCAGCGTAGGGTAGGAAGATACATCAGAGGGGGATGGGTTAGGTGATCTGTCGAGCGATGTTGCAGTAGAGTTGAGATAGTCTTGAAGAGTAGAGCTGAGGTGGTCCGGATCGCTTGCAGATGTAAAGATGGTACAGTATAGTTGCTTGATAGCCGGAGATGCTCTAGTCGAGAAAGGGTGGCAGTCCGGTCGGTGCCACATTGGGGTATTGGGTGTAGTTGGGTTCGGGGTTGGGGGTTGGGTTCGGGTCATCGCCATGTGATTATCATTGCAAGAACGTGTTTTTGTCTCTTTGTAACGTATGTTTAATTTTTCTTTTATTCTCATTTTTGTTCATTTTTTCTTCCGTTTTTTAACATATCTTTTTCCTTTCTTTTCTTCTCTTTATTTTTCAGAATTGTTCCAGTATGCGTGTAGTATTGAGAAAGTAGAAGGGTGTTCGTTTAATGCTGGATGGTCGCCGTTGAGGAGCGTGGTGAGGTTCAGTGGGATGTTCTTTGTTGTCCAGTAGTTTGTGATATGTTGTCTTTGGATGTTGTATTTGGTGCAGTATATGAATATGTGTTTAACTGTATGTGATGGCATGTGGTGCATTGTGGTCGTTGTTGATTTAGTATGAGGTAGGAGTGTGTGAGTGCTGTGTGTCCTATGCGTAGTCGTGTTGGCGTCCGTTCTTTCAGTCCTGTGTTTTGGTTCATGAAGTGCCAGTATTCGTGTTTGCGGTATATTTCGTGAAGCTGTGTTACTGCTGTATCCGATGTTTGTTGTATGTGCTTGTTCATGGCTTGTCGTATTGTGGGGTAGTAGTCGGATTATGAAGATGGATATTGTGTGGTTTATTGTAGTGTTGTGGCTATGTTTGCTTCTGTGTCTGCGTGTTTGTTGCCATGTATGTTTGTATGACTTGGGATCCAGAGAAGTAGTGGATGTTGTTGTATGGTTGGTTTTTGTGGATGTGTAGTATTTTGGGTATGAGAGGGTGTTTGTATTTGGTGTAGGGTGTTATGTTCTATATTGCCGATTTTGCGTCTGTGACTATGATGTTGTGCTCAATTTTGGTGTTGTGGATGGTACAATATGCCGAAAAGATAGCGAACAAATAATCTGTGTATGTGGATGCTGTGCCGCGCAGACGGGCACGCAGGAGCGGTGCTGCGTAGTGGTACAGCACCGCCGCTATGCCTGTCTGCTGTGTATGTGATTTGGAACTGTCTGTATATATGATGTTGTAGTTGGCATATTGTGCTGTGAATTGTAAGAATAACTGTTGTATTTCTACGTGTGTATATGTGCATTTCGGACTGTAAATAAGGAAGTGTGTGTTGGGTGTAGGCTGTTTCCACCATGCGATAGGTTGTGGAAGTGGTGTTGTTGTGGGGAGTGTTATATCTAGAGTATTTGCGTGTCGTTGTATGCGGCAGCCTATTGTAGTCTCTAGTGGTGTTGATCTCATGAGTTGGTGTACGCGTGTTGTGACTGGGTGCATGGGTGTTGTTTCATGAATTGTGTCTTGTAGTGGTACCTGGGTAGTGCTTCTGTGCGTCTGTGCTGTAGTTCTGGTATGTGGTTGTATATGTGAAGAGCAAGGGAAGGTGAGGTGATGTAGGCTCCTGTGACTATTTGCAAGCATTGACGTTGAAGAAATGTATAATTTTTTGGTTTAATTTAGCTGCATTTCCGAAGAGTGGGGATCCGTATTAAAACATTGGCCGAATAAGTTATTTGTAAAGAGTTAGAAGTGTGTTTCGGTCGGATCCCCAGTGTGTGCCAGAAAGTGCTCATAGTATGTTTATTCTTTGAGACTCGTTTTTTGTATGTTTAGGATGAGTGGCCGAAGAGATAGTCGTGGGTCTAATGTGGTGATACCTATAAATTTTGTTGTAATGACGAAGGGAAGGGGTGAGTTGTCTATTTCTGGAGGTTGTAGGCTTGTGTATCTGTGGTAACCGAAAATCATGTATTTGGATTTGAGTGGTGCGATGTGAAGGTTTAGTGTGGCAAGTCTGTTGTGGAGTTCTGTTAGTGCGTGTTGTAATACTGTTAGTGCGTGTGCTGGCGCTTCGGTGGATGTCTGTAGTACTATATCATCGGCGTAGATTACAATTTTGGTCGAAAAGTTGTCAGTGATAACTGAATTTAGAGTTAAGATGAAGAGTATGGAACTTAGAACAGAACCTTGCATTAATCCGGTTGTGGGGAATTTGGTGTCTGAAGTGTGGGGCCAAATTTTGACATGAATGGATCTGTCGAGTAAATAAAAATATAGGTAGTGTATAAATTTTCCCTGTATTTCTAGATTGTGTAAGTGTTGTAGTAGTGGTGTTAGGTTGATGGTATCACATGCTTGATTTAAATCCAGGAAGACGGCCACCGTGGAGTATTGCCTTGCCGCCACTTCCTGGATGTGTGTGATAAGATAAGTGAGGTTGTCTGAACATGAACGACTAGGAAGGAAGCCTGATTGTATGGCAGATATTAGTTTTTGTGTTTGGATGATGTGGAGAAGGCGTTTTGTTTTTGGCAAGGCGTTCGAATAGTTTGTGGAAGCAGCTAGTAAAGGTAATAGGGCGATAGGAGGTGCAGAGAGTTGAGTCCGTGTTTGGTTTAGGTATAGTTATGAGAAAAGCATGTAACCAGGATTGTGGGTATGTATATGTGGTCCACGCAGTGTTGTAAATGTCGAGTAATGTGTGCAGTGCTGATGTTGGTAGGCATTTGAAGAACGAATAGTGAATGTTGTCCGGTCCTACACTTGTGTCACCTGTCTGTGCGATTGCTTATTGTAGTTCTGTAAGTGTAAATCTAGTGTTGTAAAGGTGTGTGCGTCTGTGTCTGATTGGAGGCGAGGGGTTCGTGGAAGTGTAGATGATCTAAGAAGGTAGTGGTGTGCGAATACGTTTGCTATTGTTTGTGGGTCTGTTGTGGTGTTGTTGTGCTTAAGTGTGATGGCTTGGATTGGGTGGTTTTGTCGGTGTTGGAATATTTTCAGAATTGTCCAAATTTTGCCGGGAGTTGTAAATCTATTAAATTTAGTACAAAAAGTGTTCCCAGATTTCTTTTTTTGCGTTTTTCATGATTGTTTTACATTGTACTCTGAGTTGTTTGTATATTGTAAGAGTTTCTGGTGTGCTGTGTGCGTTTCGTATCTGAGTCTCGCATGGTTCCTCGCGCGGGTCGCCCGGTTGCATTCGTCACTCCACCAGGGAGCCGCGCGAGGTTTGTGTTGGTGTCGTGGTTTTATTTGTGTATGCGTTGATGTGCTGTGGTGATGAGGATGTCTGTGAATTGTTTTGGTGACAGTTGAGGGTTGTGGACTGTTTGGGCTGTTAAGGATTCTGAGAAAGGGGTCCAAGAAGCTCTCTTGAGGTTCCACCGGCTAGACTGCGGATTGGGTGGGCCAGTGGTCGGGATTTGGTTGAAGGTAATGGTGATGGGTGCGTGGTCGCTGAAATGTAGGTCTGTATCGGCTGTCCAGAATAGGGTTAGGGCTAAGCGTTATGCAGGGCCAAAAAATCGTATCGTTCTGTAGTCGTGGAGAGCCACGAACGGGGACTTTTGGCGACCACATTTCCATATCATTAGAAATATTATATGTGAAATCATATAAATGGTACCTTCCATACATAAAATTGACTACGTCACGATATCCGTGTCAAGGTACGCAGGATTGAAACGAATCGGATTGGACCGGGACTGGAAATGTCACCCCGTGCAGACCTCTAGAAATGTTACACCGTGCAGACCTCTACCACCCACCGCCACGCTACCATTTCTTCATTCCCATCGTACGCTTTTGGGTTTCATCTAGTACGCTCAGCGGCAAAAAAAAATGACTCAACGGCAACAAAGTATCGTCGAGACAACCATTCCATCGTTCAGACGACCGCCGACGATAAAATTGTCTCCCGTTTAGCACAGAGCCAATGGCATGCCTTCTGGTCGCCGGTGGTTGTCGTACTCGTCCCGGTACCACTTTATGCTCGATGGCAGCGTTACGGAAGTTCCCAACTATGGTATACTCAGCGGCTTTGGAGGCAAGCGACTAGACCACGGGTACTAAACCAACACTAGACCTACGTTAAGTAATTAATAATTTATAACATTAGCTGATTTTTTTAAACAATTTCAGTTTGAATCCTTTTTTCATGTAGGATGTACGATAATATTTTTAATGTCATTAAAATCGTTGGATACAATCTAGAAGAATATCATTATTTTACGCGCATTCCCTCGCTTTCAAATCCGTCCATTCCCCTTTTAAACGCGACGATGTGCGTCGAAGAGTGAAATAGGGAATTGATCATGGTTCTTCATAATTGATGAGTGGTGAATGAGTGCGGCAAGATAAAACTACCAAGCTCGAATTATCTGGAGTGTTATTCAAACGATTTTTTTTTTTCATTTTCGGACTTATATGAGACCAAATGAAGTGGTTCGGTCTGAAACAAACTCCAGACACAGACAGGGTGTAGGGTGGGTCCAGGGTGTAAGGGTGACAAAGAGAGTAAGGTCATCCTGTAGATGTGGACATTGCGATTGGAAAGGTACTGCACAGAGCATTTACAAACATTCAAAAGTAAAGCACCCAGGTCTACCAGTGTTAAGAGTACTGCAAGATAGCCATTTTGGCCCTGGCAGGCGATATGATTGGACTTGCAAGCCAGCACTGGATCATCAACCATCAAGCTCAGGTGAAAATCTTGGTATATGAATTACATTTGAGTAAAATATAGTTACCTAAATGTAATTAGAAAATATATTTTGGTGTGTAGGTACCTACTCAGCAGGCATTGCACTGCAATTGGTGGCAATGCATACAATAGATGGATGGCGAATTTTAGCCACCTGGTGGTTTAAACCATGGTTTAAACTGGCTGGCATAAATTAATTTAAGCCACTCTGCCTTAAATTATATTTCTGGTATGGCTGGAGGGCAGTGATGGACATTAGTTAGGGAAGCATCAATTATAATTCCAAAATGTGCTACACTCTATTTTATTTGCAAAAAAACACTCCCTAGAATTCCCCAAACCTCTATCTGGGTTCTGGGTATGCACTCCACAAGCCAGATGTTTACCCATTAGGTACAGTCGGTCTAACATGTAGCTCCCTAGATGCAAGTAGTTAGAAATGGTATTTGTAAATACCAGGATTTTGACATCCAACTACTGGCATTGAGGGAGATAAAAGACAAAGACATAAAAGATCAGTGCAACTATGAGCCATAAGGGCCCTTCTTGGTTGCACTCTGTACACTGAACCAGTTGTCCATCAAATGTGTTGATCAACTCTCCCTGGAATACAGAAAAACAAGCCCACTATTCTTGTAATGATTGTCTATGCTGTTCATAAAGATGTTCAGTGCTTTGCTACTGACAATGTTTCTGGCAGCTGGTTCCAGTATTCTACTACCCTGTTGGTGAAGAAGGACTGTCTTAACCTTGTCCTGCTGTGATTAACTTTAGTTTTGACTTGATGACCTCTAATTGCATCATTTCTGTTAAATGCAAACAGTTCCCTGAGATAACCCTGTTCCTGACCATGTACAAATTGAAAGACCTCGATGAGATCTCTCAGCCTTCTATATCTAAGTGAAAACATATTCAACTTCTTCAATCTTTCCTCATATGCCAGGTTGCCCATACCATTCACCATTTTTGTTGCCCTCTTTTGTACTCTCCAAAAGCCAACAATCTTTTTCATAACTAGGGGACCAAGCTTAGACACAATATTCCAGATGTGGCCTGACATATGCACAATAAAGCTTCCTGATGACTTCCTCACTTTTGTATGATACATTCCTATTTATTGCCCCAAGCATTCTTAATGCCTTCTTCCTGGCTTCTTTGGTCTGTTCTGATGCCCCCAATTTTGTGTTCAAAATAACACCTAAGTCCTTCTCCTGCTGAGTCACTGCTAGTATTTGCCCACCCATCAAGTATGGAGCCTTGATATGCTACCTACGTACATCCATGATTTTGCACTTAACAAAATTAAATTAAATTTGCCATTTTCGGACCACTTCACAAGCTCGTCTGTCTTTCTGCAGCAAGATTCTGCAGATAATATGTAGCAAGATACATATTAGACTGACTCATAGCCATTTTATAGCTAGGTACCTATTTTATGTTAGCTGAAAAGTGACTATTTGAGCCACATCAATTTGTGCTGTTTTTGGCATAGTTTTCCCATTGTCTTTCTGATAATAGGATGTATATGTAGGTAGGGATGGAAAAAAGCTGGCTTAAATTCAATTGATGGCAGCCAGTGGCTTTTATTAATTTAAGCCAGCTTAAATTCACGACACTTCTAAGTCCCACACTTCTAAGGCTCACAAACCATGGGTGCATTGACAGTGTTGGTATTCAGCACAATACAAGTGTAAAATACCATACCTAGAGAGAGTGCAATGAAGATCTACTGTGCATGGCCAGATGGTTACTGACAGTTTCTAGGCCAAAGTATGGACACTAGATTGACTCACCTATCATCTAATGCTTTGAAGCTCATCTAATGCTCATCTAATGGATCTAATGCTCCACTTCCACAAGTGTTAGTGCTAACAGGAAAGAATGTGCTACCATACAATGTCATGAAAGGTGTGCAATAGTTGACAATGTGTGCAAAATGTGCAATAGGTAGACAGATTGCTTACTGGAGCAAACAATAAGCAAACAGATTGCTTACTGTTATCTATGAATACGGGTAGGTAGGTGAATATGGGCAATATCTATGAATATGGGTACCTACCTACATATGCTATTAGCAGTAAGACAATGGGAAAGCAATGTCAAAAACATCACAAATTGGTCTGGCTCATATAGTTACTTTTAAGCTAACATAAACTAGGTACCTAGCTATACAATGGCTAGGTTCCCAATGCGTAAAAATCTGACTTGTGGAGTGCATACCTAGAACCCAGCCAGAGTTTTGGGAAATTCTAGGGAGTGTTTGTTTATAAATAAAATGGAGTGTAGCACATTTTGGAATAATTGATGCTTCCCTAACTTTTGTTTGTCACTGCACTCCAGCCATATCCCAAACATAATTTTAGCGAGGGTGGCTTAAATTAATTTATGCCATACCTCTCGATCGTGGTGAGGTTGTGGCTAATTTGCCCAGCGGAAAGCGTTGTAGAGAGTATGGCACCTGTAGTAAAAAATGTGTTTGGCATGACCTCATCGCGGGTGCTGAGCCACAAAAACGCCGAAAAAGAGCTAGTGATCCGTTGGAACGGACCAAGCGTGCCACAGGCGAACTGGCTGATCGGGGCTGTGCTAAAGAAACACCCTCACCTGGACAACTTCCTGCGCGCTACTCTGTCTCAACAGGTAGAGGGAGATTGTGGTGGCGGTGGTGGGTGGTGGTGGCGGTTGTCTGTGTAAATCCGGCTCTGTACGGCGAGCCGGCCACGCCGCCGGCGGGTCCTGGACCGACGCCTTCTAGGTGGACCCGGCGGAGCACTTCTCGCTCCGCCATCCACCAAGGCCAGGACCCATCCGAGGCCACGTGGTCCCCCCCCCTCTTCGCAGGCGGCGCAGCTCAGCTCGCCGCTGGTGCATTGTTCTATTGGGTGTGCGCGCGAGTATTTACCACATGTGTGTTGTGTTGCACGGCACCTCCCCCCCCCGCTGTTTGCCCGTATCGCTGGCATTTCTTGCAGCGTCGCGGGTGGGGTGCGCGTGACATGACCGTGTATCTGAGGTAGCCTGTTTTGATGTGTCTTGGTGGTGTGCGTGATTGGAATGTAAGTATCAGGCGGGTGTGTAGCCCGGTCTCTGGGCCGGTCGGTACACGACGGAGATGCCCTGGTCCTCAAGTTTGAGGACCAGTGTCTCCGCCGGTATACCGACCAGCTCCCTGGTCAGGGTGGTGCCCTGACTTGTGTTGAGGATTGTTGCCGGCGTGATGATGATTGGTGTTTCTTTAATGTGTCTGATGTTAGTTGGGGAGTAGGTGTCAGTGGCGTTGTTTGCCTGTATGAGGAGCGCCCCTGACCGGAGTGGTTTGGCGTTTAGGGACTATACGCGTTCCTGCATAATGGAAGATCTCCCCATCCACCAGCCATTGGTCCAGGGTGCCCATTGGTTCCCCGTCCCCCCGGCGGCAGATGTAGAAATCCCCGTTGGTGTTGGTTCGGTGGTGTTCATGTTTGTGTTATTGTTGTTCGAGTTTGTGTTGTTTTGTGGTGTTGGGTATGGAGTGAAAGTGGCAGGTGGGTGTGACACAATACACTGAATAGTTTTGGTGGAGGGCAAAGAAGGGCGTGAAGAAAGCCCGACAGGTGTACAAGTGGGGGCAGATAAAGTCGAAGAGTACACAAAGAAGTCAGAAACTGTGCGTGAAGAGAGCACGGATGGACAGATCAGATAAAGATCGTGCAGAGGGCACTAGAGGGAGGGTCGGGTGGGGGTTTGGGGGAGCCCGGGGTGGGAAGGAGTGGCAGCACCGCCGGACTGACCTTGTAGTCAAGTAGAGGAAGCCTGATAGGTATAGATGAAGCTGAAGTGAAGAAGAAACACTGCACTGTGACACAGGAGAGTTGGTCTTGAAGATGTAGAGGCAGACGTAGAAGCACCTAGAAGCAGATGTAGAAGCACGCAGAGGCAGATGTAGAAGCGAGGTGGCAGAGTTGAACTTGAAGATCTTGGAGAGTCGGTCTAGAAGTCTTGAAGTCTTGAGATGCTGAAGATAGGTTAGAGGGGCGGGAAGATAATGGTCGTGTGCGAAGGGCAGAATGGGGATGATATGTGAGGTTTGTGTGCGGTGTGTGTATGTATATGCATTGGAGGTGGCAGGTGGCAGGCGGCGGCTTCTATCTCGGTCCCAGAAGCGCAACCGTGACCGTGACTGCCGTCTCCCTCCTCCTCTTCTTCGTCCTCTGGACCACTCACGTAATCTCGGTAGGCAAAGTAATCCAAGTCGGCGGCGTTGGCGTGCGAAACGTGTGGATGTGCGTGTGCGTGTGCGTGTGCGTGTGCGTGTGCGTGTGCGTGTGCGTGTGCGTGTGCGTGTGCGTATGCAATATGCCAAGCATTGCTTCAAGTGGCTACAGCGGTTACATGACACATAGATTTTCCATCACACCAAGCGCTCATTATTGCGCGTCGTGCAAACTGGAAAGCGTGTAGATTATTGTTCACAATTATCGGGTGATTGAGTCTGTGTTCAGCCTGGTCACCGCCACGCCCACGTAGCGCCATCATGGCTCCAATGCGCTGACAGAATTGCCAGAGCCGATCGATGCCCAATATTCAGCCGACTTTGATTAAGGTGATCACTGTGTGCCATGCAACTACCGGCTATGACCCACCAAAGCTAAGCATGGCGCTGTTCACATCCGTTTCACTTGGTGACAAATTGGTCCAGCGTCAATGAACTTTGAATGTGTGATTTGGACTGTGGTCGTCAACGAAGTCTCCATTTTGAATAATTACGGCATAGCGCACTGTGTGTGGCGATTATGGACTGGAAGTGCGGTCAGGTGACGCATCTGGGCCGGCCGAGCTTAGTCAGGGGAGAGCCGACGGAACCTATCGCGAGAAGTCACTACCTTCGGCGCGCCAATGTCTTTTACTGACTAATCAAGGCTACTAAAACAAAAGTCGGATACCATTACATTTTTTACCGTGAAAAGTAAAGCGTTAGTTTTTACCCGACGGCTTTAGGGGCGAAATGGCCATGACGTGCAACCACCATGACGCATGCGGACATCGGATCGGATCGGATCGGATCGGATCGGATCGGATCGGATCGGATCGAACACGCAGACTAACGAAGTGCATTCTGAATGCGGTGGTTGAATGGGTGGACGTACATGACGTTTGTGCCAGCACAGTTAAAGGTTTGATATTAAGTCGTCACTAGTATCTCTGCATCTAATTGCACCGAAGCGTACCTAAGTGCACTTCTGTCATAAGAATAATTTATTTCAGGTTTCACACCTTTCTTTATCAAGCACGAAGTAGCCACGAAGTCCTTGCTGAGAAAATATTGTTAAGGTCAGCCAACCTGAAAGTCCATACCAGACAACAACAGACAAGCCCTCAGCACTCAGACGACGTGAAAGTCCCTACTGGACAACAAGAGACAAGCCCTCGGCACTCAGACGACGTGGAAGTCCCTACTGGACAACAACAGGCAAGCCCTCAGCACTCAGACGACGTGGAAGTCCCTACTGGACAACAACAGACAAGACCTCAGCACTCAGACGACGTGGAAGTCCATACTGGACAACAACAGGCAAGCCCCTCGGTACTTAGACGACCTTACGGATTCAGAGCTCTGCACCGTCTAATGCTGGTGACCGGTTCAATGCTCCACTAGAAGCGAAGGAAGCGAAGCGAAGGACATGAAGGACATGGTAACCATCAGCATTCAAGACCAGACATCTTTCGGAAGTTGGCGTGCACTCGAACTTCCGCTTGTCCACTACCGCCTAACACTGGAAGTAGTTGTGTTCTGTTTTCATTCGAGGTGCTTCAACAGCTCCACCGGGGCGAGGACGACCGAGTGGTTAAGGTGTTGAGCTATGGGTACCAAGGGTCCCGAGTTCAACACTCGCGCCGCTCAGGAAATTTCCCAATCCCGAGGCCCACCGGCGAAACAGTGTGGGCAGCGCCGTCAGCTTTGATTGTGTATAAAGTGCGTCGTGAACCACCCAATAAACAAAGAGCAGCTCCATCGTCCACGAAGCATACCTGTGGCTCAAGTGACACCTCGAATAATCTTAGGCCTTCTCACCACATAAAGGACACCATTTAACAATTGCATGAAGGGTTTCACTTGTATGTACTGCACGCGAGACGGCAGAACAGGGTGCGCCTGAGCTTCACCTTACGCCGCAATATATGCCGGGACAGCGTGCCTCGACATTCCTACATCATAAAACCAGTTTTTTTTCCGCGCCGCCACGCACTCAATGTACAATACCGTGATATGCCAGCGCGGTATCACTCACCTCATATCCAAAAACATGGACTTCGCAATACGGCCGGCCATTTGCCCGATATTTATGCAGAATTCTGGCGAAAATCGAATTGCGCTTACTGGTGCCCACCTTATTGAGATGTGCCCAGCTGCTCGACACCGCCGCTAGAACCCATTATGAGCCCAGTCAAGTGACCACGCTGCGGTACCTCACCACCACATCTCTCCAGGACAGTCTGCCGCAGACCGCACCAGGGGAGCCTGCCAGGAGAGCCGGCTAGGAAAACCGGCCAGGAAAGGCCGCCGCAGGCCTTCCCAGGAGAGCCCGCCAGGGCGGTCCGCCAGTAGCGCCCACCAGGAGAGCCCGCCAGGACGGTCCGCCAGTAGCGCCCACCAGGAGAGTCCACCAGGACGGTCCGCCAGTAGCGCCCACCAGGAGAGTCCACCAGGAGAGCCCGCCAGTAGCGCCCACCAGGAGAGCCCGCCAGGACGGTCCGCCAGTAGCGCCCACCAGAAGAGCCCGCCAGGACGGTCCGCCAGTAGCGCCCACCAGGAGAGCCCGCCAGGACGGTCCGCCAGACTGATGTGCTATCGAAGCCGACCGCTGTCTGTCGGCTCCCACTCGACCGCCGTCGAAGTCGATGAGGCAGTGTTCGATTTTCCCACCTTGCTGCATCACGAACACCACAACCACGGGATGGTGATGTAGCTAGGCTCCAGTTATTTCCGGGATATCGGGGAAAGCACTTCTAAGCCACTGGGCATAACCATTTGAGATTCCTTGCTGTGCCAGCTTACAGTACGACTGCATAATCGAAGTCGATTTTTTGTCCGTTTGTTTCAAGTGAGTCTAAAAACAAGTCGACATCTAGAGTGTATCGACATCACGTCTAGTGGTGCAACATGAAAACAAAACCAGTAACATCAGACCGGTATGCTCCCCACCCTTCCCGACCATATCACCGAAGTCGGTGCCTCACCAGGGCTACCGACTTATCGCTTGTTGAAGATGTTTCGGAAACCAGTCGATGCCACCGCTCTGAGCCACCGATACCATGCAAGCTACTCGGTGTGGCGGATACTTGCATGCTAGTATGTTAATACTTGCATGCTCGGTGTGGCGTGCTTGTTCGATCAGAGGCCGCTTTCCGCCATTCCTCGAAGAGAACGCCAGATCAACGCCACCAGAGATCGTCCGTCTCGTGACTAACTTCCCCGAAGGTATCCGGGTGGCGGCCAGAGGCCACCGAGTACCGATCCGTCCCGTGACCAATGTTCCGGGTGTATCCGGGTGGCGGCCAGTGGCCCAAAGCTGCCGAACAATGCAAACAATATGATTAAACCGGAATGATGATGGTCGGCGGACGGGCAAAAACCTGCACTGTAGCGCTGCTCTTTTGAAGTAAATGGGGATAAGCCAGATGTATGCATGTTCCCTGACAGGGTGCTGGTGTTGGCCTTGCTCAATGATCAGTTCGCCTTGCCACTCATCCTCGGACACGAATGCACAACATCTGGGAACGGCAACGGTATATATTACTATTCCGTGCTTAGTTATCCCGTGCGACCAGATTGCAGCTGTACTAGACTGATAACTGCAAATAGTTTCCCAGCTCACTGCCGGCCGTGCTTGTAGCTGTGTTCCCAGCGAAAGACGTGTTCGGCAGCCCTCCGTGATTGTCTAGATCGTAGTCAGTGCGGGAGGTGCATCCACTATCAGCTGGTGGGAACACACATGCGCAGCGCTCTTCTGGATGGGAGGGGATCCGACGGTGCAGGGCGATGGTGAGACCGGGAGTTTGCAGGGGCTGTAGACATTTCATCGCTGCGGAGAACAAGGTTGTGTGGCGGCAATAACCCTCGCCACATCGGTATCTGGAATCGTGCTTGCCGACCCGGTTCAGAGATTGTGAATGCCGTCGCTATATTTGCAGTATGAGGGGCAACCGTCAAGACCGCGGGACGAGCGCGGGTCAGATAACGGTTAGGTAGCTCGTGACTGAACCCACAGGATGAGGCACCATACCGGTGCAGTAAGAAGCTGGTGGGACGACAGCAAGCTTGCTTTCTTGGCATCCCGTGGTGACATGCATCTAGCTACCTCCAATTTTTGTGAACGTAGAGCAAATTCAGAAAGGGGAGAAGGAAAAGGAGAGACAGAAGAAGAGAAAGAGAGGAGGAAAGGAAGGAAACGGAGAAGGAGGAGAGGACGGAGGAGGGAAGAGGGACGAGGGAATGAGTGAACGAGTGAACGAGTGAACGAGGGAAGGAGGGAAGGAGGGAAGGAGGGAAGGAGGGAAGGAGGGAAGGAGGGAAGGAGGGAAGGAGGGAAGGAGGGAAAGAGGAAAATGGAGATAGAGTGGGAGAGAACGACTACGTTTACTTTTATTAATACGCAAACACAATTTGTATGCTGGAATCGGCATGTGTAGCTTTGTCGGAATTCAACAGAACAAAATAGTGTCCAATACTTAAAAAACATTAGCGTAGAGGTCTTTTACGGCGTTGAACCTGAAAGTGTTGGAAGAGCCTGTGAAAGTGTTGCGATAGGAGCTGCAAACACCGATTGGAGGTCTTTGTGAGGTCAGCGTGGAAGGGCAGCGGGGAAGGGCAGAGTAAAGGACAATGGGCAGAGCCTATAGACCAGAGAGCTGCGAGGCTGGATCCGGATCGATGCGATGGCACCTGGTATGGCCCGTCCTGGAAATGTGCCGCCGGATGCCGCAGCCTCCAGACATAACAGATGTCACCATCGGCACACGACACAAAAGCCGGATCGAGATAGAGACCCGAGGTAGTGGGGCAGACACCGACCGGGTGTGATGGATGTCATCATGGACCTCGTCTCTTAAGGCGTGACCCCGAAATTAATTATGGGGACCGGTTATTGTCATGAATATGCGGGCACTGCTGAACGAGGCTGGCACTGGTGCGATTCTCGTGGCGATATGCAGAGCATCAACTACAAGATCATCACTGACGCAAAGGCTCTGAAGTGCTAATAGCTGAATTTGATTGGCAGACGGAACGATCAAATTGCGGGTAGATGTGCTAGTGAATCGTTGGGAGGCATGAGTTCTTGTGGCGCATAATTTTCCTCATCTTATCTCAAGATGTTTCGTTTTCCGGCCAGAAATCTGCAAGTGGGTAGCTGAGGTAACTTGCACATTGAATATCAGAATATCACAGTAACATAGGTCGAGGTTACTGGAAGTTAATTACGAGTTAGATCGAACTCTGAGCAGGGTAGCTTTCATGTTGTGCAAGTAGCAAGCTCAAGTACCCTACCATGTTCGGCTCGACCGTTATGGCGCCGACCATACCATCATGCTTCTTTTTTTGGTAGTGTTTTAGGTCCTAAATCCTTCGACAGCGTATCATAACCTCCACAGTTCATAACCTCCACAGGTCACAACCTCCACAAATTCAACACATCGCAGCGGTCGTAACCTCCACAGGTCATAACCTTCACAGGTCACAACCTCCACAAGTCCGCAGCGGTCATAACCTCCACAGGTCGTAACCTCCACAACTCCGAAGCGGTCATAACCTCCACAGGTCATAACCTCCACAGGTCGTAATCCCCACAGGTTGCAACCTCCACAAGTACGAAGCGGTCATAACCTCCACAACTCAGCAGCGGTCGTAACCTCCACAGGTTGCAACCTCCACAGATTCAAGAACTTTTAATTTTATAGAAGCATCACTTCAGATAGCTATCGCTAGGTAGCAGCACGGTCTACGCATTACACTAATGAGATTGAATGCTGAATCATAGGTAACAATATTTCTCGCCAGATGGCAGGATGATACAATTGAGTACGTGCTCTTTGCGTGCAGCTGTCCTATTGTTCGAGAGCTCGGTAGCCCGCGCATCGACGCGTGGGAAAGTAATGCGTTGCGCAGTAGCCGATGATCGTATAACATTCACACGATTTTCGCCTGCAATGCGTCGACGCGTGGGAAAATAATGTGACACGCAGTGGTGGATGATGGCAAGACATTTGCATGTTATCCGTCTGCAATATGCCATGCAATGACCAGGCCATGAAATGCAACGATGCCTTTTCACGGCCTGGTCAGGCGTAGGAACGTCCCCAAAAGTGTGTGGGCCAGGGTGAACAGCAGGGACGCATCAAGGAATTTCGCAAAATACCATGGTTGAGCACTTTTGGGTTGATAACCCGATAATTTTAATCGTAAACACACAACTTTTACCACTAAGATGGGGACCGCTAAAGAACATCCGTTGTTCACCGATGTTCATGGGGAGAAAGAATAGAACGCCAGTGCAAATTATCCCGTAAACGAACATTTTGAAATGGCCAAAAGCTGAAGGGGGTCATTATGAGTTCACCGATCTATGCTTTTGCACAATTCAGATTGTTGTTCATTGAGTTGAGTTTTTCCCCTTAGACATTCTTCACACGTTCATATTTTCATGGCAAGTTACTTGAATGTGAAGGTGAGAAAGGGTTTGATTTGATTAAGATTGCCAGATATAGCCATACTTAGTACTTATTGGCCCACAGACGTTTCTAAGGCAGTGTTCACCTTACAAGTTTGCACTGGCTGCTAGTAAGAACGAAGCCTACTTGCTGGCCGATGAAGAAAATATCTTGATTATTGTTGGAGATGATGAGAAAAGGAAAGACGGGTGATCGCTGGTTGAAGATGCTTTGATCCGGTTTGTGGGAGGCCAGGATTGGCAAGCTGACAGAATGGGGAAAAGAAAAGCTCTATAAATAATAACATATGGTATTGTGTTCGTCCTCAGGGCCTCATCAGTCACCTCAAACATTTGTGTAGTGCACATCGTGCACTTTATAATATTTGCCACTTGAAAGGAAATGCTACAACTGCATCACGTAACACCCGGCTGAAACGGAATGAAAGCGCATATGTTGAGGACCAACAAAGCAGTGCAAAACAGCTGATAGGTGACAACACACGACACCTCATAAAGTCATAATGTGTTCAGACTTAGGGCCGCAAGGGCCCATCCTGAATTCACTTCGATGACTCTCCTTCCCACGTTTTCTAGTGGCTAAGAAATCCGGATAACCGCTTAGCTTTGACGCACCTCCTTTCTGATTAAATAACAAGGCTTCCAGATTGGGTACCGAACTGAGACTCCAGTTAGGTGTTCTTTTTAACCTTCCCGATTTTCTTTGTCTTCGGGTGTGTTTTAATGCACCAGCAATTTTTTGCTTGGTGCTCGACACGTGAAATACCGGCTTTTTAAACAAAAGTAAAGTTTTGTTACTTCTTTTTGTGTACCGACGATAATTTGTAAGCATCGGTGCGTTTTCGTAGGCCCCGCAGTGTTCATTTAGTGCACTGTCTTTTCATTCCTTTTCTAGGACCATGTCGATTTTTTAGGGACCTAGCCTGTTTTTGAGGCCCCATGCTGTATCAAACCCCGCTGTGCTTTGAGGGACCGTTGTGTCTTGATTTTTAGCTCCGGTGTGTATACTTAGAGCAGCAGAATGTCTTAAGGCAATGCCGCTTTTTTCCAGACTCGGATAGCTTTGAAGCGCTCGGTGCATTTTCGTCCTCCACTCATGCTCTTTGAGTCCCGCTGTGTTTTTTTCCTCATGTTTGTGGGACTTCAGCACAATATTAAGGGCCCGGTATAATTTCTTTGGATCCGGTCTCGACGTTTCTGGCCCAGTCACGTGGTTCCGGGAGAATCCGACGTCACTTTTCTGGGCTTGACAGTTTTTAGTGACTGATTCTGAATTATGTAAAGTTCCAGCCAAGGCCTGATTTTTCAGGCCCTCGGCGACATTTCTGTATTTTTATGTCCCGCCGGGATTTGTCGAGCTCCGGAATGTTTTTCGGTGTCATATGCGATTTGCTAAGGCATCTCGAAGTATGTTTGGACTAAGAGGTTATTTTTCTGGTCGGAACATTTATTTTCCGGTACCTCCCTTTATTTTGTAGGGTTCTGGCTTGATTCTTGTCGGGTTGTGTTGCGACTTTGGGACCACGCTGTGCTTATTTGGGGACATCAACGCCAATTTTTGTGAGCCCCGAGGGAATTATTGATGCCTCGGCCAGAACTTACGCGACTACCGACGGGAATTTTGGGTCCCATGCGCGACATTTGGGGGTGGGGGTGTTAGCGCCAGTTCACAGGTCGCGTTGTGCTAATCCGACCCCAGGCCCAGACTAATTTTAACGTTCCCGGCGCAAATGTTAGAGCCCGAAGCAAGTTTTTTGGTGTCCGCTGTATTTATTTAAAACCCTTAATTATGTGGGCCCTAAGCGAATGTATCTTGCCATAGAACCTTTTTTGTGGACCTCGGCGGGATTCTTGGGTTCTTCGGAGCCCGCCTTGCTAGGACGGAGGGAGATTTTCCTCTTTAGCATGCCACTGCGGCTGCTCAACTAGTTTTTTTTTATCCAGCGGATGGCACCATTCAGAGTAGAAAGGCCCTCATGATACTTTCCTTTCGTGACCTGTTCTGAATTGTCCGGTGCTCGGATGAACTCGATAGAATCCCTTTGTGATTTATTGGGATCGACTTCTATTTTTGTAAGCCTCCTGCGCGATATTTGTGAGCCCCGGTGCGATTCTTCGAGCTACTGGTGCATTTTTTCCGTGCTCCAACGCACTTCCTTCCGGGGCCCGACATCTGTTTGGGGTCTTTGACGCAATTTTTGTGGCATTCCCGCACTTGAAGTTGATGTAGTAAGGTGTAGACTTCATTATTGTACCTATGCTACCATAATACATTATGGAAATAAGTATTTTATGGGCTACACCCAAGGTTAGTCATACTTAGTATCGTGCCGTCTATTGGCTTCGGGGTGATATAATGCGGAGATGTGTTATTAAGGTTCGCATGATGTTTCATAGTTCGTTCGATGGCACCTCTGGGTGACCGTGTTCAAATGAAGTCTGGTCATTTACGTCCGATGTCACCGCTAGGTCGTCACTCTGACCTTAGATGAACCCTTTATAACCTACCACTTCTTCGACTTCAGATGCCCGCTCTTCTACTTTAGACAGTCCCTAGTCACGATGCTGCCCCGGATAGCAAGATTGAATCACTGAATTAAATAGTGCATAGTATGAGATTAACCTTTTAAGAATTGCATTCTATTTTGGTCAGGTGCAGACCCAGACATTGTCACACGGCGGCCATGTCCGAAGGACACCACTTGGAAAATGCAGAGAGAGAGAGAGAGAGAGAGAGAGAGAGAGAGAGAGAGAGAGAGAGAGAGAGAGAGAGAGAGAGAGAGAGAGAGAGAGAGAGAGAGAGAGAGAGAGAGAGAGAGAGAGAGAGAGAGAGGGGGGGGGGGAGTTGAGATGCAGCTCTACACGGCCTATATGTGTACGGCTCGACACACACGCTGCTGCCTCTGGCCTTGCCCTGACGCGACTGAGAAATCTGTGGACCAGACTCGAAGACTCGGCTCGGCGGGGGTCCGACATCAGTGGCTCTCGCTGCTGGCGAGGCAGCCGTTCACGGCACCTGGCAGGAACGGTGTCGGCAATCGCGGTCGAGCCGGCCCAGTATACAGACGGCGTGGGGCGCTGTGTGGAAACGGGGGGGTGAGGATAGGCTTAGACCGCCGGACCACAACCGATTCCGTCGTCAACGGCCAGGCGATCCGCACGCCCCGTATGCCTGGAGCGGCAGGTACGCTCTGATCAGAAGCCGTGTGTCACGGCCTGCAAACGCTATGTACTCGCGTCGGCGCGGGCGCGTCGCGGACGCGGTCGGGCATCCTCAAGAACCCGGCTCCGTCTGATCCAGCTGGGTCACTGAGCGCACGACGAGACTGTGGAGCTGATGAGTCACGTCATCTTCGGCTTCCTCGTCGTCTGGTGTGGGGTCATCCGGGGCTCTGGAGAGAACTGACTTGTGCACCAGGGTCTGGTTCGTGCTGATTTGTCGTCGGCGCGGGGTCGCACCGGCGCCTCCTCTCGCGTCCTCGTAGAGGTGTTGTCATCTAACGGCGGTGACAGCCCTCTCGTCTGAAGGCTGCCGCTGGCGGCGCGGCTTCCGTATTGGTGTTGTTGATGAGAGCGATGGAGCGTGCAGGAGAGAGGGGCTGCCGGCCCTGTTGATGACGGTCACTGTCGCTGTGATTACAATGTCGGTACACTGTACAGTCCCAAGCACTGGCTCGTGGCCACCAGCTGTGCGTGCGGGCGGAGACAACGACTTTGTCCGTGCATTTCCGCCTTGCCCGCCCGGAGTTTCCGCTCCGGTATCGTGTCCGGCGTTGGGGCACATTATGGTGGGTCGTAAACAGCCGGATCCTGGGCGGGACGAAGGCGAAACTCGTATGTCGGACACGTTCGCGATACTGGCCCGGTCTCTTTGTCTGGGCTGCGCGCTGTGTTCTGTCCGATGTCGCGCCCGCTGACGACACCTGGCCCGAAATGGCCGCGACGTGACACAGGTGACACGTGGCCGTCGGCGGGCGGTTCGAACTGTGGGTGTGAGGTTGCTGATCTGGTGCCTGGGGTGGTGAGGGCTGTTCAGATATGGAAGGTTGGACGTGGCGTTTGTGGCAGCCGGTTCTGACGGGCGTTTTCTTGCCCAGGCAGATGTGGACTGCTCGTGAGATCACTTTCCGAAGCGACGGGGTGTCCTATCCCGATCCCGTGACGATGCGGTCGCGAAGCTGGCCTGCAATGCGGACGAAGTGCAATGGGCGATTTCGGCAAGCCATGAAAAACTCATCGAATGTCTCACGTCCGCTTGCTGACGGCGGAAGAACTCGCCGATCCAGGATCACGTTACGTGCCGACGCAGATGGCGCTCATACCTCGATGATGGTCTGGATATCGACGTGGAGACGTCAATATCCAGGCCGTGACGGAGGGTTCGCCGCCCCCCGGCCCCCGGGCGCGGGCGCCGGGGGGGGGGGTTTGCCTCGCCGGGGGGGGGGTACCCCGGGGGGGTGGGAGGGCCCCCCCCCCTAATTCCCCCCCCCCCCGGCCCCCCCCCCCCCGCCGCCCCCCCCCCCCCCCCCGGCGGGGGGGCGGGCGCCCCCCCCCCCCCCCCCCCCCCGGGGGGGGGGCCCGCGGCCGCGCCCCCCCCCCCGGGGCGGTGGGGCCGGCGGCGGGGCGGGGGGGGGTGTTGCGGGGGGGGGGGGGTGGGGGGGGCGGGGGGGCCCGCCCCCCCCCCCCCCCCCCCCCCTGGCCGGGGGGGGGTGGCTTTGTTAGCCCTTCCTTCGGGGAGAGGGTTTGGTGAGAGCGTCGGATCCATATTACGACGCGCCATTGGTGGTGCCTCCCTCCCCTTTCTAGAGATGCAGTGATGCCTAGATGCGGCTCGACACACAGGCTTAGATACAGTGTCGCGCGTCCGTGTGCCATAAACCACGGCCCGCGCTCGGCACATGCGACACACGCACAACAGAGATAGAGAGAAAGAGAGATACAGAGATGCAGAGAGGCAGAGACGCTTAAAATATATGCAGAGAAACAGATGTGCAGAGATCAAGAGATACAGGGATCAAGAGATGCAGAGATCAAGAGATATAGAGATCAAGAGATACAAAGATCAAGAGATGCAAAGAGTGATGGAGAAGGGAGAGAGGGAGAGGAATATATGGATATAGATATCAATGTATGTATGCTATATATATATATATATATATATATATATATATATATATATATATATATATATATATATATATATATATATATCTGTAGATGAAGACATGGACCTGCATTTAGATATAGATATATAGATTAGGTATATGCCGCGCCTTCAGTTGTTCTTGTGCCTTGCGTTCGCCGACATTACGATAGTTTTGCAGGACTCGCAAGCGTTTGTTTCAGCGCTGGACGCCCGGCAGCCATCCCAGAGACTCGTGTTTCGCGACGTCACCCCTCGCCGAAGAGCGGATAGCTAGTGATCATAGTGACTTCTAGTGATCAAGCCACCTCCTGCCACAAACACACAAATGCACATACACACAAATATACACACAAACACATACATACACACATACCTACACACACACATACACACACACATTTACACTCACGCTGCATATTACTAGGTGCCGAGCTCGGCTGTGGCTCAGTCACCTATTGGTCCGTTAACAGCAGAGCTGGGGCAGGCTGTCATCTAGTCTGTTGCGACGGCACAAAATATGCTGCTTATCCCCTGGTTCTCTAGATCTACCAGGAGACATAAATAAGTCAGAGCGTCCCTCCTCGATCCTCCGCAATATTCATGACCACCTAGTGTTTTTTTCTTCAGTAATACCTTCACAAATGACACATCTCTATGTTTGTTGATTGAGGAAGAGAATACCAGAGGTAATTGTGAGCCTATATGGAGTACTCTAATTTACTTTGTACCGATTCAGTACTCCATTAGAAACTGCAAGGTCGACATTAGTTAGCCGTTTCTAGATCAGCTCTGCTTTAGAAGCAGGCTGGCCGTTCAGATCGCGGCCAGCTCGCCTCTTCGGAGAAATCCGAGCCGGGCTGCGGCGTCGAGCGCCCAGCCACGCAGGCTGGGAATCTGACGACTGCAGTGGCGGACACAGCTGTTGAACTATTCATCATTTTGTCAACATGTACAGTATCTTCAGATCTATATGCTATTGTGCTGTTGGCGCATCATCTTTTCCCTGTCAGTCATGTGGAGGTATCCTTGGAGATCAAGCTGAAGACGCCACTGGCAACTTGCACATGTCACTGGATACGGCGAGGGTGAGGCACTATATCTTGAGGCCGTCTGGGGGGAGGGGAGGGGTAGTTGATGCGTGGTCTTCCAACGCAGGCTTGGGACGGGCTACAGGGATGTAGTTACCAAATGACAATTCCGGTCATGCCAGGACGTGTATTCACTGCTCGTGCCCCAGTCAGACTGTCCCCCGGCCGCGCCGGGGGCCCTCTCCTCGCCTCTGGTGAGTCACGCAGCTTCGTCAGCCGGCGGCTCCGGTGTCCCGCCGCGTGGTCTTGACGCACCATCACGCCACCCCCGCGTGGCCGCCCCCGGCGCCGCGCCGAGCCAACCGGACCCCCTGACTCACCGTGCATCCACAGCACCATAACCAAAAACACACTACACCACCCCCTGATTTACAAATCATACACACACACACACCTCAGTCGCTATCAGTCCCACCCCACGCGTAAGGGTCGGCCGGCGCAGGTGCTAGCCGCGCACTTCGGCGTGGCACAACACGCCACACTTCCGCATCGTCCACAGGCTCATCAGGCTCGTAATCAGAGTCCGCTGAGTCTTCCACGGTACAGTCTAAGTCGGACAACGTCACGGCCGTCGCATCGTGTGTTGCAACAGGCGACGGGCCTGACGACGGCCGATCCACTTCCACCTCCGTCGACCCACATGGCGCGTTCGGCACGAGTCGGCGCGGCATGGGCGTTGGCGGCGGCACACCTGCCGGCTCGGCTGGCAGCGCCTCCGTGTCCTCCGCCGCGTCCAGCAGCACACCACGCACGTCCGGCGCTGTCTGGCGCGCAGGGAAGCGCCGGCGAACGTTTCGACGATGCCAGGGGATGCCGTTGACCTCCAGCATTGGGGGCGCCAACACTCGCGTAATCACGCCAGGACGCGACTCGTCCATACACGCTGTGGTCCCACGGCGGCGGAGCCACACCGTTTCACCCTGGCGCAGTGCCCCAGTCCGCAGTCGCGGCGCCGCTGCTGGTCCGTCCGGCACGAAACTGGCGTCGACGGGCAGGTCACGGCCCGGTTCTCGCATCAAACACGCCAGCGGTGCAGACGTCGCGACGGCCGTGTCGACGGGCGTCGTATTGTACCGGTGCACCGCCACTAGCACGGGACAGCCCTGTCGCGCCACCATCACTTTCACTGTTCTGTGGTGCCTTTCCACGATACCGTTCCCGCCCGCTTCGTACGCACCGCGGAACCGCAGCGTCACGTTCCATCGGGCCATGAACGTCACCATCTGCCTCGCGTGGAACACCGTCGCGTTGTCCGTCAACACTTCCTCCGGCGCGCCATGCCCAAGGAACAGCGTCTCGAGCACATCGACGATCTCGTCCGCTGTTTCAGCGTGCAACCGATGCCATACAGCGAAACGCGACGGGCCACAATCGATCACGGTGAGGTAGGCAGCTCCACGCACGTGCGTCACGTCCATGGCGAGCCGTTGCCAGCATCGCGGCACATGCAACTGGCCGTGGCGCCACCGCACCGGCGCCGGGTCGATGGCTTGACATACATCACATGACAAGACAACATCACGAACCGCAGCACGATTCACTCGTCCGTCACACGCACGCCGCGCATGCCACAGCGTGCGCCGCACCCCCATATGGCCAACATTGTGGTGGACAGCGCGAATCTGAGCCGGGTCAGCCAGCTCCCGCTCATCAACCGCTCGCACCGGCGCCGCCACCCCCTGCCCCTCGTCAGCGTCCCCACCTCCTTCATCACCCGGGGAGACCACACGCAGCCACTCACGCGGCACACGGGTGAGCTCATCCGCCGGGTTGTCCGCAGAACGGACCAGTCGCACGCTCATCGTCAGACGGAACTCTTCCACGAGCTGACGGATCACGTCGACACGCCGGCGGATCAGCATCTCCCCGTGTGCCTTGGTTCGCAGCCGGGACCGGCCGCTCAGGGCGTCGTCAATCCACTTCCGGACTGTGGCCGAGTCAGTGCGGAGATCGATCGTCGTCACTCCCCACGCAAGGGCCAGGTTGACGCCACTGAGCGCCGCGTCCAGCTCAGCCATGTTGATGTGTGTGGCTGCCTGTGCCTCTGGGCGCAACCAACTCGCATCCTCAATGACGGCACCCGTCACGGCGTCTGCCAGCACCACCCCCCGTGGCCAACGCGCTCGCGTCCGTCCACACTATCATCGCCTCCCCCGTAGTGACACACCACGCGCCACGTGCCGGGTCTGCTGCACCCAGCCGCTCGGCTACCTGGCTCACCTGGTCGCTCAACGCCGCATCCGTGATCGGGTCGTCCCAACCCACAGAGGCAGCGTTAGCACGACGCTTGAGCCAGGCCGCCGCCGGCCGTAGCCATCCCGCTACCGGCACGTGCGACACCAACTGGCCACACCACGCGAAGACGGCGCGACGCGTCAGCACGACTGGCGGCGCCGCAGGGGTACCGTCTCGCTGCCATCGCAGGTCGCCCTCACCTGCATCCCCCATGCTCACGCGCAGGCCGAGGAGACGAGCCCCCTCCGTCGCCCGTACGGGTGGCTTGCAGACCAACCCGTACTGCGTGAAGTGCTCAACAACCCGCTCGGCGCTGACCACCGCTTCGTTGACGAGCAAGTCGTCGACGTAGGGCAGGACCCCGCGCGCCACCTCCGCGTCGCGGCGCAATACAGCCTGCACTACCGCCTTCATCACCATTGGGGCGATATTCAATCCGAACCCGACCCGTGTCAGACCATACCGGCGCCCGCGGAACTCCACCGTCTGATACGGCCACAGCCGCCGGACCACCCGGATCTGCAAATACGCCTTACGCAGGTCCACCACCGCGATACGGGCGCCGTGCTGCCGCCAGCGTCTCAGCTGGTCGCAGCACACGTCCGCATCTGCGGTGTGAGCCGCGACGTGTGCGTTCAACTCCCGGTAGTCCAGCACAGGGCGTACCTTGTGCTGGTGCGGCTGTGGCACCGCCATCAGCGGGATCAAGCCACGGGCTGGTCCATCCGTCTCCTCGTCCCACGGACGAAGCCAGCCCTCAGCGATCCACAACTCGAGTTCCGCCTCGTACGCCGCTCTGGCCTCTGATGGTACGGCGTACTGCGCAGTCTGGTTCCTGAGCCGGGGCGGCCCCGCCCCGTCCGCCCACTTCCAGGCCATGGTCCATTCCCGTGATTGTGCATCGAACCGCACGGAAAAATCAGCCGCGTCCACCTCAATGTCCCGCGGCCCTGTACATGCCCGGTCGCCACCGTTCCCCTCAGCAAACCCGTCGTCTGCCGGCCCCGCGCACCGCGGCCCATCCGCCCGCGTCCCCACATCCGCAGGCCCCGTACGCCGCGGCCCATCCGCCCGCGTCCCCACATCCGCAGGCCCCGTACGCCGCGGCCCATCCGCCCGCGTCCCTACATCCGCAGGCCCATCCGCCCGCGTCCCTGCACCCGCCCGGTCACCACCGCCCCCATTGGCAGACCCGTCATCCACCGCCGTACGCCGCGGCCCATCCGCCCGCGTCCCTACATCCGCAGGCCCATCCGCCCGCGTCCCTGCACCCCCCGGTCACCACCGCCCCCATTGGCAGACCCGTCATCCACCGCCGTACGCCGCGGCCCATCCGCCCGCGTCCCTACATCCGCAGGCCCATCCGCCCGCGTCCCTGCACCCGCCCGGTCACCACCGCCCCCATTGGCAGACCCGTCATCCACCGCCACCGCCGCACACAGCGTAACTGTGTCTGCGGCCCGCACCACAACACCGCCCATAGCCACCACTCCCGTCATCCCCCAGACCATATCGACTCCCAACGGTTTGTGCGGCACCACCAGAGCGTTGAGCGTGACCCTCTTCCCCTGATACTCAACCATGACCGACACAGTACCAACACACTGCAGCGCACTACCGTTCACAGCGCGCAACGTCACCGCGCGCGACGCATCGTAACGGTCAGCACAGCACCCCTGATACAGCAGCACATCCGTACAACCCGTGTCCACTAGCGCGTGACACCACGTCCCGTCCACGCGCATCCGCACCACCGGGAGCGCGCTTACGCCGCGGGAGACGGCGCTCGCGCTAGCGCGCCCCCAGCTGCGTTTCCCGCAGCCATTGGCGCAGCCGGTACGCGACGAGGACACGCCGCCGCCAGATGACCCACGGTGCCGCACGTCCAGCAGCGCACACGTGGGCGTGGCCGCGGCCGGGCGTCGTCTCGCCGCGTCGCTGCCACAACAGGAGACGCCGTTGCTACTGCCGCTCCCTGCTCATCGCTGAGTACTTCCCTCGCGACTCGAACGAGCTCGGGCAGGCAGAGGGCCCGCGCCCGCGTCCCCGCTTTGAGCTGCGTCCGGACGCGGAGCGGCAGCCCGGACACGAACTTGGTGGCGAGAATCGTCTCGGGAATCACGTCACCAGAGCCGCCCAACACCAGGTCCATGAGGCGACGCAGGTCGGCCAGGTACGCATCCGGCGACTCGCCCTCCTTCAGCACCCGGGCCTGGAATGCGTCGAAGGCGACGTATCGGTTGGGGGCAAACGCGTCGTACAGCGCCGCCCGTACCGCCTCCGTTGACCCCTGAGCCTCCTCCGCCAGCTGCTCCCAGACCGCGTACGCGGCACCCGTCAACCGCTCAGGCATGACGTCCATGCAGTTGACGCCCCGCCGGCGACACAACAGCTCCGCTCTCCCGAACCACTCTGCAACGTTGTCGCCGGCGCCGCTGAATTCCGGGATATTCCGCGCATCAAAGTAGCGCGCACGGACGTCATCCAGCACGCCTGCTGGCACCTCCATCGGCGGCGCAACACTTGACACCGGCTCACCGTCCGTCCCTGGCATGACGGACACCGAAAAAGGCCGAAATAGCTTGTAGTTACCAAATGACAATTCCGGTCATGCCAGGACGTGTATTCACTGCTCGTGCCCCAGTCAGACTGTCCCCCGGCCGCGCCGGGGGCCCTCTCCTCGCCTCTGGTGAGTCACGCAGCTTCGTCAGCCGGCGGCTCCGGTGTCCCGCCGCGTGGTCTTGACGCACCATCACGCCACCCCCGCGTGGCCGCCCCCGGCGCCGCGCCGAGCCAACCGGACCCCCTGACTCACCGTGCATCCACAGCACCATAACCAAAAACACACTACAAGGGAACTGACACCAGCGGACGGTCTGGCTTATTCAATGGCCGACGTGGTTGACTGGTTTAAGGTCGATACACATATGCATAGTGCAAGGTGTTGAACGATATGTCAAATGTATGGCTTTTTAACCTTGAAATCATTCTGATCGCATGCAGCATCCAGCTAGGAGTGTGTGTGTGTGTGTAAGTGAATTGTAACACCCTGCCACCGTGTGGTGATTTCGGCTGTTTACGACTTTGAAGTCGGTTGGAGGTGGTGGTCCGGACGGTGCCTGGTAGTAGTTGGTGGAGGGGGTTGGGGGTCATCGCCTTTGGTATTAACATTGCAAACATACATGGTCATACACTGTTAGTTGTCTCTTACATTCTTTTTTGCCTTTTATCTAGTTCTTTGTTGTTGTTGTTTTTTTCTAGGTTCTTTTTGTACCTTTTTTCCTTTCTTTTTGTTTGTTTGTTTTTGTTTTAGTTTTTGTTTTGTTTTGTTTTTCTGTTTTTTTTCCAATTCCTTTTTACGTTTGTTGGAGGTTCTGATGTCGGTCTGGCACCAGCTTCTTTCGATTAAAAAAAAATATAAACACATGTCATGGGCAGAGTTGGGAGAGACTGGGTTGAGGAGTTGTTCGGATGTTTGTTCCTATGCTGTCTAGTGTCGAGTAGGTTTATTACGTGTTCTGGTTTTCATGGGTGTTGTGGTTGGTTTGTTCGTGGATGTAGTGCTTGGTTTGTTGGTTGCTCGTGTTGTCGGTGCTTGGGTGGTTTGTAGAGTGGTTCCTGCGCTATCTGAGCTAACGTCTTCTTCCTCTTAGTCTGTGGGTGGTCTGTGGTGAAGGGGGAGTCTGAAAAATTCCCCCTTGCGTGCTTGGGGTGGGTCTGGGGGGAGTGATAGGCGTGGTGGATTGTATGCTTCGCGGTGTGGTAAGAGGGGAGGTGCCTGTGTTTGTGCCGTAGGTTTTGTTGTGGTTTCTGGCCGAATGACAATTGTAGGGTCCGTCTGGGTTTCCTGAGGGGTGGCTGCAGGGTGAGTGTGTGTCTGCGTGGGCCGGGCGGTGAGCATCGGGTACTGCTCGTCACCCCACTCCCGTGCCCGCGACGGGGCCACGCCCTCGATGTGGATGAGTCGGAGGATGACCTTCTCCTTCTTCCACCGAGGGCAAGCCCCGTCCCGGGAGCAGTGGTTCCCGCCGCAGCCCACGCATTTCCTAACCTCACTAGTGCACTCGATAGTGTAGTGTGGTTCGGCACAGAGGCCACATGTGGGGTTTGTGTGTTTGCAGCCCCCCCTCGTGTGGCCATATCCTTGACAAAAGGAACAGCGACGAGGGAGGGGTGCACGTGATGTTACTTTGTATGTGATGTAACCAGCTGTGACATGTGCGGGTTGTTGTTTGGATGTGAAAGTCAGGATGAGAATGTGAGTGTTTGGTTTGTTTGTGGGGGGAGGGGGCCGGTACACCGAGGAGATCCCCTGGCTCGCAAACCTGCGAGCCAGTCTCTCCTCAGGCATCCATTCCAACTCCCATGCGTGTACTATCCCCTGAGATGTGTTGCGGTGTGTGTCTGGTGTTATGGTGCCCTGTGTGTTTAAGAGGTGTGTGATCTGCTCTAAGATGTGTGCGTCCGTGGTGTCGCAGGCCTGGATCAAGAGCTCCCCAGATTTTAGATGGCATGCGTGTAGGGGAGCTTGTGTCCGACGGGTGACCTCAGTTTCCACCTCCCAAGGGTCGAGGCTGTTCATGGGCCGACCATCGACCCAGCTAGGAGAACATGTAAGCCAATTAATAAAATCAGTTACTCAGTTTGCATGTGCCGGGGTAATTCGAATGTCTACCTTAAACAGCGCAGAGTCGCATTTGTTGTCCCATGAAAACGTTTGGCATACGTTAATAACTTCGAATTCAGCGCGGGCTATCCTGCCCCACCCCTCACCAAATGATTTTAGCAATGGGAACACGGGGACGAGCAGCTTAGGGGTAAGTTGCTCGTCTCACAATCGAAAGGTTGTGCGTTCGAGTCTCACCTGTCGCTACTCTTCGCCCGCAACCAATCGGCGTGAGAGATTGGCGACGCTACATGACTCAACGGTCGATGTGTCGTAAAAACCAATGACCAACCGACTAACAATGGAAACGGATTTAGGTTAGATTTACGGTGAAAACAGAAACGTGACTCATATCCGTGTCGCGTTAGACAAAAACAAAGTATTTTAATCTACTTCCCTGTGGGAAATGAAAATTCTTCGAGGGAAGGTGAAGTTCAAGTGATGCTGAGGCTGGTGCGAAATCACCAATTATTTCGTGCTACCGTCGGCAACATGCATAGCAATGCACACGTTAGTTCGCATTGAGAGCGTAATTCGAAGTTGTTCGAGCATGACAATTTGAATGGTTCCCCCATAATCAGAAAAACTAGAACAATTAGGTATATTTAAACATTTAATTCCATCTTATTAACCACAAATGTATCAAGAATGAAAGCCTTCAAGCTGTAGTGATCGCTTAGGATGTTATATGGTATCAGTACTACTTATTGTATTTTTAAGTTTAATGAGGTGAAAGACATCATCATTGTAGATACTGTGATGCCAGTATGGGAAACTGCCTCTCCAACTTGAAAGTTGGGATGGCAGGGGCCCATCAACTTCCAAATACATGCTTGATTTTTGCAGCTGGTAAAAATATTTCAAACATACCCGATGTCTACAACAAAGCGCCCGAAGTCTAGCTGATTTTTGGATGTGTGGGCGTACTTTGGCATAACATCTACTGTGCCTATCTGGTGACTTCGTGTGATAAGCTCATGTTCCTCTGTCTCGCTACCGTCTTCATAACAATGGATGGGCCTGAGGTGAAGCAAACCTTAATGACGTCATTGTTGCAAGCATTGGATAGGGGAAACCTTGCCTAGTTCATACAATTTTTGGGAAACTCAATATAACTCATCACTTTGGAGGGGTAGCGAGGAGATTGCTGCACCTACGCCGAGCCTAAACTTGGTATCATCACGATATTTTGTTTTCGTGGCGTCCTCTTGGCTTTCCACCAGAGAGCAAATCATGGTGCAACTATCGGTTCATCAACTTACCCCGCAAGAGGGTTAAATTGTTGCTGATGATGGTTAAGTTGATATAATGTAGGTTAAGCAAACTATGTTATGAATATAGATGGTACTAGTTTGCTCCTTTTGAAAGGTTCATATTTCACGCTTACAGTAACAATACTGTTGTGAGTCTTGACTAACCATAGCTAATGGTTTATGCCATTTATGGAATGCTCAAACGTTCATTCTATAGATATCTTGATACAGTTTTAGCAGACGCCTTAATAAAAGTAGGCAATTGTATGGTTATTTTGTTCCATTTCCAATCCATAAAACGTTGGAACAGGCTGTATGTTACACACGAATTTAAACACATTTCACAGTCGCAAAGTTGAGAGAACATGGTAATGAGCTGACACTTAAAAAGCTAGCAAGTGGGCGACAGATTAGAAATTTAGGGCAAAGCAAAGGCACTTTCGGTCCAAAAATGTGTCACATCTTTACCATTCTGTAGTCTCGGGTCAAACGTACTTGGGCTTGATTTTTCCGTGAGAAGAGGGTGTCAGTACCAACATGTGCAACAGTGGCCATGGCAACCGGCTTCATGCTTTTGGGGAAAATGCTGTTGTATTAACCATCCCGTGTATCAACTAGACCCGGTCTCCATACTCCTATTTTTCACGGCTATTTAATGTGTTTGCATGGCAACCTCGCAAGCTGTTACCTGGACTGTGCCATTTGGATCCTCTGACATCAGTGCTTACATAATCATAGGCATCATATTTGCTCCCAAAACCCTGCAGAAAGAACATTGCAAAATATTGTGATAAAAGATAAAACCGGCTGGGTGTAGGGCTGGGTGTTACGGAGACTGGGACGGTATCTTGTAGTTAGATTGAGTGAGCCATTCATCTCAAAACAAAGCCGCTGGATATAACTCAACTAATACTAATAAAAAAAAATATAAAAAAATATCGCCAGACACTACAACGGCGATAGTGCTCAAACAAACCTTGCTGGGCTCCATACCAATCGCGCCGCGGCCTAAGAAAATCGTATCAGAGTCCACAAAATCGTTGGACTCCATCCTCCCGAGAAAACAAATGGATATGGATCTTGAAAAAGTGCATCGTGGCCTGAAAGCTTCCACATGGTTCCGGAATGGTTCAGTTTACATAAAAAACAAGGGACCTTCAAAATATCGAATAGAGTTTAAAACAAATTGTATTGAGGCTTACAAATCGATGCACCTGACCAAAAATCGCGCCGACTGAGGGCTTAAGGCTCAGGGCCGTCCAATGTTGGTTTCATTGCTGAACGTGTGGCGTAACATCTGCTGGTGTGCGTCTACCAACGCAAACATGACCCGTGTTCAACTGAGGAACTAGGAGTCATTGAAGTAAAGTTCAGGGCAGATCACTTTAGGTTTCATAGACGTTTATAAGCTACGTTCTTGTCGATTAGCAGTCGTGTGGTGCATATTTTGGGAAAGGGATGACACGTACTATCACCCCGCAAGGTATTAATGTCCTCCTCGCCCTCAATCTTTTGGGACAGTACATTCAAAAGTTACATTGTTTCACTACATTACCGACGTGTTGTGCTTCAGACTTGATCAACATATTTCAGCAATTGAGTATCAAATCCGAAATGTTGGTAATTTCTTGAAGTAATAGTCATTCATTTTAAGAACCTTTTCATGCCTATGAAGACATTGCAAGTTGTATATTCCTCCCATGTATGCTTAGATTGTACTCCGCTACGAATGCAAGTGTTTACACACTTTTGGTGCCTCACAATTTCATTCCTTATCTATGATGACATTTCGTTTGTAATTGCCCCCCCCTGCTTCGGAATCAGGGATTAACTATTGGTGTGCTGCATGGGTGTAACCATTGAGGGGGGCTGGAGAGGGGACATGTTCCTCAATTTCTGAGAAGTGACGATTTGCCCCCTCAATTTTGCCGTGTCCCCCCAGCCTCAGCTACTCGAGTATCATCTCTGCAAAATTCTTCTTAGTCATTTATGAAGTGAAAATATGTATGTCAGAGAATCACCAACAATACTAAAAGCCGACCTAGGCAATCAACGAGCTTCACAGGCTATCTGTAGTTGCAAAATATCCGAATTATAAATCAGGAAACGTTTTTTTTTGTGCTTCCAGGCAATTCTTGAAGAACATGAACCTTGACCATCTTCTGTTTTCACTTGGGTAAAAAATTGTGCTCTGCTAGGCAACAAATTTGCATTATCGCAGGGCTTTATACGTCTTAGGTTGCATTCACCTGCTCATATATTGATATATCTTGAACAAATGTGACTCTAGGTGTTCTTGGGTACCTTCGAGACTATTGAGGGAAGTCATGGGGAGCCGTAAGCACGTATGTCTAGTTAATGTATTCGTATTCGTATTCAGTGACGAGTTCGCCAGAGGCGTATTTGTAATGGCATCGGCATTCCGCGACGGTTTTAAGATCGTTCGAATCAATTGCCACGAATGCTTCTGCCTGTACTGAACACGCCGGAAGGAACTACATAGGTCTCACAATACAACTTTAACGGTCAAGGTTCAACGCAAACCGGTTTCTTCGGTCGTCTCCAATTTGTTTCACCCACACCTGCCCACATCTGGTATCAAGCAATAGCCTGTGGTGAACCGTCGTGCAACATTTCAAATCGGCACATGTCAAGGTCAAACTTCAAGGTCAAATGTTAGCTTGATTTATTAGATGGTGACATTGAAGTCATATTGACCGAACGGGAGAATCGGTTGCATTCGCCTCAATTTGCATCGAATGAGGATCATTCAATGTGGCTTGCTATGCAGTAACAGAAAGCTAAGCTATCTATTTTTCAAGAGAAAAGGCCAAGCTGATCCTTCGATCGCCTATTTTCTTCTTTTTCTCTCAAACCTATCCAAATCTGACATCAGGCAATAATCAGTGGTGAACACTCGAGTAACATTTCAAACCGGGACAGGTCAAGGTCAAAGGTTTGATTCAGTTCTTCGATGTCCTTGCGTTTCGTCGCTATTGCTTCAATTTGCAGAAAATGGATGTCATTCGTATCGTTTCACTCGTGTTGTCTTGTTGTGCATTATCAGAAAGTTTAAATTTAGAAATAGTCTTGACGGATCAAAATTCAAGCTGATTTCTTCGGTTGCCTCATATTTTTTTTGTGGTTTTCGCCCAAGCCTACCGAGATCCACTATCAATCGACAGCCCATGGTGAACCCTCGAGTAACATTTTTAATCCAGGATGTGGCAAGATCAATCCTAAAGCTCAAAGGCTAGTTTTATTTTTTCCAAGTCCTCGCGATTCGTCGCTATGGGTTCAATTTGCACCAAGTGGGTGTCACTCGACGTGGCTTGTGCCGTATCATAATGCTACCAAATATAACTAATTTCTAAGGTCAAAGGTCAAACCGATTTCCTTAGTCGCCTCGCATTTTCTTCTTCGCCCTAACCTACTCGCGTCTGATGCCAAGCAATAGCCCGTGGTGCACCTCAAGCAACATTTCAAACCGGATCAATGTCAATGTTAAAGCACAAGACCGAAGGTTAGTTTAAATGGTTCGACGCCCTCGCGCCTCGTCGCTATGTCTTCAATTCTCATGCAGTAGAGTGACTCAACGTGTCGTGTCGTACTGCATCAGACTGTTCAGAAATCACTTCAATTTTCAAAGTCAAAGGTCCAACTGATTTCTTCTGTCGCCCAACGTTCCTTCGTTTTCTCCAAAAGCTACCCATGCTTGGTATCAAGAGATAGCCCGTGGGAAACTCTGGAGTAGCATTTCAATCTGGGGCATGCCAGATCAAACCCCAAGGTCAAAAATTAAATTAACATGCGCCCTGGAGAGCGTCTGAAAATTACACGCACTGGAGGGGGGCGGATTCCGCCCTTAAGTTCACGGTTCCTATTAAAGCTGGTGAAACGAAATTCGCAGGGTAGATGGGTACGATAGTGAACTCTTTTGTGTGGAAATTTCATGGCCAATATCATCAAGGACATACTAGGTCAAAATATATCAAAATGTTCTGGTTTTGCGTGGCTTGGCTTGTCATTGTTATGGATCGCTGTGATTGTGTTTGAACGCTCCAAAATGGGCATCAATGTGTTTTGGACATTACTACTGATGCAATACAGATGTTAGACCCGACATTTGACCTCAGGTCATCTATATAGCAGCAATTTATCGGGCCATTACCTGCTGCGGTTACTGTGACCGGGTCGCGCCCTGACATCTCCGTTGGGCGGCTCGTCGCAATCGGCTTTGCAAAGAATGGAGTGAAGTACATGAATAAAGTATGGAAGCGCTTAGGTACACAATGACAAACAGTAGTTTTCAAGATGTGTAGGGAATAACACACAAAGTGACATCAACCGCATGACAGTCATTTGCATTTATGACAGCATTCCAGTTGACGAAGTTTGGTTCCATTAACCTGTCATGAACTGGACCTAACTTGACCTCGGTGACCTAACATAACTTTGAAACTATATGGCATAATAATATACATGAAACAAGTCGCTAGTGTTGCCAAGAACATTTCCCTTTTACCAATCTATGGGAAGCGCATCAGCGCCGATTTTTGAGGATTGGCGCTGCGAGATTTTTGGACTTTAGCGGCCCCTAACTCGAAATGTGTTGTCAAATTTCCGTTTTTCATGCTTTAAGCAACGCGCCTGTCAATTCTAAGCAGGTACGCAAACAATGGTGTTTTTCTGCCAGTAACTATCTGGAGTGATGTACGAAAAACGGGAGGGGTAGGCGGATTTCGCCCCCCCCCCCCCTCCAGGGCGTGTGTTAATTTTCAGAGTCCTTGCGTTTCGTGGTTATGGCTTCAATTTGCATCATGTGGGTATCACTTGACGTGGCTTGCCGTATGGTATCAGAATGTTGAGATATCGAAGTAATTTAAAAAATGTCGAAGGTCCGGCGTGTTTACAATTATTGAGTGTAGTAGGAATAGGACGGTCAGATTTATGTTTGTTTGCAGCCTTTGTGATAGCAGTTACTCGCATCCTATATGACAAGGGGCTCCCCAAGAAATCCGTCGTAACCTGTTCGGATGGTGCTCTCATCGCCGGTTTTTAATTTACGCTGCCACATTGCTGTTACGGACATACAAAACATATAACTTTCTTTTCAGTTTGACCGCTTTCCTCTTGATGACTCAACTGTTGTTGTCAAATTTGCAAGAGAAGCCACACGCGAATGCGCACAATTTTATAACTAGCCCGAATTCATAACCCCGAGATAGCAATGTTGTAATCAGGTGTAGAACCTAGGAATTATCATGTGGGCACCTGTCAGGAGAGGCGCCATTTCGTTGGATAGGCTCCACTGTGAAAGCGCCTGAAGTGGCGCCTCTCGCTGCAAAATTCGAGGGGGAGGGATGTACTCGGCTCTTCCGCAAGGGGCGCCTTTCCTTCCAAGGGGGAGCCTTTTTATTTAATAGAGGCGCCTGAAGCTGAAAAATGCGAGCGGGAACACTGGAACCTTTTCAGAGGGACGCATTTCCCGGCCTGGGGGAATGTGTCGCCATAAAACAGGATAGCATGGGAAATGAAATTGCATGTTCATCTTTGCTACCATAAAACCATCGTCCGATTATTTATGTTTTTCCTGCTACAAGAGGGCAACGTTAAGCATACTTAAAACATTGCTCTAACATTGTTGGACATCATTCACTATGGTGATGGTGAATCAGGTCCAACACAAGTCACCAAAATATCATTTTTAGCAATGGTAAATCTGAAAAACTGAAATACACTGGAATTGAAATGAATTGAAGTGTCTGAAAATGGCATTGAAAAGGAAGTCGGTGAATTCCAAAGTTTTGTTATGTCCAGCCGGCCACGTGTGTGCCGTCATGTGCGTGTCAGAATGTTGGCTGACCACGTCGGCAGCTAGGTCCAGCCGGCCACGTGTGTGTCGTCATGTGCGTGTCAGTGTGTTGGCTGACCACGTTGACAACTAAGTCCAGCCGGCCACGTGTGTCTGTCAGTGTGTTGGCTGACCACGTCGGCAGCTAGGTCCAGCCGGCCACGTGTGCGCCGTCATGTGCGTGTCAGTATATTGGCTGACCACGTCTACAACTAGGTGCCGCCACCACGGAACGGCTCGCGCCAGACGGCACGGAGCCTTGGGGTAGGCTGGTGCCGTGACTTTAGCGACTCGTGGTCGACCACAAGTTGTGGGATTATATTGCAATCGCTAGTCATCAGCTACTTCGCCGGGTCACACTGAACCCGACCGGCGGGGTTGGTGCCATTATGTACATGCCATATCGATCCCCGATAATAGAAAGCCATGTATATTTTCTGATGAATATTTGCTATGTGGTCACAACCGAATGTCAGTACACACTGAAGCTGTCAGCCGCCTCCACGACGCTGCTGCTCCCCGCATGGCTCTCGTTCGATATCTCTTGTATGGCCATTTTCCATATTGACTGAAGCGATTGTATCTGAATACGCTGGGTTTCGACAAGAGACTTTGTTCGAAAACAATGATCTCGTCTTGGTTTACATTTGGGTTTATTTATGTTTTGATTTCATGGTTTTTTTTTGTGCGAGTATGAGAAGTCCAACTGCTGGCCAACTGGCCAAAATACTGTTGCAGAAGCATGGATCACGAATACAGTTGCTTATAAAAGGAATAGTTTCGATGTCAGGGATGTGTTGCTGATTCAATAATTGTTCCCTATTCATGTTCACACAACTCATTGTAGATAATCATAGATGTGTGGGAGGGATTCCAGCGTCCCAATCTACCTCCTTCCCCACCACTTGTGTACGTCTTAGACATCTCAAAGGGCCCGTTATTATTTGCAAGGGGTTGGAGGCGTTCTTAGGCTCCAAACAACATCTAAAAAGTTATGTTGAATTTTCTGTCTCCTCCAAGACAATAGCGTAGAGGAGTGCGAATGTGCCACTAGCATGGCCCTCGGGCCGTGTCATGGACCCGTAGAATCCCAAGAATGGGGTGACCGATCCAGTCACCCTCTTAGCTACGTCCAAGTTTGTGGCACTGACTGGGAAGATCAGCAGCAAGGAACGAATGATACCTTCCCTTCCTCAGGCTTCTGGCTGCACCATTGGATGTTTTGCATGTGCATGTATGGACATCTAGTGCTTTACACCATGAAAAATCATCTGTTCCTCACTATGACAATTTTGTCGACGTAAAATTTAAACGCAAGCCCAAATAGCCTTTATCAATCCACCAATCGTTTTACCTCCTGAGCTCTCCACTGGGAAGGTTGACATTTCGACATTCTTAAAGTGTATATTAGACGAACCTGAGCTGTCCAGTTTCGATATGTGTCCAATAGATTTCGAGATGGAGGGGATAGATGGGGGGGGGGGGTCCACCCCATAGATTCAGGCCTAAACGAGCCCCACTTTAGTAAATGTAATAAATCCACAGACACCTCTGGTCTTCTTAATACAACTACATTTTAACAATATTCCGAGCACGCCTGTGCTCTAACGTACGGTTGCTTACGTGCAGCTACTCCGAAGTACGCTTGTACATGCAAACATGGGTAAGTTCCCTTGCATCTGTGTATGTACATTTCCGCATATTCACGTACATTTGCGCTGACCTATATTCATATACGCAACTTTGGCCTCCATACATTTGCGCTCGCTTACATTTGCGCATGTGTGCTTTCGTGCTTACGTAGACTTGAGTGTGCGCACAATTGGCATTCGTACATGTCAAAGTACGCGAAGCCAATGAAATACAGCACATTCACACAAACTGATTCGGCCGGGCGCACTTTCCGTGATCATCAGGTGACTCGCAGTGCATGTACAACACTGGGTGCTTGGGAACATGAGTGTCGAAACAACAACAAAAACAAACACTCAGCAGGGAAGAGGTGACAAATCCCTACCAATACAGGGTCAGACACAATCATTCCTACGCCATACACATGATATCGGCCTGCCACCTTCATAATATGACGCTTTATTGGCCCTCACAACCTGGGGTGGGGGGCGAATGTCTCATCTTTTCCTTTTCCTAGGCCAGTCTATGATTGGGAAGTCGAAAGTTGTTTTGGGAGAAGAGGGACGATAAATTTCCTAGTCATGTTCTTTACAGTTAACAACATAAAACCCTGGCTTGCATAACACAGCCTACCTCGCGCCCAGCAAACAGTTTTCGAATCCCTCGCATAAAAGACGTTCTATGACAGTGGAGTTAGCATAGAACTGCTAAAGTAGTCGATATTATCCCATCTCTGTTGCTGAACCCAGAGACGTCTACAGAGTGGCTTTCTCCTGTTCTTGCCCCGTCCCCCCGAGTGTTACGCACATTCATCAGTATACAATGTGCAGTTCAGTGCACTGCCGGAGATCCCAGGAGCGGTGGGAAGGTTGGAAATAAATGCTGTCTGCTGGCTCCGTGATCTCTGTTTCTGGGTGTGAAAACATGAAGCTGAAAACATTCAGCTTTCCAAAAATGAGAATCTGGTCATGCACTGTTGCACGTCATGGAGTTTTTAGTTCGATTGGCCGATCCAGAGGGCCCGATTCTATTACGTTTGCAAGATATCACAATCTAAAGCTTAGCGGACATTTCATATGTCACACGCCGAGAATGGACACTACATGAGGGCGCATTGGGCCTAGACAGACCCGTTTCATAGCATGCTGGGAGGTCATGTTAACCAATGGTACGGCATATCACGATTATGCACACCGTCATCTTTTTGTTGTGGGATTGAGATCTATTTCAATGATTTAGTGAATATGTATTTTCTTATCATTACATTCGGGAGTATTCTATGGCCATTCGGAAGTCGTTGGAATTGATGGACACAAATTTGAAGTAACAGATTTAGGAAGTCTGCATTTTTCGCATAATTTACTGCGCATCGGACGCTGTGATGTTTTATTTCTTGAACGGGAATAGAATCGCCAGAGGTCGGTTGAAACAAAATGAAGGCTGCGAACACATGCCAGCTGCTACAAAACTTGCACACACTATGCGATACAACGCATACCGACCAACTATGTGATGGTTGGAATCTTCCATTCTGCTTCTTAACGGAACAGTAGCTGTTTGGAAGAGCTAGAAAACACAGAAGGAATTAGCCAAATTCTTATCGAATTACACACGTACGTTCCGATAACATAACTATAAGACAAGATTAAGACAGGAGAAGTGTTAAATTCAGCTCCAATTTCCAACCACAAAATCAAATGATGCTATACAAAAATAGCCCGGAGCTTTTCACTTCATCGCATACATTTTAACAAGATATGCAGTGTCGGTGCATTCTGCAGAACTTTACCACTGCTTAACTGATTACGCCGAGGTGCTTTAGATGTACGCAAATACAATCGTACATGATGAGTAATACATGAGTAATTCTTTCCTTGAGGATTTGGAACGGTGGTCTAGCCTGGTGGTCGCTTACCTACAAAAGCAGTTGCTTCGTCCAGCAAGCGCTATTGCGACATAAAAAATTCCAACACCGTGCAAGTAAAAGAAAGCCAACTCGTAATGCACCTCGAGTGCACAAGAGGCAGGAGGCTATAATGAACTATGGGTAACCCGTTCTCGCAGGTAAATGCACATTTTCACCAGCGACACCGTGACGGTTTCGGGATACGAACAATCATCGGATTTTAATCGAAAGAAAAAATGCTTTATCGGAGGAAATTCTGGTCCAACAAACATTCGGCTGCCAGCGGATTTTAAAGCAAAACACCCACAGAAACACACAATTATAGCGGAAACACTACAGGGGATAGGTTTGTACTCAAGATGAAGTTTCCATTTAGACAAAATGTGTTGCCACGGGAGCTGTGCATCCCATAATCAAAAATGAAAAAAAAATGTACTTTTGAATGATCTACATTCGTCCAGTACACTCTACAACTACCTACGTTATTTGAATATAATTGTTAATCTGAAAGAAAAGTTTTCAACAAAAAGTTTCAAAAGTTGCACAAAAGATGCGACATGGGGGCTTTCTCCGCTGGTATTTTTGGACATTTGGATATTAATATCAATATTTGCTATGGCAAAATGTTGTTTCCGAGACGCGAACTCCGAATCACCGGCTTGAATTACATGCTTATGGTATTATAATGGGCATCGCAACCACTCAGAAGGTAAGAAAATACCGTCAAATCACCCTACTTCACCGACTCAGCAGAAATCACAATTTTTGGAAGAAAACAAAAATGGGGAAAAAAATTCCCAAAACTGTGAGAATTCCTAAGTGGCCCACGACCCCTGATCCCATATTCAGCCCAAAAAAATCGGTCAGCGATTTTCCAAACCAAACTCCGAATCGCCCACTCCTGGCAAAAGCGCCAAGTCGACTCCATTAGGCTTCCCTAACTTTTCATCAGCGACACCGTGACTGGCTCGCGACGCGAACCGTCCACTTTCGCGCCACAGACGCTGCGCTTTCTCCGTTCCTTCCCAAGACAGCTGATCAATGGCGTCACCAGGGTACGACTAGTCGGCATATTCAGGGCGGACAATGCAAATGTTGCGCGAGAATCACAATGTATTCAACATTTTAGGTAGCCATGAAATCTGATACAAACAGGTCTGAGCAGGGTGTTCGTACTCTGCATCCGCCACTGCGCCGCATATCAGCTTCCCACGGGGCGACGTCCGGTTCCCGACGTCTGAAAAGTTAACAATGTGCGCACACAGAAAAAGCGTATTCAACGACACATCCTGCCATCTAGTGAGAAATATTGTTATCTATGCTTCAACGTTCAATCGCATGACATTCATTCAATATCCGTTGCTATAATACCTAGACCGTGCTGCTACCTAGCGATAGCTATCCGAAATGATGCTTCTATAAAATTATGTAATTCTTGAATCTGTGGAGGTTACGACCGCTTCGGAGTTGTGGAGGTTATGACCTGTGGAGGTTATGACCGCTCCGTACTTGTGGAGGTTGCAACCTGTGGGGATTACGACCTGTGGAGGTTATGACCTATGGAGGTTATGACCGCTTCGGAGTTGTGGAGGTTACGACCTGTGGAGGTTACAACCTGTAGAGGTTACGACCGCTGCGATGTGTTGAATTTGTGGAGGTTGTGACCTGTGGAGGTTACGACCTGTGGAGGTTATGATACGTCTCCAATCCTTCTTCTCGAGATTATCTCATATATTGTGTCTGACTAAACGCCTTCATCACAGTATCTACCCCGAAGTCTTTTTCACCTTTGTGGAAGAAACGCCTCGTAGTGGTGTTGATCATGTATCAGCGGCTCGCCACCTACCCGGGCGATTATTGTTTGTCTTCACGAGCTGCCATGGGTGGCAGTTGCAGTGAGCTCATAACGTCCTTGCCGCCTGTGACGCCTGATTCTGACCCCGTGGTTCGGAAGACAGAGACGCAGTCAGGGTAGTCAAAGTGGTGTGTGGGGGGGGTGTATGCCAGTGTGCTGATGTCGAGCAGCTTTCAATGGGAACATAACGAGTGTCGGCCTCGTGATAAAATTCTTCATATTCTCGACATATGCACCTAGTACCACAAAATGGCTGCGCTATTAGAGTCGAAAATCACCTTTTGCCCTCGTTTGTCCAGTGGCCCAATGTCAACTGCTGGTGCACAAATACGGCACTTGTTGAATGGCTGAGAGATCAAGTAACACCAACACAATCACATGAATGATTCGTTCAATCTCTAAAATAGCCTTTGTAGTAAAATGTCACATTTTACTTTGGCACTACTTCACATAGTCATCGGATAAATTGGAAAATGGCTGGCATGGGCATTCTTACACTAATTACAAGACTGGTCGGCAACACGCCAATGTATTGTTCAAATTATTGCTTGAACTGAAGATAGCTTGCAGCGAAAACATTTCATTGTACTTTCGGGCAGTTCGATCAGAAACATGAATAACGCATTGACTTGTTATTGACCGGTAATGTAATCATTTTGCATAACCCAGTTGACGTGTATCAGGCAAATGGACATAAAGCATGAGAAGTAAGAATAAAAAGCAATTGCTGCTTCGCTTTTACCAATCGCTGTGTGTGTGTGTGATGCACTTACCTGTTTCGCTTCATAATTGAACTTCGTTATGTTCTGGTCGACTAGTTGAGGTCAGATACCCTTTAACTGACTATTTGGAGGGGATATAGGTAATATGCGAACTGATGCTTCTAGGTTCCTTTTCCTTTTCACCCTTTCTCTTGAGGGTCAGCCTTCTTGTGCTATATTGCTCTCTCTGGATGCACGAATTCAACTTCATCGAAGCCATCCATGCGCGGTGTCGTAACGGACAATGGGATGATTCATTTATTATATAGTTGACTTGGGGCAGCTGTAGGAGCCACGGCCAAACTGATAGACCTGTCGTAACTTGAGCAGCATGATCATGTCCTGCTGCCGCGAGGTTTGCTGCATCTACCTGCTATAGTCAACATAGCAACTTTGCGTGCGATCTGAGGTTCGTTCTTCTTCGATACACTTCAAATGTGCTCAATGCAGTGTTGACCACGACGTTGCATTGCGACTCCCCTAGGTAACGACTCCCCTATGTAGCGGTCCACACGGCTAGCGATTTTCCTAGGTAGCGACTCCCCTAGGTAGCGAATCTTCTATGTAGCAACTGCCCTGGCTAGCAACTCTCCAAGGTAGTGACTCCCCTAGGTAGTCTCCAGCCAACTATTTCACGCGAACCTACAATCGAGGAACAAGCAGAGTCTGCAGCCAAGGCAGTGAGTGGGATGGGTAGGCTGGGGAGGTATACATTGCTGGTAGATATTTTTATTTCCCCGTCATTACCAGTCTCGTTGGCGGTCGACCCATAAGCAGTACAGTAGCACATCCGCTTCATGTGCTCTCTCTTGGCAATTATTTGCAGGTTGTTCTGCGTGTCTCCCCTATCCAACAAGATATGCAAATATATTCTCTAGCTTAAAACTTCCCAATGCTTTCAATATAATTTTCTCCAAGTTGATGGAGTCATTGTCATGCCTTACCGCTGACCCCAAAGGAGTATATTGAGGTCATGACCTGCCCTGTAGGCCGTGTTAGTGCAGCTCCACTCGATCTGTTATTCTTTGACAAACAGCACTGCGTGACCTCGGGCCATATTGCAGCAACATTTCCTTGATCATTCACTAGAAGCCAAATGACACTGGAAGGCAAATGGCAGCAGGTAGGTTCCCATAAACAATTGCGCTAACACTATAAATGCACTTTAGCTTGGACGTTGATCAAGGCTCCATGAGGTCGCGGTGGTAGTTTCCTGGACATTTCTATCAGCCAGTACGCGTGGCTGGAAATTGCCATAGGAGATTCACGCAATTTGTGAATCGATCATCATTAAGCACACAAAGGAAATTGCCTTTCACAAATGGTGCAGCCACCAAAGGAGTGTACTAAATGTTCCGGTGGGAAAAATATTTTATGTCGCCGCGTAATGGTTCACTTCATGCACGCTGAATGTACTGGACGCAAACCCATACTTCGTTGGGAGGTTTATGCAACATTTCCAACTAATACATTTCACGTGTGTGTTTCTGCTGGCATGTGTGACCTGTACCTGATAGCTGTTACCATGCACAATATTAATATGCGCCTGCTTCCTCCGGCTCCACAAGCTTCTACAAAGGGCAATGAGAAGCCTGAGATCCCCTAGAACATCATCTATTACATGTATTTCCAATCACTGATTTTTCAATGTTGTCATCGAGATAGCCAATTGCAGGAAAAGCAACTCAGTTAGACCTGCTGTATGACCAGAGTGGATGACCCTGCCTATGGAGACAAATCACCTCCCATCACCACTGCTGGCTGAATGACCAGAGTGGATGGCCCTGCCTACACGGACAAACCATCTCACATTACCACTGCTGGCTGAATGACCAGAGTGGATGGCCCTGCTTATACAGACAAACCACCTCCCATCACCACTGCTGGCTGAATGACCAGAGTGGATGGCCCTGCCTACACGGACAAACCATCTCACATTACCACTGCTGGCTAAATGACCAGAGTGGATGGCCCTGCTTATACAGACAAATCACCTCACATTACCACTGCTGGGTGAATGACCAGAGTGGATGGCCTTCCATATTAGCCTGTGTCGATAATTTCCAAAGTGGTGTTATCAAAAACGGCTACTATTTTTATTTTGCCTTAATATGTGCCTAACAATTTGGCATACAAATTAGATCGCTGGGCAATCGGCATTTTTTCTCAAAATGCGTTTGAAAAAGACTTTGTTTTCGGCATTCGGCGCTATATTGGCTGTGAGAACCAATCCAGATAAGTTGGTCAAATAGTACCTCTTTTTGATGGTCTCGACGAGCTGATTCGGTTGAAGCCGCGTAATATTGCCGACAAATCGTTAGCTAAGAAAATATCGGCTATATTATGTCTTCTAATATACCAGCAAATGTCCACTTCGGGGCATGCAAGTAACTCTGAGGTGTAAACAAGTAAAAATCATGATACAGCCGCAGTTTCTGTACTTACTCATTTGGAAACTTCAACATCACACACTGGGCATATAAATATAGATACAGCTTCATATTTATTCACTGTTTGACCTGCATAGCAGTATGATTGAGCGACGCTTCTTTGTACGTATGTGCATTACATACCAAATACCAACCTATTCTTTGCATGTTGATACATTCAGATAGCTTTTCCACATCACGTTTAGACGAAAATCAGATACCTTGGTGATACAAATTATTAAAATTCGCTGTTAAATTAAAACCATGGTACCATCGATGCCTATTTTTTCCCAAAGGGACATGTCAGGCATAAAAAAATGAACGCTGGTATATCCAAGGCAAACGTCGCGCGAAGGTGCGGAGCACAACTGACTGGACGGCATAGGGCACCCCAGTTCTATCTTTCATGGAACTCACAGTCGTCTTAGCACACTCTCAACGTCCCTCTTAGTTGTTAGCACTGGCAAAGGCTACCGGTGCATATGGCCAGCCCGGATGTAGCCGTCCATCCTCTCCTTCCAGTACACGGTTTTTTGTAGTTAGCGACACCTGTTTCACGCATCATTCAACTGACTGACCGTGCACAGGAAACTGTGGAACTGATATTGGCATGTCCACATTGTGGACATGCCAATCCCGTGCACGCAAACCGTGTTCGATTTGCGTGCACTGGATTGGCAATCCCCTACACAAACCGTGTACCTCGCGGCTACCTCGCGGCGGAAGTAAACGGGACTACATTGGGTGAGGATAGTGAGAGGGTTGAGGAGCTGAGCAAGCAGTTCAAATCAGTGTTTACATTGGAAGATATGACCAATCTGCCGACCGTACACCATAGTTCAGATACATGGGATCTGACAAATGATGTTGATTTCATTGGTAGTGATGTTGTTTACAATCATATCAGGAAAATAAAGCCAAATAAGGCAGCAGGACCTGATGATATTTATGCTAGGGTGTTGCGGGAAACTGAAAAGGAACTGGCATTTCCACTTAGTATAATATTTTGTAGATCAGTTTCACATAATGAAATTCCAACTGATTGGAAAAGGGCAAATGTAGTTCCTATTTTCAAGAAAGGAGAAAGAGGAAAAGTTGAAAACTATAGGCCAATAAGTCTCACATCCCTAGTCTGCAAGGTACTCGAATCAATTATCAAGGATAGAATAGTTAGTTATCTGGAAGGTAGCAGATTGATTCAAGATACTCAACATGGATTTAGAAAAGGACGATCGTGTCTCACAAACCTCTTGGACTTTTTGAACTTCGCCACAGAACAATTTGATCAGGGAAATCAGGTTGATGTAGCATATCTTGACTTTAGTAAGGCCTTTGACAAGGTACCCCATAAACGGTTAATGATACAGCTTCAGTCCCATGGTATTGCAGGTAGCATCTTAAAATGGATAGAGTTGTGGCTTTCAGATAGACAACAAAGAGTGATGCTAAATGGTACAAAGTCATCATGGCAAAATGTTCTTAGTGGAGTCCCCCAGGGGTCAGTACTAGGGCCATTACTGTTCATTATATTTGTAAATAACATTGAAAGTGGCCTAAGCAGTAAAGTTTTGAAATTTGCAGATGATTTGAAGGTCTTTAGGGCAATAACAGGTCAGGATGAGCATATCTCGCTGCAAAAAGACTTAGACGAACTTGTGAAGTGGTCCGAAGAATGGCAAATGAAATTTAACTTTGATAAGTGCAAAATCATGCATGTAGGTAAGCAGCATATGAAGGCTCCATACTTGATGGGTGGCGAAGTGCTATCAGTGACTCAACAGGAGAAGGATTTAGGTGTTATTCTAAACACAAAATTGGGGGCATCAGAACAGACCAAGGAAGCCAGGAAGAAGGCACTGAGAATGCTGGGGGCAATAAATAGGAATGTATCATACAGAAGTGAGGAAGTGATCAGGAAGCTTTACTGTGCATACGTCAGGCCACATTTGGAATACTGCATCCAAGCTTGGTCTCCTAGCTATGAAAAAGATTGTTGGCTTTTAGAGAGAGTACAAAAGAGGGCTACAAAAATGGTTAATGGCATAAGCAACCTGGCATATGAGGAAAGATTGAAGAAATTGAATATGTTTTCACTTAGATATAGAAGGCTGAGAGGAGATCTCATCGAGGTCTTTAAATTTGTCAATGGTCTGGAGAGGGGATACCTTGGGGAAATGTTTGAATTTAACAGAAATGATGCAATTAGAGGTCATAAATTCAAAATTAAAATTAACCACAGCAGAACAAGGTTAAGGCAAACTTTCTTCACCAACAGGGTAGTGGAACACTGGAACCAGCTGCCAGAAAACATCGTCAGTAGCAGAACATTGAACATCTTTAAAAACAGCATAGACAATCATTATAAGAATAGAGGGCTTGCTTTTCAGTATTACAGGGAGGGCTGATTGGCAGATTTGGTGGGCAACTGGTTCAGTGTACAGAGTGCATCCAAGAACGGCCCTTGTGGCTCAGAGTTGCACTGATCTTTTATGTCTTTTATGTCTTTATGGTGCGTATTATTGTGGTTTAATGTGCTCACAATATTCTGTGCACACATTTTACTTAGCAAAGCAAAACCACATGTTAGGCTAGCTTTTATTGTGAAAATATGCTGAATTTATGTGAGAGAAAAATAAGATTTTTATATGAAAAAAGATAAGGCCAGGTTAGGTTTCCTAACATTTTTATTATTGAACACACAAATTGTGCCTATATTGAAGAAACAACTTAAAATGAGGTAGGGTAAACCAGGCCAGGCTATTTTAGGCATGAAACAATAGTAGCACGTCATTTTGCTTTCTAACTAAAAATAAGCACGTCTGAGGGGAGCCGGTGGTCACATCATCACAATCATGCTAATAAACATGGTATTACACAAGCTTTTCTCCAAATCCAATGACTCATTGTAAATGAAATTCACCAATACAAATTGAATTCCCTTGTCCAATAAGGAAGTCAATGTAGCACCAATGTCAAGGGCAGAGTGTCATAGGTTATATTTTGCATTAGTTTCGAGTAATTATTATTTTTTTAAACCTTTTGGTAAGTGCAACAAGTTCTGCTTATGACAAAACGTGGACCCTGACACAAATATATAAAACCAATGGAAGTGACCAGATGAAATCATTAAAATAAAGGCTCATATTAGGGGAACCAAAACATTTTTTCATGATAAGGATTACTGAAGTCTGCAGTGTGGCAAAATGGTTGAAATAATATGTTAGACATGTTCGACTGAGAAACGAGAAAAGTGTCAAACTGAGAAACTGAGAAAACTGCCACTTTAGTTAGGTATGACCAGGGTTGGGTTTATATCTTGGAATTCTGGAATTGAAGAGGAAAATTATGTGGCCTTACATGTTGATATAGAGCAGAGGACTTTGAGGACTTTTCTTTTTAACTGAATCTTGGATTATGAGAGGAAAACTGTGTAGCATTCCACGTTGGAGAATGATGTGATTTGTTTCTGTCCTAAAAAGACTATTTTCACACTTTTCACGGTCATGCTCCGTGTTTCTGTTCCCATGGTCATGACCAAACATCAAGGAGATTGCAGTCATTGTCAGACTCTTTTCGTCTTTTGAACAAAATGGAGTGGAAGACTTCTTGGAGAAAAAATATATTTTGGTGTGTGTGTGTGTGGGTGAGTTTGATCAGCCTGCCACCGTGTGGTGATATCGGCTGTTTAGGCGAAGTAAAGATGAGTTTAGCTGGCGGTCCGGACGGTGCCATAGGGGTTGTAGGGGGGTATGGTCGGGTCATCGCCGTTCAGTGAACATTGCAAGAAACATATATGGCATACAATAGTTTGGAGGTTTTTTTTCTATTTATTATTATTATTATTATTTTTATTTATTTATTTGTTTTCTATTTTGGGCGGCCAACATCAAAGACAAGACCATGTTTCCGAAACTTGACAATACTTGTGTCCTGACTCTCAAAGACGAAACACCACCTACGCAAACTTACACAAGTTCAGCTTCAACAGCGCCTTGGTATTTATTAGGTAGATACGTACACACTGAAACCAGCTTTGAAAACAAACTGCGGCGGAAAACGGAACTGCTGCCTCGGATTCAATCTCTGGACGGTGACAGGATACTGTTTCGTTTGAGATTGCCGAAAGTGACGCCTGGTAATGGTTGCGGGCATCGACGATTGCAACAAAAGTATTTGCGATGTGTAAAATCCGAAGGACCTGTGAGCATCACAAAGAGTGTGGCTATCCGCACGTACAACTTTCTCCGCGAATTGTCATTCGACAGTGGTGTGGAGACAAAGGAAAGCGGAGCCCATTTTCACGGACTGAAACACGTGCAGCCCGTGTCACGATGACTGCTCCCGCACACTCTGCAGCCACTGATCGTCAATTGGAAAATTGTAGCCGGTACATGGGGCCATGATGTGAAGGTAACGGTATGTCGCTAAGTTTAGCCGTTTCCGAGAACCAGACCAAATCGTGAAAAACTCTCAAAAACGTCGCTTCCGCTTTCCACACCCCCCTCGCATGCGCGTGGCGAGCAACTCGGAAACTGTTGCCACGAAGATATGGATAATTGTCGTGGCAATAATGAGGTGTTAATTTGATGTCAATCGATCCATTGGTTGTCGAGATATTACGGTCTGAATCTGGTCGATGGGGAGCGCTAAAATTAGTGATGTTCCGAACGCAAAATGTCAGTTTTACATGCTATTCCTACGGACGACCGGTCATTCACCAGACACCCGTCCTCTCAGGACTCCAGCGACGCGAACGCGCAACACGTTGCCCCGACCGCAACAAAATTGTGCCCAACGGATAGCCAAAATTTGGAGCTTTCACGTGATGTCAGCCATATCTCGGTACCTGTGATGGGAGCCGTGCCACACGCCACAAACTGCGCTGGAAAACGGAACTGTTGCGTCGGGCTCAATCTCTGGACGGGGACGGGACAGTTCGTAGGTGACAGGCTTACCACGGCAATGTTGAAGCCTATGGGCCTTACCACGAGTGGCCGAGTTTTTTTCAGCCCCCTCCGTCCCCTGGATCATAGCTATTAAATTGTTTCTGTACGCTTCTGATGCATGTACTGAAACAAGATGAGTACGTATGTCTGGATTGTTAGAAAATATAAATTGGGTATGTTAAGAGGCAAAATGGCCTGATGATAAATACAACCCATACACAATAGTAATAGGTACCGTAAGTTGTCACCATAACTGGAGATATTTTTCAAATATCTGTCCCCCACGCTCGTGGCCGAGTAGCCGGTTTTTTTCACCTCTGAACACAGGCATCAATGGTCCCATGATGATCACAGCGAATGTTGATCATTTGTATCACCAACGTATCTGATGTTCATCTGAATGCTATGTGGAAAGGGTATCTGAACGTATCAACATGCAACGAATAGGTAGGTATTTGGTATGTGATGCACATACGTGCAAAGAAGCTTCCCTCAATCATACTGCTATATAGTCTAAACAGCGAATAAATATGAAGCTATGTATATATTTCTATGCCCAGTGAGTGATGCTGAAGTCTTCAAATTAATAAGTAGAGAAACCGTGGTTGTATCATGATTTTAACTTGCTTAAACCTCAGGGTTCCTTGTATGCCCCAAAATGGACATTTGCTGGTGTATTAGAAGACATAAGATAGCCGACATTTTCTTAACTATCAATTTTTAAACAATATTGCGTGGTTTCAATTGGCTCAGCTCGTCGAGACGATCAAAAAGAGGTACTTTTTGACCAACTTATCCGGACTGGTTCTCACAGCCAATATGGCGCCGAATGCCGAAAACAGTCTTTTTCAAACGCATTTTTGGGAAAAAATGCCGGTGGTCCAGCGATCTATTTTTTGTGTGGAAAATTGCTATGCACATATCAAGGCAAATTAAAAACAGTAGCCGTCTTTTAAAACACCACTTTGAAAATTCTCGACACAGGCTACTCCATATACAGACAAACCACCTCACATTACCACTCGTGGCTGAATGACCAGAGTGGATGGCCCTGCCCACACGGACAAACCACCTCACGTTACCACTGCTGGCTGAATGACCAGAGTGCATGGCCCTGCTTATTCATACAAACCATCTCACATTAACTTTGTTGGCGAATGCATTACTTCACCCCTTGGACGGCATTGGAGACATGGATGTTGTCTCCAATGCCGTCCAAGAGTCCTATGATTGTATGGTGTACCGTAAATTCCACCCTGCGCAGGGCTGCGGAATTTCCTACCCTTGCAGTGCGAGGGAGGTGGAAATTTGACCCCCTACTAACTTTTGTACTAAGCTAGATGGAGAGATGCGGTATGCAGGTCAGCATGCGACTCTTATTAAACTTTTAAAGTTATCCGGACCATTTCCTTCGCATCTTTGGTCGTTCTTCCTGGTCAGGTCAGGCAGGTCAATGTCGGGGTGCAGGCAATCAACCAGTTTTCGCCTATTCGGATTCTGGTCGTCAAGCAAAGGAAATTTCGTGCTTCTATATAAATTATATGTAAACGGAAGACTTGGTCTGGGACACTGACAAAAGCAAATATCAACATCACCTATCAAATCAAGGTCAAGTATCTGAAAGTATCTGAATTGTTGAAACCGACAATGTACAAAACTGATTGTGCTCAGGAAAAGAAAATGAGCGAGGAAAAAGTAAACCTTCCACTTGTTTGAAATTTTTGATGTGATATAACAAGCGTTGTTTTCTCCTTTATGATGAGAATGTTCCATTTCCGACACACAATCAATTGAAACTCAGGAGCTCAATTCACATGCAAATCGCATTCGAGGTGCAAATGTACGCGGGTTTGGTCATTTTACTTCGGAATTGTTCGTAGGTACCTTAAAAAAACCTGCAATACCTTTACCCTAGAGCCCTTTCGGATCTAAGTGACCTGACGCGATATTAACTTGAGACTTGAGATGCCATTAAAGGGCACAATTTGTCATCATATATATTCTAGTGTGGGACAAATAACATATCCAATGTGATACACAATTGTTCTCTTCGAATTAAAGCCTCCGGTTGACGTGCCCGGTACATGGGGACATCTTACTCTCTTGCCGTTGCATTCTTATTGGACAATTTGCCCATGCACTATGCTTCACTTTTGATTATATCTTGCATGAATTGTCCATGACAAATTTCCACAATCTCTCTGCAACTTAAATGGCCATAACCAGGCTCCGATGGTTCACGGCACTTTATTTTATTCTGTTATGAACTGGGCGCTACTTTGTTTCTTTTTTTTAATAGGATATGTTCATAGCCTAGACACCTCAACACTTTTATGTTGAATGCACACTAGACACCGCGTGCATTCAACGCTTTTGGCAGCCCGGAGCGTCCATAATATAAAAACACAATTTCGGAATTTTACGGCGACGCGGACTCAAATGAGCTTGCCGAGTCACCTCTGAAAATGCCACCCTCTTTCGGCTGATCGCGAATCACGTGACTGTCACGTTTCCGCAAGCTGAGACTAAACATGGTTATGAACAATGATCACATGTCCAAGCCACCAAGTCCCCTACGCCAAAAACTGCTAAATTTCCGCCGTTGTTTGGTTTATCGAGTAGATTGGAGCCAGTCCATCAGGTAGTATCACTGAGTCTACAATATATTGTTGTCAAAACAATTGAAAGAACTTAGCTCCGATCCTATATGCTCTAACTTCATAGCCAAGTTCTTTAGTTGCTTAAATGCATGGACCATCATCTAAGTAACGCAAGCATAGACAGGGTATCTGCTACAGTGCCTGCCACATACTCCTGGCTCCAATCTGCTCCAGCCATGTCTTGCTCCAGTGACGTAGCGACATAAAGTTGGCAGTTCTTGGCGTAGCGAACCTGGCGATTTGGGTGTTTTAGAGTTGTTCGTGGAAACATTTTGCCACAGCCATCTGAATGGGTGCTGCATGACCGATGTAGTCGATGAATCCCTAAACTAAACGACCAACCGACAGCCGTCTGAGCGCAGCACAACACTGTCCACGGCCATGGCACGGGTCTGCAACTTTGCCGGACGGGTGAGCGCACCCTGGAGTCGGTCCAGCCAGCCCTCGTAGATCCAGACAGTTCCATCAGCTCAGGTGCCCCGCTATTTAACCGATTTGATGGGACTGGAAAGAGAGAGCGGTGAAAAAGTTAATATAAAACCCTTCGCCCTTGAGTCCCTGGGCGAGGGGAGGGTGTTTTCTCCCCTTGGTTTTCTGTGAAAACAGCCAAATCAATTGAGACAGTGGCTTGAGACATTCAGCATCTTCAAATGAACACTTTGGGTATCTTGTGTACAAAAAGTTCACCTCAAGGTCATCTTAGATCATGTCCTAATGACGCCATACAGTCGTTCGAAGTCGTTGTTTTAGCGTATCAGGCATCACATAAAGACATAAAATATCAGTGCAACTATGAGCCACAAGGGCCCTTTTTAGTTGCACTCTGGACACTCAAGCAGTTCCCCACCAAATCCGACGATCAGCCCTCCCTGGAACCCTGGAATGCTGAAAAGGAAGCCCTCTATTCTTATAATGACTGTCTATGCTGTTTTAAACATGTTCAATGTGCTCCTACTGACAATGGTTTCTGGCAGGATTACATTCTGGAATGCATTCTTCGGACCACTTCACAAGTTCGTCTAAGTCTTTTTGCAGTGAGATATGCTCATCTTGACCTGTTATTGCCCTAAAGACCTTCAAATCATCCGCAAATTTCAAAACTTTACTGCTTAGGCCACTTTCAATGTTATTTACAAATATAATGAACAGTAGTGGCCCCAGTACTGACCCCAGGGGGACTCCACTAAGAACATTTTGCCATGATGACTTTGCACCATTTAATATCACTCTTTGCTGTCTATCTGAAAGCCACAACTCTATCCATTTTAAGATGCTACCTTCAATGCCATGGGGCTGAAGCTGTATCATTAACCGTTTATGGGGTACCTTGTCAAAGGCCTTACTAAAGTCCAGGTATGCTACATCAACCTGATTTCCGTGATAAAATTGTTCTGTGGCGAAGTTCAAAAAGTCCAAGAGATTTGTGAGACACGACCGTCCTTTCCTAAACCCATGTTGAGTATCTTGAATCAATATGTTTCCTTCCAGATAACCAACTATTCCATCCTTGATAATTTATTCGAATACCTTGCAGACTAGGGATGTGAGGCTTACAGGCCAATAGTTTTCAACTTTCCCTCTTTCTCCTCCCTTGAAAATAGAAGCTACATTTCCCCTTTTCCAATCTGTTGGAATTTCATTTTGTGAAACGGATCTACAAAATATTGTACTAAGTGGAAATGCCAGTTCCGTTTCAGCTTCCCACAATAGCCTAAGCAAGAACAAGAACGACCAACAAGAACGATTGCTACACAACCGTGCTAAACATAAAACCTATGGTGGCGTCTATAATCCTTCCATTTTTCTCGGCACTACCCATCCAGACAAAAATAGCAGTTTTGTACGCACATACATTGAGAGACAAGCGTCTAGGATCTAATGCTGATGTCCGAAACCGTGTCATTCAAAAAAATTGAAACTTTGTTTCTAGCAAACAACAATCCAACCCGCATGATCAAAAGATCAAATGTTTCAGGTAACGCACCCCATGAGAACTACACATACACAAACGCGACGTTCGAATCCCAAAGACAACGCAACTTTCGTCAACCTGCCCTACATAGATGATAGACTCACACAAAAAATAACAGCGGCAATCAAAACCGCAAAACTATCACTGCGTGTGGCATGACAGAGTGGCAAAACACTATCAGAAACTCTGGCCAAGTCCGCTCTCAACCCACGCCCATGTGGGCTGGGAGCAAAAAGTGTCAATGTTATCTGGCAGGACTTCAAGGCAGATGCCACCCATAGAACACCGTCTACCTCATAGCAAGCCAGCTATGCCTACCATTGGACATCACATATATAGGGGAAACAAAGCGCATGGTTAGGGACATTTTTAATGAGCACTTAAGGGGCGCTAAGAATAAAGCCGCTAACACTCCATTTGGCGAACACTTCAAAATAACTCACGAGAACAGCACGTTCGACTCTAAAACACTCAACCTATCCACTCTGCAAGTCTACAAAAATGCAGAAGAGCTTAAAATCAGCTAATCAAGAGAGATTAGGAACAAAAAGCTTTCAGGAAACACAATGATGGTATCCTGGACCCTCACAAAACCGGTTTCTTACACCGCCTAAGGCAAGCACATATACAACATATAACCGCATCCATACACAAGCACGCATACACACACCTGGGTCTCAAGTTGATGCATGCATACACATATGGATCATGTACAATGAGGTGGGCTTATGTTAATGGGCATGTTTTTTACGAGTAGATAGGTATTGTGATATGCAAAATGAAGGCGATTCGCTGCGCAGTGGCACGAAATGCACGTGGCATGTGTTTTTGTGGCTTTTGTAACAAAATATTTACTGTTGAAGAAGGCCCGTGGCCGAAATATGCATAGTACGAATTTGGATCTATTTCCTTGTTTTATTATGAGCATAAGGATATGTTACGCCTTTTTCTTGTTCATGCTATTCAAATATAATGACCGCTTGGAACCGGACAAGACAGTGCAATCTTGCATACATGCTTGGATGCATTCTTGCAAGACATGCTATGTGATGTGTTGATTCTGCTTCGATGTGGTCATCTGCTTGGGATGGGAGGCTTCCGCTGTGCAAGCCAATTGATTGCGTCACCGCTGCGCCTGCTATCGCGGCGACCACAAAGGACCAGCACTCCGGTCGATGGATAACGTTTCACCGTGACTGAGCGGGCGGCGGCTGACCCGAGTGTCGGTTTGACCGGAGTGAGCAGCGTGTCGCTCGTGTTACGGACAGGCGGTGACTTTCTCACACCGGAGTACGGTAGCAAAACGTTGATGGGTCAGGAACAGCTTCACTGCCGACATGCGCCGATGTCAGGTCTGGGCCCGTGGAGGCATGGACCGCCGCTTCAGCAGCCCAACTGATCGATGACCTGTCTTGATCCGAGCCAGAAAGGGTTTCCATGGATAATTTTATGCACATACCGCATGCATTGAACCATAGCTAAAATGATACTCTACCCCTAAGCATTGATTTGCGCAAAAATATAAGTTCTAGAAAACAGTCGAATCACTTTACCTGACATGACCTGCGACCTCACCAGTGACCAACCGTTAAATGCAAACTATGTTCTCTCGATTCAATTTCTGGGGCCATCGAATGCCGTCTGGATCGGCATAATCAGTTCGTTGGTTGTAAAGATACAACGGGGAGAGGGCAAAAAATACTATCTCAGTGACATGTTTGAGCAAGATAATGCAATGACTACCGTGTTCACTGGAAGTTTTTTTTCGTGTTTCTTTGTTTACTGTTGCAGATATTTTCCCGAAACTATCTTCGGGCTCAGCGTAGTATATTGTCAGTTACTACGCTGCTGGTGAAGTAGTGAAGGCCCTCGTATCATCCTGCTGTGCCGGCGCCACTTATTAGCCCGCCGAGGAAGTGGTCGACTGCTTATTGCTATGGACCCAATCACTGTTGCAAATAAAAGTTGGCGGTCCGGGCTGAAATCCCGACAGAGCCGCGGTCTATGGTCGTCCGGCGAATATGAGCAAACACGCAAACATGCACGTCTCTCCCTCCTCCTCCTACCACCGCCACATGTGCACACGCCACGCACGGACCACCCCTCATGCGCACACTGACCACCCCTCCGGCGCACACTGGCAGCGACTCCTGCACGCACTGAGTGTTTTCGCTGTGTAGACGGCAACCGACCAAACAATCCGGCCCTGATTTAGTCCGCACACGTTGTCCGAATAGTGATGAGGAGCATACCGTCACCGTGTAAACGCGGGAACATATGCCACACGGGATCTACCGTGTAAGCGTGGGCACACATGCGATACGGGAACATATGGCACACGGGGACACATGCGACACGGGAACATATGGCACACGGGGACACATGCGACACAGAGACATATGGATCACGGGGACACATGCGACACAGGAACATATGCCTCACGGGGACATTTGCCATCCTGGCATATGCCGCACGGGGGCACATGCGACACAGAAACATATGCCACACGGGGACATTTGCCACACTGGCATATGCAACACGGGGACACATGCCACACGGGGACATACACGTATGCGACACGACAACCGGCCGTGCATTTGGGCGGCAACCACCGCGTGCGTCACACCATGCTGCGCCGCTGCACGTCGGCGAGACTCTCGCTCACCCTGGCAATGGATTATTTATCAATTTGCAATTATAATGAACGTGTACGGAATAGGAAGCTCCACATGGAAGTGTTCGAAACTGATTCAAGGCAAGAATAATGCAAACAAATATGTCCGATCACTAAGTGCTGTTTGCCCTTCATATCTTAGGCTTGCTTGTCGACAACTGTCGATGTTTATGCACAGTGGTGCAAAACATATGTGCACAATATAATTAGTTTGCACACATCAACCATATTTGAATACAAGGCCACTAACCGTCGCCCATACAAGGCCACTAACCGTCGCCCATAAAAGGCCACTAACCGTCGCCCATACAAGGCCACTAACCGTCGCACATACAAGGCCACTAACCGTCGCCCATACAAGGCCACTAACCGTCGCCCATACAAGGCCACTAACCGTCGCACATACAAGGCCACTAACCGTCGCCCATACAAGGCCACTAACCGTCGCCCATACAAGGCCACTAACCGTCGCCCATACAAGGCCACTAACCGTCGCCCATACAAGGCCACTAACCGTCGCCCATACAAGGCCACTAACCGTCGCCCATGCAAGGCCACTAACCGTCGCCCATACAAGGCCACTAACCGTGTGGCATATACAGAGGTTGGGGGGAGGGGGAGCTGATGCAGCCCTCTGAGGCATTTCTTCGCGACCGAGCATGCAAATCTGAATGCCTTTTTTCATCACTGATTTGCGACGTCAGAAAAGAGAGCATGGCAGACTATGTTCCACCGAAATGGATAATTATCAAGTATTAATTATATCACGCACGTCTGCCCACAAAAGGGTGCCGATGAACGTGGTAGGATGTCGGACATCTTAGGTTACGTCCTTACATTGGTCATTGACCTCTCCATGGTCATTCGACGCCACTCATTCTTACTTGCATGTGCCATGCTGCCCGAAATGTCGTCCCGCCTATTTGTGCGTCGTAGCCTACTCTCATGCTTCGTTTATAACGAGTAACGTAGACGTCACTTTGAACGTATGCAGTCGCTGTTACTCAGTAAAGTCTTAGACCATGATCATGATTACAGATGTCATAATCAGGGGCATGTTCATATTTCCTTGCCAGAGTATCATTTTTGTTTTAATATGTGCATCACGCTGAGCAGGTTGAACTATGCTATAACACAGCTTGCGTAATATTCGTTACTATTATTTTACTATTCTGCATGTTTTGCGAGTATATATGTATGTTATGAGCGCTGCATGACCATTTATATCGATGCACCCTAAAACCCAACAAGGTAACTTCATGGTTAGTCGTGTATGTTGGTCCAACTTTGCCCCAGGTAAGCTTTTTCGTTTTCTGAATCACTGAAGTTGCCACGGACGCTGAAATATAATTTCACGTCAATATGTACCCTTAGGTACAATGAAATAATGCTATCTGGCAATGCTTCAAAGGCTTGCAAAACGATGTCAGCACTGACCATATCTGACCCTTCCCTTGTGGGTTGGGCTTCAATCGGGCAGCATTGTCATCCTAAGAAAATGAGGAGCACTACGTTCAACATTTGATGACTGCATCGGCCATTGCTCCAGCACAGAATACGATCAAATCTGGAAAAAAATGTTCGATTGTTACGAAGAAGTGACCTTTTGGCTGACCTGGAAGGACAACTGGCAACTCAAATGATCATAAGTCAGACGTCAGTCGCAAGAACTCATCACCCGCAATACGCTGTATCGTTCTTTGTCACGCTCTCAGTTTGGAAAGGCCAGTGATGGGAGTGAGTCCCAACATTCCCACGTGGGATAAGGTTAGGCAGTACAAATACGATACAGCAAAGTTCTGAAGGGTCACGACTTCATCGATATCAGAATTTCAAACGGTACAGCATATAAAAGCAACAGTTTTTAGCAATAAGTAAAACGTGAGTGAAATTTGATACTCCACAAGCTACCTATCTGTTCAAAGTACGCTTGCTCAAGAGTTATAGAACTGCCAACAACTACTTTTGTAAAGCCACTATTATCAAAGCCTCCCCAAGCATTTATGAGGTTTTCCTGCTGGTGATGCCCTTCACTTCGCATTACAATGTTCACCAGATATAGCCATGAAATCATCTATAGTCGTACCAGCCCAGATCGACTGTTAAGATATACAATTATCCCCGAGTGTTGTAGCGCTCGCTCCCCTCGATAACTACCGAGTTACGCCTTGCGCTTTATGCCTTACTCCCATTCACTGCGATGAGACCGGGAGCAAGCTGAGCACTGTATAAGAAGCGGCGTCCTCCGCGGATAATTAACCAGATGGTGGCCGGTGGTGGTTGCAACGAGTCCCCGGGGTGCAATCTGTTTCACTCGGTAGCAGAAGCCAGCGGCAATTGGCGAATAACTTCATCGAAGCTTGCGTCGGCGTGGGTTTACCGCGATGCCGCTCCCGTCCGACACGTGACCAGCGTAACCGATGCCGACATGCAGCCACGATCCGTATATCTCAGCATACAAACGTCGTCACCCCAACCATCAGCCGGGTATAGCGTCACCACCCCGACCATAGTCCAGGTATAGCGTCACCTCCCCGCCTACCGGCCGGGCATGGCGTCACCTCCCCGCCTACCGGCCGGGTATGGCGTCACCACCCCGCCTACCGGCCGGGTATGGCGTCACCACCCCCTACCGGTCGGGTATGGCGTCACCACCCCGACCATAGTCCAGGTATAGAGTCATCTCCCCGCCTACCGGCCGGGCATGGCGTCACCTCCCCGCCTACCGGCCGGGTATGGCGTCACCACCCCGCCTACCGGCCGGGCATGGCGTCACCACCCCGCCTACCGGCCTGGTATGGCGTCACCACCCCGCCTACCGGCCGGGTATGGCGTCACCACCCCGCCTACCGGTCGGGTATGGCGTCACCACGCCGCCTACCGGTCGGGGTATGACCTTGAAGCCCTTCCACTGACGTAACCGAAGGCTCGGCCAATTCGATTTGATCGTCGCTTGGGGTGTGAAGGTCGATGAGTGGCGTTTCACTCGGTGAAGTGTGACCACCGCCCCAGTCCCTCCCCCCCGCCTGGATGGTCACAGGGATCTCTTGGTGTGGAAAGATGGGAATACCAGGTGGGAATCTTAAGAACAGTGGAAGGACACTGACGTTACATGAGTGATTTTTTGCCGACAGTTCTTTTAAAGACATAATAACATAAAAGATTAGTGCAACTATGAGCCACAAGGGCCCTTCTTGGTTGCACTCTGTACACTGAACCAGTTGCCCACCAAATCTGTCGATCAGCCCTCCCTGTAATACTGAAAAGCAAGCCCTCTACTCTTGTAATGAGTGTCTATGCTGTTTTTAGAGACGTTCAATGTGTTGCTACTTACAATGACTTCTGGCAGCTGGTTCCAGTGTTCTACTACCTTGTTGGTGAAGAAAGACTGTCTTAACCTTGTTTTGCTGTGGTTTAATTTAATTTTGAATTGATGACCTCTAATGGCAACATTTCTGTTAAATTCAAACATTTCCCCAAGATATCCCCTCTCCAGACCATGGACAAATTTAAAGACCTCGATGAGATCTCCTCTCAGCCTTCTATATCTAAGTGAAAACATATTCAACTTCTTTCATCTTTCCTCATATGCCAGGTTGCTTATGCCATTAACCATTTTTGTAGCCCTCTTTTGTACTCTCTCAAAAAGCCAACAATCTTTTTCATAGCTAGGAGACCAAACTTGGATGCAGTATTCCAAATGTGGCCTGACATATGCACAGTAAAGCTTCCTGATGACTTCCTTACTTCTGTATGATACATTCCTATTTATTGCCCCGAGCATTCTCAGTGCCTTCTTCCTGGCTTTCTTGGTCTATTCTGATGCCCCAAATTTTGTGTTTAGAATAACACCTAAATCCTTCTCCTGTTGAGTCACTGATAGCACTTCGCCACCCATCAAGTATGGAGCCTTCATACGCTGCTCTACATGCATGATTTTGCACTTATCAAAATTAAATTTCATTTGCCATTCTTCGGACCACTTCACAAGTTCGTCTAAGTCTTTTTGTAGCGAGATATGCTCATCTTGACCTGTTATTGCCCTAAAGACCTTCAAATCATCCGCAAATTTCAAAAATTTACTGCTTAGGCCACTTTCAATGTTATTTACAAATATAATGAACCGTAGTGGCCCCAGTACTGACCCCAGGGGGATTCCACTAAGAACATTTTGCCATGATGACTTTGTACCATTTAGCATTACTCTTTGCTGTCTATCTGAGAGCCACAACTCTATCCATTTTAAGATGCTACCTGCAATACCATGGGACTGAAGCTGTAGTCCGCTTATGGGGTACCTTTATGGGGTACCTTCTCAAAGGCCTTACTAAAGTCAAGATATGCTACATCAACCTGATTTCCCTGATCAAATTGTTCTGTGGCGAAGTTCAAAAAGTCCAAGAGGTTTGTGAGACACGATCGTCCTTTTCTAAACCCATGTTGAGTATCTTGAATCAATCTGCTACCTTCCAGATAACTAACTATTCCATCCTTGATAATTGATTCGAGTACCTTGCAGACTAGGGATGTGAGACTTACTGACCTATGGTTTTCAACTTTCCCTCTTTCTCGTTTCCTGAAAATATTAACTACATTTGCCCTTTTCCCAATCGATTGGAAATTCATTTTGTGAAACTGATCTACAAAATATTATACTAAGTGGAAATGCTAATTCCTTTTCAGTTCCCGCAACACCCTAACATAACTTTCATCAGGTCCTGCTGCCTTGTTTGGCTTTATTTTCCTGATATGATTGTAAACAACATCACTATCAATGAAATCAACATCATTTATCAGATCACATGTCACTGAACTATGGTGTACGGTCGGCAGATTGGTCATATCTTCCAATGTAAACACTGATTTAAACTGCTTGCTCAGTTCCTCAACCATCTCACTATCCTCACCCAATGTAGTCCCGTTTACTTCCAGTGGACCAATTGTGCTAGAAACTTTACTCAGCTTGTAGAAACTAAATAACTTTTTACTGTCCCCATTACAGTTTCTAGCTAAATTTAGTTCTTTGATTCTTAAATTGAGCTAAAATTTGCTCAATTTGCTGCTCTGGTGTTTTGCTCACAGTGCCTCTAGTTTTTCGATACGCCTTTAGATTAACGACATTTGAAGCTTCTTTAAAGACTCTAAATGTAGTTTTCTTAGCCTTAATTGCTTTTATCAAGTCTGGTGTAAGGCATGCTGGCTTTCCTACCCTTCTTGTGCGTCTTTCCTTTTGGGGGACATGTCTAATCTGAATTTCCTACAAGTAAGATTTGAACTTTTCCCACATTTCACAGGCATTAAATTAGAGAATTCTTCTTCCCATCTGATGGCACTTAAAGCCGCTCTCATGCAGTCATAGTCTGCTCTGTTGAAATCTGTAACCTTTACCAAATTATCCTTAATAATTTCCCCTACAGTGCCTTGAATCTAACTATGTTAAGGTCATTTCTTCCCAGAGTTTCTCCTACAGTCAGGTCTTGAACCAAGTCACTTAAATCCGAGAATACAAGGTCCAAGAATGAGCCATGCCTGGTAGGTTCCGATACAAACTGGTATAAGTACTGGTCCTCTTCAAGCCATTCCCTAAACATTTTGCATGATGCGGAGCCAACACCAGAATTTTCATATCCTTTTAGATTAAAGTCACCAAGAAGAAGGCACTTCCTCTTACAGTTTCTACTGATTTACTCACAAATCACCTTGTCAAGCTCCAGTTGCTGAGAATACGGCAGGGTTCCTGATCGGTAGAAAGCTCATATCCTCAGAGTATTGCTGTTGCCTTTTCCCACAGTGACATGAAGCCAAATGGACTCCCCAGACACATTTTTATCCCCACCTGCTACTTTTTGAGTACTGAATAAGCTATTCATATAGAGCATTACACCACCACCTTTCATTGCTGGACCTCTATTGCACGAAAACATATTGTATCCCTGGATCTCAGAGTCCTGCAAGTTATCTCCAAAATACCCTTCACTGACCCATGCCTCAAACAAAATCTGGTTCCTCCTCAGCAACATAACACTTGAACTCATCAAATTTGGATCGGATACTCTGAGCATTAAACAACATACACTTAACAAATGCTCTATAACCACCTTTGGCTTTTTCATACTGAGGAGTTCTTTTATCACTAGATGAACTATCACTGTCTCCTTGAACTACTGCTGTCCCTATTTGCTGACTTTGAAGTTATATTTCCTTGACTGACACTATTGGAATATTCCTGAGTTGGCAATGCAATTTCATCCCACCCCACCCCATTTCCTAGTTTCCCTGAAGGACATGCTCATACACTTTGGCTAACACACGGACCCCCTTCTCAGAGAAGTGCAGGCCATCCCTCTGATAGAGGTCCCACGATGCATAAAACCTGCACCACTCGTCTACAAAGGTGAAACCTAACTCATGGCAGAGCTTGCCTACCCTGGCGTTGGCTGCCAGTGCCATAGAGCCCCACTCAGGGGAGGCTCTAGCCATAAACAAAATTGCTGTTACTATGAGTCTATTGTTACCCTTCAAGGTGGCCAGAAGGGCCCTGTAGTCCCGCAGAAGTTCCTCACTCCTAGCAGGACCTATGTTATTTACCCCTATGTGCACTATAACTGTACTAAACTGGTGATCACTGGTGACCTGTGCCAGCCACCACTGGTACCAGGTCCTTCACCTTGGCACCCGGCCTGGTGATGCACCTCCTGTCCCTCCTACCTTTACAGAATACCCGATCTAAATGTCGCACACGAGAGTCGCCTACGACCAGCATTGTCTCCTTACTACTACTGTCCTGGGGGCAGTCCTCCAATGCCTGGAACCTATTCGATGTTAACACTCCCCTCTCGAGAAATCCCAGCCACCTTCACAGTAGCGGAAGCCGCAGCTACCTGGTGGCCTGCGACCACCTGGGCATATGATGTCCCTGCTATGGAGTGACCCCTTGCTGCTTTTTCTTCCCTACCCTGTGCAACAAGGGCAGCCTTGAGCTTGGAAAGCTCTGCCTTAAGGGTCCTAATCTCTTCCTCTAGTACCTGCATCCTAGTCGAAACCATCCTTCAGGTCGCAGCTTATGCCTAGATCTAGATTCAAATTAACTCGCTAAACAACCGACAAAAAAGCCATCTATCATTCACTATAAATCGCTACCTCCTATACTGTCAGTTAATTATCGAAATACCTCAAGAATACTAACACACTAAGCAGAAACTATTAAACAATTGTTTGTTTTGCTTTTTTAAATAAATAAATAGAATGTCTAATCTAATTGTCTTCTAGACGAATAGACAACTATATGAATATCCCTTTTGATATCACTCATGGCTAGACAGAAAAATGAACAGTCACACAGCACTTATGAATACCACCAACTTAGTACCAGTTAAACTCTATCTTAAACTTAAACACCAAACACACTATGCACCACAAAACTAAATAAAGTATGTTAGGATAGTATTAATGTTGTCTAATGTACTTGTGTCTAATGTAGCGGGAGTGGGCCAGTGGGAAGTCTCTGTCAACTTCTCACTGTCAAGCGAAAGTCATCTCTCATATTTACGTGACCGTTCATTCCGACAACCGCTGCACGCATCATCGATTTCGTCAGCGGGTCTTTCAACGACGGAACGAAAAGTTGGAATAATTGTTGTGATTAATGCTGATTTAAAACTCATCTGCAATACTCCTGTTTGTTTGTTTGCTTATTGGGTGGTTCATGAGGCACTTTATGCACATGCACGGTTAATGGCGCCGGCCACACTGTTTTGCCGGTGGGCCGCGGGATTGGGAAATGTCCCGAGTGGTGCGAGTGTTCAAGCCGGGACGCTTGGTTCCCGGAGCTCAACAACGTTACCACTCGGCCGTCCCCGCCCCACCTACAATACTCCGATACGAAATTGTGACAATCTCACTGAAATTAGGCACTTGTTGGGGTGACATATATAGGTAAGGCTCATAGGTCAAGGAATATCCTGAGATGAGAACACCCGCTTGGAGGCACAATTACTTTTTTTTATAATATAAATTTAATCGGGGTCCTTGCTGAGGTTCCTTTATAAACCAGGATCCTATCGCTAAGCAGAGCTTGCTGCGTGAACCCTGACCCCACCACCGGATCAATGCATTCCAGTCTAACGGCAGGATTTTAGCCGAAAGCTTAACGTGCCGCCAATGCACCGACACGGCCGCCCGATACCTCTACCCCGGCCTTATTGGGCCAGCTGCCAACTGACCATACCAGCTGGGGATAGATGCGAGCGTACGAAGCGACTCGAACTATGTGTCGCTAGGACAGGAAAGACCAGAGCAGGCCAGAGCTCCAGCCAACTCCGCTACCGGGTCCAGGTATGTCGAACTACCGGGGCCGGGCATATTGCACAAGTATGACATAGCTTAGGGGATATATTTATACATTTACAAAAGAAGTCCATTTTCACAGCTCTAACTGACAGCAGCGCATGTATGCTACAGCTCACACAATACTAACGCAGACGTTTCATATGTGACTAAAATGATCACCGAATGCCGGCCTCTGACTTCATTGTAGCAATCGCTTCGGGGAAATTACTCTGAAGGAACAATGCCAGCTGGCATTTCTGGTCCCGGGGCTTTAGATTTGACAAAATTGAGCAATTTTCCGCACCCTGTCGTTGAAATATGACGACTAGAAGAACATCGCGCCTGGATGACCTCAGAGCAAACCATCCGCAGAATAGGCTGCGCATCGAAATAACGGCACAGTCTTTCCACAAATGGTTCTGCGACGTGGGGAAAACCTGAAAGAAAGCGCAGACAGCTTCGGTGCGATCATCAGCATCAATTTGTCACTAAGCACATGCCAGCGACAAGCATGTTGTAAACAAAATGTTCTCCATATAAAACAAAATGTGTACGTACCGTTTAAACCCGGCCGTGTCATTCTTCCAAGAAATAGATCGCATGCAAAATTATGGGCTACTGCTTATGGCAAAATGTCATTGAACGACTGTCGTCAATGGCCATGGTCTCTGACCTAGCATCATTGGTCATGACCGCTGACCAATCAGTATTGGTCGATTTATTGCCATTGGCCATAGCCTCTGACCAAGTATTATTGGCCATGACTGATGACCAAGTATCATTGAACTATATATTATTGCCATTGGGTATGGCCCCGCCAATGCATCATTGGGCTATCTGTTGTCATTGGCCATGGCCTCTGGCCGAGTATCATTGAGCGAAATATTGTCAAAGGCCATGACCTCTGTCCAAGTATCCAATGGCGATCTATTGTCACTGGTCATGGCCTCTGACCAGGTATCAATCGGTGATCTATTGTCATTGAGTGCCTTTGGATGGCTCTGATTACCGACATGGCTCCTTTAAGTGTGCAAAGCAGTGGCAGTGCTATGTTTTGCAGATATTGTACGCATTGCATTATCTTTACCAGAGGCACATTCAATGCTCCCGCTTGGCGTAGTGCATGCCCTTCTGCACTCCTAGCCGACCATCCACATGCCCCGCCCCAATATTTTCAAACATAATCAGTGCGCACTAATCGCCAGCGCATCAAAGGATATACGTGATATGTTTTAACTCCTACGATAAGCCTAGATTAGGCTAAGAAGACGGAATATCGGTCGGTGACGGGTCGATTTAGCCCCCTCCTCTCCTTCAGTGGGAGTGACCAGTGACATACAGGTGTGTACATTGTTGCTGCTTCCCTCCCGCGATACCCTACCGTTAAGTGTGTGTAAGTCTGGACGTAGATACTCTTCTGCACCACAGTCATGACAATGCGTGTTAATATTTTAAAGCAGCAGGCAAATCGTTATCATAGGAATAGGGCATCATGTTGGTGCACAATACAATTGTGCACTCTTCAGTCTATCAGCCTCATGACCTCACATCAACAGGCGAGAGAAACCTCTGGCAAATACACCACCTGTATGTGAAGGCGAAATAATTTCATGCGCAGTTACAATTCATGGGCCTACGGTTTTTCGTAAATGGTTGGTCAGATCCACTTTCCTAGAAATAACTTTTGCTTTTCCGAATTCTACAGCGAGGCGATTAGAAGTATGATCTTCGCAGGGCATACTGCCGGAACATGTATGACGTGGACATGCTTCGGCGTCGTGCTGCCTCGCCCCTCCAAGAACATCCAGTCGTGCCATGTCCCATCCTAAAGCATCACACGGACACGATCGATAAAATGAACGTCATCCTAGTTAGCTCGGGCTTTTACCCACACATAGCCATGTTGCCTTTGTAAATTGGAGAGGAGAAAGCTTTTAAAGAACCACTTATGAAAGCAAACAAACCCTAGGTTCAGCAATGACATTGACAGTGTCATTGCTGAACAATGACATTGTTCAGCAATGACACTCAGCACGGCTTCCGTCCTCGTCACTCGACGGAAACCGCACTGACCTCCATATCTGACCAGATCCTATCCGCATGTGACCATGGAGAGGTGTCCCTTCTCTGCCTGCTGGATTTGAGCAAGTGCTTTGATGTGATAGATCACTCGAAACTCCTGTCAAAATTGAGTCTCCATAGCATCGATACTTCCTGGTTTTCGGCTTATCTTCAGAACCACACCCAGAGTGTCAGCCTTACTGACAGTCTGGGTGTCGTCCACAAATCTGCCCCGTTGCCCAACAGCATCGGCGTTTTTCAAGGATCATCTCTCGGACCTCTCCTCTACTGCGTCTTCGCCAACGACCTCAGCCTGTTCGCCGAAGGTGCAGTAGTTGTTCAATACGCTGACGACACCCAAATTTTGGTCAGTGGTAAGAAATCTCAAATTCAAAATGTTGTCACTCATATGGAAACAGTTCTGGCCTCCTCGATATCTGGTTTCGAGCAAATGGACTGAAAATTAACGTAGCAAAGACACAGCTGATGATGTTGGGCAGCCCACAAAATCTGCGTGCCTTACCGGATGTCACAGTGAAATTTCGCGATCATCATCTACCCACCATTTCGGAATGCAAAAATCTCGGTATTATTTTCGATCGCTCTCTCAGCTGGGACTCGCACGTCTCAGAATTGACTCGGCGTTGTTTCGAGTTCTGGGTGGTCTGTCGCATCTGAGGGGCACCTTCCGCCTGCCGTCATCTCCGCGCTGGTCAATGCTCTGATCTTCTCGCAGATCCGCTACTGTATTTCTGTGTATGGTAACGGAGCCAAAAGAACCTATCTCGCATTCAAAAAATTATAAACTACTCGGCTAAGGTAATTTTCGGCCGCAAAAAGTTTGACCACGTTTCGGATCTGCTGAGGAGGCTGGGCTGGCTCAGCGCGGAGAACCTGGCGAGTTATCACACCCTTCGCCTCATACACAAGGTGCGTCTCCATGGTGAGCCAGAGTCACTGGCTCACGATCTCACCACCATGGCGGAGATTCGTGACCGGACCACCCGTCAAGACCACAACTTGTATGTCCCCCGGTCCCGCACCGAGATGGGGAAGAGACGCTTTAGTTCCAGAGCGCCACACATGTACAACTCACTGCCACCTGAGCTGACGCGACTTCCCGTGTCGATCTTTGGTCGCCACCTACGGGAATATCTACGTGACGTGCCGCCCGCGCCGGACTGATAGACTGCTCGACTTGCTGTTATTTTATATATATATATATATATATATATATATATATATTTTTTTTTTTTTTTTTTTTAAATAGTTTAACTTGTCTGTGATTTTGACCCTCTTTTTACCTTTTGTGCTGTGTTGTTTTATCTATTTGACGCGATGTCGTAATAGCCACAAGTCAATTGTGGATGACGTCAATAAAGTCTGTCTGTCTGTCTGTCTGACATATGAACCATCCGGACACAGGATTCACCAAATGCTATGTTGCCGTAGCGGACTATATTGGCATAACAACAACTCTGCAGGAATTTCTTGCACTTTGCATTACATTGCACAATAGGGACAGTGAAAATTTGCAATAGCAGCAACATGAAACGGAATGTTGGCACGCCGTGCCTCAACATAATGGAGGTCGTTGAATGGCGAGAGTATGGATATGATGAATGTTTTACTTAATATTGTCATGTAAAAACCAAACATTATGCAATACATGCTCAACATTCGGTGTATGTCTTTTTCAGGTCCGATAGGCGACGACGGCTAATTCACTGGTCAGACCCGCAATCAGTCAGATCTGGCCATCTGCCGTGATCGCCGGTGTACACGTGACGAATATATTACATTGAAAAAACTGGGTATTCAATAAATACTACTTGAAATTTATATGTATATAACATCCATCATGCACTATTTGACATATGTTGTACATTATTATCCTAAGTATTTGAAATGCGCTTATTTCCACAAAAAGGCAGATTATTTGCACGGATGGCACTAAGACGGAATAACACAGGCGGACAGCAGTCTGCTAACTTGTGAAAGCCGTTCCCTTTTGGACTGGAGTGCCGCATGCTTTTCAGAATATATACTTAGTCCGAATTGTTGCTGGGATAACTTTATCGACCAGGGTCTGAGTGTTAAACAGAGCTTGTTGCGTGAACCCTGGCCCCACTATCCTATCCGTGAAATCCCGTTCAACGCCACATTTTGAAGGAGAGTTTAACGTGCCGTCCATGCACCGACACGGCCGCCCCGACAGCTAGTCCACGACTTTCCTGGGTCGTGGACAGGGGAAGGTCAGCTGTCATCCGACCCTCTCAGCCGGGGGTTAAATATGAGCGCGGGAAGCGACCCTAATCCTGTCTTTCCGGGACAAGATAGACCAATTCAAGCCGGCTGTCTCACCAACTGGACTACCGAGACGACGGAATTTCCAATTGTTCTAACGGTGCCGCCAGGCGGCCTGTTTGTAAAGTTGTCAGCACCTCGTCCCATCAACAACACCATGTACCACTGGTGTACCACTGGTGTACCACTGGTGTGCCACTGGTGTGCCACTGGTGTGCCACTGGTGTGCCACTGGTGTGCCACTGGTGTGCCACTGGTGTGCCACTGGTGTGCCACTGGTGTGCCACTGGTGTGCCACTGGTGTGCCACTGGTGTGCCACTGGTGTGCCACTGGTGTGCCACTGGTGTGCCACTGGTGTGCCACTGGTGTGCCACTGGTGTGCCACTGGTGTGCCACTGGTGTGCCACTGGTGTGCCACTGGTGTGCCACTGGTGTGCCACTGGTGTGCCACTGGTGTGCCACTGGTGTGCCACTGGTGTGCCACTGGTGTGCCACTGGTGTGCCACTGGTGTGCCACTGGTGTGCCACTGGTGTGCCACTGGTGTATCCGATCCGTGACGAACAATCTTCCTGCATTACTTACGAAGCAATTCAGGAGTATTGTCTCCATTCCATCTTACAGAACATTGTGCAATCTGCAATATTATGTGGTCTGATGTCATATTAGTGACCATTGAGACGCCATGTGCACGAACATGATAAATTGTTCTTGAACTGTCTTTGTGTTCTCCGGTTAGGTTAGTCAGCAACTATGCCGCACTGAACCTGACATGGCGGACCAACGTCAATTCGTTGGCAAGCCACGCAAAGTCAACACATGACATTGAACTGCTCCATTGCTACCACTTACAATACACATCAATTCCAGGGTATTTGAATGTCATGTATTTAACTAAGCTAGAAGCGTTGGTTTGTTGGGCTGACACGCTGGGTCCCTTTCACATGCGAATACTCACTGTAATTGGATGCTGTGTGTACTTGCGTAATTTCAACTGGGACAATTTTGCCCATGAGTCCCAGCAATCAGTCCATCAATATACGTTATAAACTAATTTGATTTATGCTGAAAATGGGCATCATCTGGTAAAAGCGACATTATATCGGTTTGATAACATATATATATATATATATATATATATATATATATATATATATATATATATATGTGTGTGTGTGTGTGTGTGTGTGTGTGTGTGTGTGCACATAGCATTCGGAAGTTGCATGCATGCAGTTGCAAAAGTAAGTGCATATCATCATTGAGTTCACCACGCATCCTATATGAAATTGACCAGTTATTAGACTTAGGTGAATGTCCAAAGCTGGCGTGTTCATGGCACAATCATCGTTCGCATCATAATCACGGTGGTGTTCGTGGCGAATCACCTTGGAAACGTGCCTATTCACTCATGTAACGACGACGTATATTGACTCTCAGAAATGCAACGCCTCCCGTTGATGCGCGCGGCAACAATGACGAAGTGAGGCAAGGTAAGTGCCTCCAGACACTCCTAGGATGCATTAAACATACGTCCAGTTTGCGTATATAGGTGTCGGTCGGGCTGGCCGATCCAGATAAATGTCAAAACAGTCGTCCCTTATAACTCACCCGTCACCGGTGTCGCGATAGGGAAATACAGAGCCTGCCCCGCACCGGTCTGTTGGTTGCAGCGGGTGCATTAGAGAGCTACCGAACCTGCCTCGTACAGCCCTATCTGGCGACCGAACCTGCCTCGTACAGCCCTATCTGGCGACCGAACCTGCCTCGTACAGCCCTATCTGGCGACCAAACCTGTCTCGTACAGTCCTATCTGGCGACCGAACCCGTCTCGTATAGCCCTATCTGGCGACCGAACCTGCCTCGTACAGTCCTATCTGGCGACCGAACCTGTCTCGTACAGTCCTATCTGGCGATAGGTTGCGCCGCTGGCTTTGCAACGATGACGAAGTGAGTCACGGTGAGTGCCTCAAGACACCCCTACGCTGCATTAAATATAGACAAAACTCAATCAAGACACCCCTAGGCCACGACCAGAGACACTGAACGAACACATCGACAACGGCTGCAGCCGACGGCGCGTGCGCCTGCCAGCTTGGCCGCGTCACCGCTGTCAGCCTCATAGCCAGACGCCGACGGCAGCTTCCACTGTTCGCGAGGCGCCGCCAGCGGCCAGACCTCGACCCGGCTCTCCGGCTGCCCAGCGTCACGTGACGTCCGCGCCACGTGACGCATGACCCGGCGGCAGTGACCGACACCGACGCCCGTCCGCCTGCGCCCGCTGCCCGGATTGTTCTCGGTTGGCGTGCTCCCGCAGGGTCGTCATGCTCTGGACCAGCCTCCTCGCAGCGACGCTCTACTTTCACGAAGGTGGGCTCTGTCGGTGCGTCGACATGCAATGAACAGCTTGGGTGCGCACAGGTAGTGGTATTTTGTCGCAAAACGAATGTATTTGGGGGTGTAGAGGGCACATTAAAAACATGGCCTGTGTTGAGTGCTGTGGCTACGCGGCAGACCGAGGACCATGCTGTGGCCACGCGGCAGACCGAGGACCATGCTGTGGCCACGCGGCAGACCGAGGCCCGTGCTGTGGCCACGCGGCAGACCGAGGCCCGTGCTGTGGCCACGCGCGGCCACAGCATGGTCGACCAAGAGGTGTTGCAGGCTATGTAAAACAATGCAATTTGCGAAGGCTCACATTGCCACCACAAGGCGATTACTGTCGCTGTGACACCTGTCACTTTGAATTTTCCGTCCGTAGTGAACGCCGACTTGGATCGAGTGGATGAAGATGGGTCCTGCGCCTGGGGAAAATGCACACACAATTCTAGGCCACCCATTTTTGGGTCACCCATTTCGTTCACGAAGCTGAACCAAACGTTCAGATGTTCATTGCAAGGCGTCCAGTTACGTTGAGACAATGGGACAACGTGTTCAGTAATCAGCTGGCAGTCGTGTCATCTAGCTTCGAGTTTTCTCACCGTTCATTATGAATTGGGCAGCTGAAGAACAGAATCACCTGTCCAGCTCATGTAACAGGCATGAAGTATGCGCAGAAAAGAAAAACTGTCGTTTAAGATGAACAAATCACGGCTATTGTTTCATATTGTCGCTATTCCCCCTTCATCCTTTTCTATCTCCTTGCTCCGATGGTTCAGGCCGCGCCCTCTGAGAGGGTGGATGCCACCCCAAGCGGCTTGCTTAAAACACACCAACGGATAACGGAGCATCAGATCGCCTCCGCTTGGAACGGCTACTGACGCATCTTGCGCGGACCTCTAGGTAAAATGATCATGTCATGCTTGACTACCAAGATATGTCAATGTTTCTGGTGACATATTCAGCACATTTTTGCTATGGTCGTAACTTCCGCCCCACCCCCCACGACCTTTATTCTAGATCATGTAGAGAAAAGTGATCTTCACCAGTGTGTAGCGCCATCCTTCGTCTGCTCAGTGTTGGATAAATGTTGTCTAGTTTTTAACATTAACCCTCTAGGTCGGGTCAAATATATCAATGTTCGGGCATTGCCCACTGGCAGATCTTTTTTGGTGGGTTGGGGGGTCGGATACTAGCTGCTAACCAAATGCCAATTCTCAGTAAAACTGTGCATATGTAGAACTAGCTGCACTTCTGGCGAACCCCATGGTATCGTGAAAATGCGAGTTCAAGGTCGAGGCTACGCATGGAATGAATGGAAAACAACATAATGCTGCCGCTTTCGAACGTAACTGCACCGTAATTGCCAAAGTACGAACGATAAAGCTATTTAACAGAGACAAGTGGAATCAAAACGATGCGCTTTAACACATAGCGCCCACAATAATTCACGAAAGGCCATGTTGTAACATTTGACTGGACCAGGTCAACCACTTTCATTGGCACACTCTTCACACCGTGTCGATTTCAATAATGCATGCATTTATGTGGTAACAATGAAAGGTAAATTCTGGTTCAATATAGAACAAATGCGCTATAGAACAATTTGCTGGGTGACGGTTAGCTTGAATCAAACCCGGTCACCACCATGGCTACTCAGCTAGGAATGAACTTGTAAGCGCGCAAACATTGAGATACACGTAGACGACGTGACAACTGATGCAATAGGTGAATGTGATGTCATTTATTTCTCTGAAAATGACCATTATTGGTATTTCGACAATTCGGCTTCTCTGCGTAGAAGGGTGCAGGTGCACATTTTTCGGCATGCTTCTGTGATTTGAAGCGATAGCGACATGAAACTTCGTACACTTGGAGACGATGATGCGTGCTATCATACGTAGTCCAGTTTTATGCAATTATTATGAAACAGGAATATCTGAGCATCGGATGAAAACAATTCTGAACTTCATCTGAACTTATTCCTTGATTTGAAGTCAAACAAGCCATTTTTTAAACAAATACCTATACATTGATTTGCGAACAAAGTATCTTTGAAACCCCATCTGAGATAACCATTCAAAACAATTGACCTACCGTCAACCTCGTTCAGCTCAGTGATTCTGGATCCACAGACAAGCATTATACAACTAAGGGATCCGCTGTTCAAGTGCCAGAATGCATGCCAAATATGAGCAGGACTGTTCCAGGAATTCGTGGGCTATCCAGGACCAACATGATGAGGGTGCAAAGTTTGCTTTCCCATCAGTTCTAGAGTTAAGTGTGCCTTGCAATGCATATAAATGGTTGATGCTTCATCTGCCACTGAACACGAGCATCAAGAGAGATCCTCTATACTTTTGGTACTGCTACAATGACAGCTAAATGGACACACACAAGATCGCGGCTGGTGCAAGCTTAACCCGCGCCGTCTCGAGGAGGTGGGGTTTGTTATTGGTTTTACGACACAGCGACCGTTGAGTCATGTAGCGTTGCCAACCTCTCACGCCGATTGGTCGCGGGCGAAGAGTAGCGACAGGCGAGACTCGAACCCACAACCTTTCGATTGTGAGACGAGCAATTTACCCTTAGGCTGCTCGTCCCCTCGAGAGGGGGGGGGGAGGTCGTTGACGACCCCCTATAAGGTTTTGCGCGGGTAGTGAAAGAACGGCGCGCGGCAGCGCGCCGAAGTTTGGCATACCTTTTCCCACATCAATTTGGCATCTTGTGTCGAAATTGTGAAGTATGATAATCTAGGGTAAACGAGTTAGTTAAGTTCAAATGAGGTCACCTCCAAAAACGTTAAACCAGTCGTCACGCTTTAACGAATAAAGAGATTCCAATAAAACATTCAGTGTGTGCTTATGCTTAGGGATGCAACAAAACATACGAGTGGAATTTTTCTTTTTTTCCCCGTTTTGATTGCTTATTAATTTTGCATATTTCCCTATTAGAGTTCAATTAGAAGATTTTGTCTGAAGTAAACACTTTCTATTAGTGCAAGTTGACTTCGAACAACGTTTTTCGGTCCGCTCTACCCATTAGGAAAGGAAAATTGAAGACAACTTGAAATATCAAAATTTTGAAATTCGAGATATAAAAAAGAGATTTTTGGGTGGCCAAAAATTGTATGGCCCTGGTCGATTTCGATTTCCCTTTCTGATTCCAAATACTTTTTGTTTTTCAAACCTCCCTCAAGATGAACCCCCAAAACCACAAACATGGTGTAAGTCGTGAAACTCTAGGGCCCCTAGTGACGTCACTTTTTGGATGAAACATTTTGGAGAGGGTGGCGTTTGGCCCTCCTCATCGAGCGCTTTCCGTTGACACCTAGTTCGTTTTCGTGCGACGCTTAGTTTGAAGATTACATTGGAGAGGGGTTGGGGTGGGTGTCCCTTCGACCCCACCTCAAGACGGGGTGTGAGGATCTGACAGAAGAGACAGGACGGTTAAGAAAAGTGCCAATTGTTATAACCGTTAAATCCGGTATTACCTGTTCCGTAGCAGTATGCCTGATTCGAATATGCGCAAGGGTACTCATCATTCAGGCGCTACAGATTTCACATAGCTGTAGTTGTGTATGGTGAAACATGTTATCATTGTTTATCTGCTTGCAATTATCCGTCTCGACTTTACCATTCTAATTATACTAACACGATATCTTGTTTTCTGATAACTCGCAGTGCAGGGTGCAGGAGGGAAGGGCGATTGGCATTTTCCCCTCTCGTAACATGCTCTGAGGTAACTTTTTTTTCGTCGATCGTTTGTGATACACTGTTGATTGTATTTTGTTGGTGGTGATACAAATGTTTCAGTGTGCATTTAGAAAAGATATTGACTGTCGTCGCAATCATGCTTTTGCCGATTTATTAACGGGAACTTAGGAGATCGGACCTCACTATTTTGAGGCAATATGCATGCATCAATTGTTAGAAGGCATACAAGATTCCAAAGTGATATATTGAACGATCCCAGGACTTACTTTAGATAAATACCAGGGGTTCAAATTGGCTATCCGCACTAAGGCTGCTAAGTAATGTATCAACATTTTGATAGGCTCAATGCACTGCGCATGTACACAAGCGGCTGCTAAGCACTTAGTTCCAAACCACCTTTCTTCTCATCTACCAAACCTAACAGCAGAACCAACATCTTGTCATGCCACCACTAACAGATTTGAGCATTCGGTCATCATTAGCAGGCTGTCGATAACATTTCGCCAGTCTCTACGTCTGAGACGGGCATGGAATCATCCCCTCGCTATCTTGCTGCTCCTGATTAAACTTATCCCTCGGGACAGATATGATGGCGTCCGATTATCATCCTTTTGGTCCATCAGTGTCTATTGAAGATTGGTCAAATATAAAAGCATCGAGGTTGAATGCCGACAACTTGAAAATGGCCCTACGCTGAATATATGTCATGCTGAGGTTTACTGAGGACAAATTATTGCTGATTCACAATTTAGTCGATAGCCTACTGTAGAATACACTCTTCGTTGCATGATCATTTGAGTGGTATATAATTCCAGGTTAGCTAAAATGGATGATATTATTGCTTCCGGTGATCCCATGAGGCGGCGTGGTGGGTGAAAATGTAGGCCACAGACTTAGCCAGCATTTGGACACCTTAACCGTTTTAACGCAGGAAAAACCTACCATTTATGCAAACCAAAAGGCAGCTGGCTTCAAACGTGGGTCACGGCACAGGTACGTGTCAATGCCCTGTGTTAGGTAACTACGACCATGTGCAAACAGTGAAGGGGCCAGCACCATTTTGTTCCACAGGGTTAATAGTTCAGATCGCAAGCGTACATTTCAGCAGGCCCCCATATTCCCATGCCTGTGAACCTGATCTAAATTAACCGTGAAATCCGCCTGTAATGTAGCATAGGCTATGTGAAGGGCGTCTCAGTGGTAAGTATGACAGAACATCTTTGTAAGGATCATTATTTCTTTCCGTGTCTTTACTTATTGGAGTCAAGACACGGACACTTTCCGTGTATTCCGGCACTTCACTTATTGGTGAATGCACACTCTCGAGAGGATTGATCAATCTGAAAAAAAATTACAGGTTACTCACGGTGTTCAAAGGCGGCAAAAAAGAAAGCATGTGATATTTTTTTGCTGGTAAACTTACGAATCCATCCATGATATCATCAGCTTAGTATGTGTGTGATTATCTTCACACATCACATTTGCTAGGGGCTGGCTGTGTTGGATACATTTGCATCCCTGACAGGACAAACTTGTAGTCATCCACGATAAGCAACCGGAAAAGGCTAAACGCTTGGAAATTGGAAAACTAAATTCATGGTTGCACCTATCAACTTCGCAAAAAGTTAAAATTGGTATGGGACATTGCTCACATAATCGGTTGGGAGAACATTCACCATCTACCCATAGAAAATAAAAACAAATTGTTGGGTGTTCCTTGGATCTGATTATTAGTCGCGAACATTACCGGTTTAGTATGCTTATTGAAGAGAAATGCCTGTATAATGCAGGTAAGCATTATACGATAAGCATTAAATACCAAAACCTACAGCTATTCGAATATCGTGAGGCTCGGAACTGCTGCAGAATATTGTTAAAGTGAGAACATCAAGGAAAGGCAAATGTCCGCTATTCTAGGTATATGTCAGTTGGGCCAATAGCGTGCTTCTAAGTATTACTGGGCGCTTGAAGCCAGTCTGTCGAAAAATTAGTCTCAATCTGCGGTTGTCCGTGCGGCAGCGATTTACACATGGCACGTGGGTGGGCCCCGGTCACGAGTGCTGCTCTCGCCACGAGTCGGGAGCGACAGTTCTCTGTAGACAGTCGCGTGACGTGTCTAGTCGGCTCGGCAACGCCCAGCGGCCATTAACGTGTCGCCCGAGGCCAGCAGAATCATTGCCCCGACGCCGCGGTGGCTTGGTAGTGTCGACGCTACCCGCCCGCTCACGCTAGATCCCGCATGGACATTGGGAATGACGACCGGCTCCGGGCTGGTTTATGTTGCGATTGCCGGCTTCCATCTGCTGTATCTGAGTCGAATTGTCGTTCGTTCTCGGTGACGTGGCATGACTTCTTGGCCTATGACTCGTGACGGAGCGCTTATGGTTACATGAGGTCATTATTTTGATGTATCTCTATTCAAATTTTCAAGGAAAACATGCATTTAAGACTAGTCATTGGCCTAGGTTCCAATTCAGGTGCCATTTTTACCCAGTGCGATTGCAAAAAAAAAACTTTTGCGCTTCTTCGCATCAGGGTGTACTACGCTTCGTGTTACCCGCGTGCGTTGAAGCTACTCTAGCATGTTAACCACGGAAATTATGAGGCCAAATAAAACATATATATATTGACAAGAACAGAAATTACACTGAATCTTCAGTGGCGTCCGTATCCCAGGTGGCTTCAGTTCCCCTCCCGATTCGCATTGCTCATGCTCGATGTTGCGGGGAATTATGGCCTTCGATCTGCCCCGCAGGACCACTGATTGACGAAAGGCGTGAAGCACATGCAGCATTAGATTTGTCTCACGGACGCAATGCGTTGACTCTTCTTCTCAGGAATTATCTCAACTAGAGGAAAGGTGGCAGTGAGAGTGGTAACCTCCTTCAGATGGGAAGGTTTGTGAAATATGGTGGATAGACTAGTATTAGCACTGAATTGAAATTTGCCGAAGAGGAACAACTGATAACAAGAGCATCTCCAAGCCCTTTATCAGCTTACTACACCATCAGTTGTTTACATGCAAATATGGTCAGAGGCTAGTTCCATAGCAAATAACCGTCACCTACAGAAAACAAAATTCCAGTCATTGAAAATACTCAGTGTCATATTTCCCGCTAGACTAGCATTTGCCACCAACAGAAATGGTGCTTTTCAGCACCGCGCAGGCTCTTTTCGCACGAAAAATGCGACAGACTGGGTGACGTCATACCCGGGTAACAAACTTGTTGGGTATACAAAGCTTATATTATCATTATGTTTGCACACTGTTAAGTGCTTTTGATTGACTACCTGATGACCACCTTTTAAGGAAGTCATCAGGAAGCTTTACTGTGCATATGTCAGACCACATTTTAAACACTGTGTCCAAGCTTGGTCCACTAGGTATGAAAAAGATTGTTGGCTTTTAAGGAGAGTACAAAAAGGTATATATAAAGGTATATATAAAGGTATATATATATATATATATATATATATATATATATACATTCATATATGTATATACATATATATATATATATATATATATATATATATATATATATATATATATATATATATATATATATATATATTGAGGAATACGAAAACTAACTGAAAATAATAGCACCAAACACAACTTCACCAAAAATATAGACTGCGATCAACTGGAGGGTAAATATCCCAGGTAAGTAAATGCCAGCCTTAGTGAGCCAGTCCAGAACTTTTTCTGTCGCTTCTTCTATCGCCGGCAGAACACTCTTGGACATAGCCGTGCCCTTCTGTCCAAGCTCATGATCAACTGCAGCTTACAATAGTCCTCGTTGAGTAAAATTCCAACCATGGTATTCAGAACGATGTGGTAGTCGCATATCTTAAGAGTCTAATTTACTTGTCGACCTTGTCGACAACATTTTTTATCCGAGACATTCCATCGACTTCGAGTCGCAGATGTACAGTAGCGTCCTTTCATGCTTGTTTTGCTTGCGTTTGCAAATAGGGATGTAATAATAGAAGAAGAGAGCCAACCGAGAAACCACTTAAATAAATATTATCTCGTGCAAAACCGGATCCATTATAGATGAGGGTGCCAATTTCAGCCGTATTTTTTTTTCAGGCGTGGTGGCAAACTGGGACGACTGGTGGACCTACGAGGGTATCTCCGGTATGTATGGTTTCCTTGGGAATTATGTGCTACACATCAAGCACTGCTTAATGAACCATTTTACACATCAGATGCATGTAGCTGGTGGGCCACACTTGGGCGGGAAGTGTCTATTGGATTCGATTTTTAGTTTGGAATCGTAACATAAATGCGACTTGAGCTGTGTAAATAACACCGCTCAATAGCTGCTTCGATAATCAGCTGTTAATGATCTAGCCATGGCTTATTATTTCCGATCAGTCTGTCACTACATGCACTTCGCAGCCCAACGACAGCGCCATTGGTGAGCACTCTTGTGGCACGGCACAGCTTCAGTGCGGCCTTCCCAATCGCCTCTCAAGGCGTAATGCAACTTATCAAATTAGCCGTGCTACGCTGACGCCAATGGCCTCACGCACCTCTGACGTGCAACACATCACAGTAGCCGTGGTATCCCCACGTACCTCTGATATGCAACATACAAAAACAGCCCTGGTGTGCTAATGCCAGCGAGACCACATACCTCTGCGTGGTGGCTTCCATGTATCAGCTCACGCCAGCTACCACTCACCACCCTATTGGCGAACCACCATGTTGTGTGACTATGACTTGTTGAGGATATGCGTTGCTGGGATTGCATGCTCACTGATGAGGGAAATATGAACAGATATGTGCGCATTTTGACCTCGGCCTCACCAGAACACTCTTTGAGAAAAGTTCCAGGCGGCAGAAAAATCCGGCATTCCTTATATCGTTAAGAGCAAGCTCACCAAGACACAACTGCTGATACTTTTAATTACTTGAACCACCAGTGTGTGCTCAATATCGTCAAACATCAACATGCATGAATTCAGTGTTGTACTGAAGCCGAGGGTCGCTAAGCTTGCGAGGACTCCGACTTGCCATATTGAACGGTGCTTCCAGCCGCTGTGGTCTCAGCAGATTTCCGTTGAGCGTGCAGTGTTGAGTTATGTGCAGCTGCTCCATGGTTCAACATCGATACTTCATGCCCCCGCTGTCGTCGACCGCTGATAAAAGTTTCACGGCGACGCCGACAATATCCAGCGACATTCGGCAGTTTCCCGCTGTCGTATCAGCGACCGCTGTTTATAAATGGGTTCTTCGGCGTGATTGTATGACGAGCATCGCACAATACCCCAGAGACGCGGCCCAGTGGATTAGCAATGGCGCCCGTATGGACAGTGTGTTTGGACGCGCCAGGAAATGTTATCGCCATCACCTTGATCGGTATATTTCACGTTTGCCTCAGTTATTACCGAACAACGCTTACCAAAGCAGGACAATGTGATTGAGTGGTCGTGACCACTTCTGTGATTGGTTTAGTGGCACATATTTGACGGTTCGTCAAATGTCCAACACGGCGACAGCGGGAAAATAAAAAACACAGATAGGGAACACGAGAGAGAAGAGCTGGGAAGAGAAGATGGGGAGGAAGAGGAAGAGGAAGAGGAAGAGGAAGAGGAAGAGGAAGAGGAAGAGGAAGAGGAAGAGGAAGAGGAAGAGGAAGAGGAAGAGGAAGAGGAAGAGGAAGAGGAAGAGGAAGAGGAAGAGGAAGAGGAAGAGGAAGAGGAAGAGGAAGAGGAAGAGGAAGAGGAAGAGGAAGAGGAAGAGGAAGAGGAAGAGGAAGAGGAAGAGGAGAGGAAGAGGAAGAGGAAGAGGAAGAGGAAGAGGAAGAGGAAGAGGAAGAGGAAGAGGAAGAGGAAGAGGAAGAGGAAGAGGAAGAGGAAGTGATAAAGTGTAGGGAGAAAGTGTAGGGGAGAAAGTGGAGGGGAGAAAGTGGATGGGAGGAAGTGGATGGGAGGAAGTGGATGGGAAGAAGTGGCGGGAAGAAAGAGGAGGGGAGAAAGAGGAGGGGAGAAAGAGGATGGGAAAAATGGGAGGAGAGAAAGGGGAGGGGAGAAAGGGGAGGAGAGAAAGGGGAGGAGAGAAAGGGGAGGAGAGAAAGGGGAGGAGAGAAAGGGGAGGAGAGAAAGGGGAGGAGAGAAAGGGGAGGAGAGAACGGAGTAGAGAGAACGGGGAAGAGAAAGGGGAAGGGAGAAAGAGGATGAGAGAAAGAGGATGGGAGAAAGAGGACGAGATAAAAGGGATTGTAGAAAAAGGATGGGAGAAAAGGGATTGTAGAAAAAGGATGGGAGAAAAGGATGGGAGAAATACGATGGGAGAAATAGGAGGGGAGAAATAGGAGGGGATGAAGTCGAGGGAGGAAGAGGAGGTGAAGGTGAGGAGGGGAAGTGCAGGAGGAAGAGGGGGGAGGAGGAGGAGGGGGAGTAGGAGGAAGCGAAGCAGAAACAGTTAGTGGCGGTAAGAGGACATGGAAAGCGAGCTAAGTAAAAATAAAAGAAAGGATAAATTAAGCAAAATCTCGAGACTGATATAGTCCTAGTGGGAACAAGACGAAGCGGGCCAGCGAGATCAAGAGTGGTCGTCACTGATGGTAGCTACTCGGAAAGCAGTCTCATCGCACACACACCGACAGCAGTTTAACACACATTTTTGTGTTCGCGAAGGAAATGAGGTATGATGAAGGTGGATGATTTCTGCCCGGGATCCATGAGGTATCTTTGATGATGAATTTGTCGTTAAGCTGTGTCATAAGCTCAACGCAAAACAAATATGCAGAGCATCACGCTTCGGCTGCTGGGTCCGCTGCAGAATGGGGACCGGAGAATGTCATGGAATATATGCATTCTGAGGGCCAGTGCGAGTAGCACTATCGAAGTTTAGATTGGACTATCGGATTGGCAATCATTCCTCCACATGCATATAGAAATGTTGCTTCTCCAAGGAAATTGTAAGCCAAGGCGTCGACGGGATATGGCATATTGCTTCATTTTCCCAGTGTTCCTGAGGATACAACGACTTTAGTTATGTCACTGTTCATGTTACATATTGTAGTATGATCAACCAGTGACATCACACGTACATAACCAATTTTGCTAGTCGATGGAGGAAATAGTATTTCTGTTATCCAGGAGCTAATGCACCCAAGTTAATTCTAGTTTCGAACATTTCAGATGAGACAGGTGGGTTCTATTGTTACAAATTCAAACAGTTGAGCCAATGTCACAAACTTTGGATCTGGCGCTGTATGATTGCCTCGTTTGACGCTCAGCAGCCACATAATTGACGCATTGCTGTTTTATGGTAACTTGGCGGAAAAAATGGTTTCAGTTTGCCTGCGAAATATGAATATCAATAGCATGCAGAGTTCCTCCCCATCCCATTCTTCCTGGCTCCGAGTTCAAGGGACCCGGTCTTAGTGGGTCTA